>CM056059.1:315465953-315605953 GCA_029574335.1 Rana kukunoris
TTGGGACTTGGAGGGGGGGCCTCTGTGATGGACACAGAGAGGGCTTCTGTTAGAGAGTCTGTTAGATGTTCGGCGCCCCCATCTCTGCAGGCGCCTGGGTGCAATGCACCCTGTGCACCCTGCCTAGGATCGGCCCTGTTTGGGGTGCACGCCCTAATGCAATGGGCTGCGCACACCTATGTTCAGGGGGATTCCTCTCACTTCCTGTTGTGTCTCAAGAACAGGAAGTAAAAAAAATCTCCCTCGTAGGACAATAAACTCTCCTACAGGACTGGAATAAAGGTTTCGGGGGCATACTTTATATTTTTTCCTGCTATAACATGAGCTGTTTCCTAGTTTTATGAGATGCCATAGGAAGATCTCTGAAAACTATCAGACAACATAGGCGCGCTCCCGGCCACGTGACTTATACTGACATCTCTGGCTGGAAACAGTTTATATTTTCTCTCTGCTGAAGTCAGGGTCAGGACAGCTGGATTACGGAGGATGAACGCAGAATAAAAATGACTTATCGGGGGTCTCCTGGGCGGTAAAGCGATACTTTTGTTTTTCTATCAGCCGTATGGAAAGTTCCCGCAGATCTGTCTCCAGTCGGGGGCGCATTTTTCACCATACCTGTCAGTTTGGGAATCTTTGGAAGGTGCGGACGTGCTGCTGGTGGAAATCACCCGGCATAATGAGCCTCCGCGCCGCGAGAGCGCAAGATTCACGGCACAAGACATTAAAGCTGGGACTGTTACTTGTGTTGTGGGCGCACGGAACGCCAACGCTTGTGGTTGGAGGGCATCCCGCGGGTCTCTTCTAGTACCAGCCGCTGGGTGACATCATTAATTCTGGCCGGGGAGAGTTTATTTATAGCGATGTGTTGGCAGTGAAGGGTGTCAGCCTTGAACTCGAGTTTCCGTTCAAAAAAATCTGTACTAACAGCGCCAATCTCATTACATAAATTATCATTTTATATTCATGAATTCCGAAAGGGGGGCCATGACATGAGTGCTCAATGCTGGCCAGAGCGAGACTTGCGTTTCCAGAGCCAAAAGAAAAAAGAAAAAAAACGAAAGTGCCCCCAAATCTGAAGTACATTCTACCACCTCGTCCACACCATACTAAAATCTGACCTCCGGCCTTCTCTTCAGTCTTGCACATTTGTTAGGGTTGCCACCTGTCCAGGATTCACCCCGACAGTTCAGGTTTTGAATCATGTGTCTGGGTTTCAGTCCACCTGAAACCCGGACACATTATTCAGACCAGGCCAGGGGCGGACTGACAACTCATGGGGCCCCCAGGCAATAGGAGATTATGGGGCCCCCAGGCAATAGGAGATTATGGGGCCCCCAGGCAATAGGAGATTATGGGACCCCCAGGCAATATGAGATTTTGGGACCCCCAGGCAATAGATTATGGGTCCACACAGTATACACACACACACATACAGTATACCATGGGTCTTCAAACTATGGCCCTCCAGTTCAGAAACTACAATTCCCATAATGCCTAGTCATGTCTGTGAATGTCAGAGTTTTGTACAATGCCTCATGGGATGTGTAGTTCCACAACAGCTAGAGGGCGTAGTTTGGGGATCCCAGCAGTATACACACACACACACACACACAGACACACAATATACACACACAGTATACATACAGACACATGCAGTATACATACACAGTATACACACACAGACATACATACAGTATACATACACAGTATACACACACAGACATACATACAGTATGCATACACAGACACACACACAGTATACACACACATACAGTATACATACACAGTATACAGACACACATACAGTATACATACACAGTATACACACACCCAGTATACATGCACAGTATACACACACAGACACACACACACAGTATACATGCACAGTATACACACACAGTATACATACACATACAGTATACATACACAGTATACACACACAGACACACACACAATATACACACATAGTATACACATACAGACACTGAAAAGGTACAGGAGAGGCGGGAAAGCTATAATCTTGGGATTTTTTTTAAAAACACAGATTTTTACATACAATCCCTGGTTTTACTGAGGCTGGCAACCCTGATGGGACCCCCTAGTGGCATGGGGCCCTCGGGCAGTGCCCGAATGGTCAGTCCGCCCCTAGACCAGGCTGTGGCTCCCCAGGTAACGGAGATAGTCATACACAAATCTGTTGCCGCTGCGCGTGGCTGTTTGGGGGCCGGTTTGGCTTCCCTGAAGGGTGGGGCGATGATGTCAGCAGAAGAAATTTGGCCACACCCACTTGGGCGCTCTGTGCGCTACATTACTACTCCCCTTGGAGCACCCAATTGTGTCCCAGGTCTTTTATAATCCTACAGTGTTTACTGCAAAAGATATATAAATAAATTGCCCTGTGCCGCAAAAGTGTTCAGGTTTGGCTTGAAGAAAAGGTGGCAACCCTAACAGTAGTACCGGCTCCTCTCTTGGACTGAAACGGCTTACTTTGATTTCACTGCACACTCTGAGCGTCTCACAAAAAAATGTATTTGGGGTTTACATCCACTTTAAAGGGGCTGTAAAGGTTTCTGTGTTTTCACCTTAATGCATCCTATGCATTAGGTTTAATGAGCTAGTATGCATAGCATACTAGCTCATTATGTAATTCTCCCACAGATTGAAGCCCCCACAGCCATCCTCGTACACGGCCTGGGCGGCCGACAACTCTCCTGGGGCTTACTTCTGGGTATTGGGGCTCCAGCGCTGTGATTAGCCAGAGCCGTGATGATGTCACTCCCACGTATGCGCGCCGGAGCCGCCAGTCATGGCCCTTCCTCCTTTAGTAACGGCACAATCGCCATTTCTAAAGTGCGCGTGCCGTAGACATCGGAGCCCGTAATTTTTTGTAAATATCTCCTAAACCGTGGAGGTTAAGGAGATATTTCGAGCACCTACAGGTAAGCCTTAATCTAGGCTCACCTGTAGGTAAAAGTAGTTGTAAAGGGTTTACAACCACTTTAATGTGCGTGTAAAGGCAGGTGTCCCAATACTTTTGGTAATATAATATATATATATATATATATATATATATATATATATATATAATAAGACTCTTTTTCTCCTACACCTACAAATTGAAAAAGAAATATGGACAGCCGCATTTCAAAAAACCTTGATGGTTGTCTTAAATTTAAAAAAGGAAAAATACACTACAAGTCACAGCACACTACATGGGAGTAAAACAGTTGACGCGTTTCGCACTATAAATTAGTGCTTAATCATCTGGAGTGGTAACTTTCTTTCACTCTTTTTCTCCTACCCCGTATCTTGTGCCTCACTCAAAGTCCCCAAAAAAACGTATTTCCATTATAGGGATAGAGGAGGTGCATCCAATCATGCACATCATTTAAAGTCCCATTACCCTCTTGCTTTCTATAATAAGACTCTAGAACCCCCGTATATTTTGGGGTAAAAAATGCAGATTTATCTTTCAGAGAGGACCCTCATTTCCAAGCGACTCCATCTTCACCTCTCCACCACCAGAAGTTGCAGTAATGACGCAGATAAATAAAGCGCGGAAATCTCGCCAAACTTTAACCAGAAACATCTCATAGAGTTCCCCCCCAGAACTCTCCTCCAGATATTCTGATCAAGAAAACGTCTATCTGTTGATATCTGATGTAAACTGCGTTTACTGAAATGGAAGACGTGTGGCGGAGCTCCGAGGCCGAGCCTGAAAAATCTACGCTTCAATATCTGGTTCCATTTGTTTTGCTTCGCTGACATTGATTCATAGCATGTTGTGTTTTATTTATAAGAAGGAAAACAAGTAAGCCGGACAGGCGGATGATAGGCGATGGGCGCACACACAGGCTGAACGTCACTCGAGGATTAATGAAAACACGTCTGATGTTTAACACAATAAATACCAGGTCCGGGGTTCGCAGGTTGGTTATGGAGAGTTTACTCACAGGTGTACAACAGGGAGTAAACCTTAAAGCTCAATTCCAGGCAAAAAACAAAAAACTTTAATTTAATTATATTTTTCAACCACTTAAAGCGTCACCCAAAAGTGGAACTTCCACTTAATCCACTCCTCTAGGGTGACCACATTTCCATACTACCATTCAGGGACACCCCCACTTCTCAAAAATCAGCTTGTGGTATAACGAATCACAGCACAGTGATTGGACACAAGAGGTGGGATTTGATTTCTCCAATCACAAGCAGGGGGCGGGGATTGTGCTCCTCCAGGCATTCCCGGCCAGGACAAGTACTATCAGTGAGTAAAGCGGTGATGTGGCGGCCTTTTTTGGGGGCATCAGATTGGCCCGGGGGGTGGCTGTGTCAGTTTCATTCCGGGACACTGTATTGTCCTGGAATGAAGGTGCCCGGGACAAACCTTCAAAATGCGGGACTGTCCCTGGCAATCCGGGACACATGGTCACCCTACACTCCTCGCCCCCTTACATGTCGCATTTGGCATGTCATTTTTTGGGGGGGGGAGGGGAGTGGGGGCTTCAGGAGGAGTGGGACTTCCTGTCCTACTTCCTCCTTCCGCCTAGGGACCGCTCAGGCCAGTGGTCTCCAAACTGCGGCCCGGGGGTCAGATGTGGCCCTATGCCTGATTTTATCAGGCCCTTGGGTTGCTTTTTAATTCATTGGCACCAATGATGGGGCAGCATTCCTCCCAATGACTCTAATGATAGGGCAGAATTCCTCCCAATGATGGGGTCCAATGACACCAATGATGGGGTCCAATGACACCAATGATGGGGTCCAATGACACCAATGATAGGGGATTTTGTACTCCTGATGGCCATCGTAGGCCATGTAAACATCCCTTGTAATAGTAATATATTGTAACAGGTCCTCTTTATGGAAAGATGCGGGGTCAATAAGACCCCACATCTCTCCTCCAGGCTTAAAAGCATGAGATCGTAAAAAAAAATCACCGATCCATGCCGACAGCCGCGATTGCAGCTTTGTTTACTTCCGGGTACCCGGGTGTGACGTCATAACATCGCGCCTGGGCCTCCGACGGTCATAGAGATGACCGGTGACCATATGCTAAGAATGGTCAAACATTCCCATAGATACACTCCTAAACCTTGTGGACAGCCTTCCCAGAAGAGTTAGGCCGCGTACACACGATTGGTCCAAACTGATGAAAATGGACTTAAGTCCAGTTTCATCGGTCCAAACCGTCCGTGTGTACGGCCCATCGGTCCATCGTCCGTCGAACCAAAGTTTTAAAACTTGCTTTAAAATCGGACCGATGGATGCCTGACTATCGGTCCAAACCGATGGTTAGAACGCAAAAGCATCGGTCCAAAAACAGTGAACCGTCGGACCAATCTCATCGGTTTGAACCGATCGTGTGTACGCCTTAAAGCTGTTATAGCTGCAAAGGGCGGGACCACCTCAATATTGAACGTTACAGACTATTATTGTTTATGTGCGTGTAAAGGCAGGTGTCCCAATACTTTTGCCAATATAATGTATTATATGGTATAATAAAAATGATATTATAATATTTTATGTAAAACAAAAGATGTATACAGTAAGTAAAACAGAACAATTAAAAATAAAACACCAGTTTAAAAAAGAGTAATAAAAGTGACCCGAAGCCATTCTAGTTTCCCTTAAAATCGCTGGAAAATTAATTTCGGGGAAGAATGTAAATTGCAGTCATTCATCATCTTTTAAATGAATATTTGTGAAGATTCGGAGGCACGCAGCCCATGTTCCATGAGACCTCTGCCATATCACATCTTTCACAACCTTCCTACCGAGTAATTACGCAGAGCATGTTTTGGCCGCACACACCGCTATCTTCTTATGCTGTCCAGGATCCCGGGGCCACCAAACGGATCTGCTTTCTATAAGCTTCATGACATCTGCACCTGAGAGCTGATAACCGGAGCTGACAGGGACTTGGATGAGAACCCTAAAATATGGGACTGTTCTGCAATCCTGACAGACGGACGAATGATGGAACTCAGCGAGGTCAACACCAGCGAGCTCTGGGCTCCAGAAAACACAAAATGAAACAGAGACATTAAAGGAGGTGAACTCCCAACAGTACAAAGGTTCATTTTACCTACTCCCCAAGCAAAAGCCATGGCATTTATTATGGGTCAGGTCAACATAATCCTGTCTATTCATTAACTTGCACCAGCAATGTCATGAGAATGCAGCCTATCCATTCACTAGAGACCGGTGACATCACTGAGAATGCAGCCTATCCATTCACTAGAGACCGGTGACATCACTGAGAATGCAGCCTATCCATTCACTAGAGACCGGTGACATCACTGAGAATGCAGCCTATCCATTCACTAGAGACCAGGTGACATCACTGAGAATGCAGCCTATCCATTCACTAGAGACCGGTGACATCACTGAGAATGCAGCCTATCCATTCACTAGAGACCGGTGACATCACTCAGAATGCAGCCTATCCATTCACTAGAGACTGGTGACATCACTGAGAATGCAGCCTATCCCTTCACTAGAGACCAGTGACATCACTGAGAATGCAGCCTATCCATTCACTAGAGACCGGTGACATCACTCAGAATGCAGCCTATCCATTCACTAGAGACCAGTGACATCACTGAGAATGCAGCCTATGCATTCACTAGAGACCGGTGACATCAGAATGCAGCCTATCCATTCGCTAGAGACTGGTAACATCACTGAGAATGCAGCCTATCTATTCACTAGAGACCGGTGACATCACTGAGAATGCAGCCTATCCCTTCACTAGAGAGTGGTGACATCACTGAGAATGCAGCCTATCCATTCACTAGAGACCAGTGATAAAGCAGATAAAGGTATTGTCAGGGGGAGTCCTGTGATCTCTGTGAGAGGTAATAAATACCTGGAAGGGTCACACCGACACATCACTGAGAATGCAGCCTATCCCTTCACTAGAGAGTGGTGACATCACTGAGAATGCAGCCTATCCATTCACTAGAGACCAGTGATAAAGCAGATAAAGGTATTGTCAGGGGGAGTCCTGTGATCTCTGTGAGAGGTAATAAATACCTGGAAGGGTCACACCGACACATCACTGAGAATGCAGCCTATCCATTCACTAGAGACCGGTGACATCACTGAGAATGCAGCCTATCCATTCACTAGAGACCGGTGACATCACTGAGAATGCAGCCTATCCATTCACTAGAGACCGGTGACATCACTGAGAATGCAGCCTATCCATTCACTAGAGACCAGGTGACATCACTGAGAATGCAGCCTATCCATTCACTAGAGACCGGTGACATCACTGAGAATGCAGCCTATCCATTCACTAGAGACCGGTGACATCACTCAGAATGCAGCCTATCCATTCACTAGAGACTGGTGACATCACTGAGAATGCAGCCTATCCCTTCACTAGAGACCAGTGACATCACTGAGAATGCAGCCTATCCATTCACTAGAGACCGGTGACATCACTCAGAATGCAGCCTATCCATTCACTAGAGACCAGTGACATCACTGAGAATGCAGCCTATGCATTCACTAGAGACCGGTGACATCAGAATGCAGCCTATCCATTCGCTAGAGACTGGTAACATCACTGAGAATGCAGCCTATCTATTCACTAGAGACCGGTGACATCACTGAGAATGCAGCCTATCCCTTCACTAGAGAGTGGTGACATCACTGAGAATGCAGCCTATCCATTCACTAGAGACCAGTGATAAAGCAGATAAAGGTATTGTCAGGGGGAGTCCTGTGATCTCTGTGAGAGGTAATAAATACCTGGAAGGGTCACACCGACACATCACTGAGAATGCAGCCTATCCCTTCACTAGAGACCGGTGACATCACTGAGAATGCAGCCTATCTATTCACTAGAGACCTGTGACATCACCGAGAATGCAGCCTATCCATTCACTAGAGAGCGGTGACATCACTGAGAATGCAGCCTATCCATTCACTAGAGAGCGGTGACATCACTGAGAATGCAGCCTATCCCTTCACTAGAGAGTGGTGACATCACTGAGAATGCAGCCTATCCCTTCACTAGAGAGTGGTGACATCACTGAGAATGCAGCCTATCCATTCACTAGAGACCGGTGACATCACTGAGAATGCAGCCTATCCATTCACTAGAGACCAGTGACATCACTGAGAATGCAGCCTATCTATTCACTAGAGACCAGTGACATCACTGAGAATGCAGCCTATCTATTCACTAGAGACCGGTGACATCACTGAGAATGCAGCCTATCCATTCACTAGAGACCGGTGGCATCACTGAGAATGCAGCCTATCCATTCACTAGAGACCGGTGGCATCACTGAAAATGCAGCCTATCCATTCACTAGAGACCGGTGACATCACTGAGAATGCAGCCTATCCCTTCACTAGAGAGTGGTGACATCACTGAGAATGCAGCCTATCTATTCTCTAGAGACCGGTGACATCACTGAGAATGCAGCCTATCCATTCACTAGAGACCGGTGACATCACTGAGAATGCAGCCTATCCCTTCACTAGAGAGTGGTGACATCACTGAGAATGCAGCCCATACATTCACTAGAGACCGGTGACATCACCGAGAATGCAGCCTATCCTTTCACGGTGTACATCCTTTCTTCTCTCTCGGAAGACATCAAGTATAAAATTTAAAGAAGAAATACCAGGGCAGCACATCTATACATTTTATTCATCTGACAAATTGCAGTGTAGAGTGAGGAAATCCTATTGGTGCAGAAGCGATATTCGGCCATTCCTTTTGTGGGAAATATTGGCTTCAGGCCACCCCTGAGCCAACGTCCTCGCAGGTTCCTCCTGCACATTACACGGCTGGGCACAGAAAAACACGACTCAATGTGAAGAATGAAGGGCAAGGGCGGAACTTTCGCATGCCTGGCCAGCGAAGGGATTAACGTTATTGTCGAGAAATCCCTAGAGCGCTCACTCCCCTGTGCAGCTGTGCCTGGTGCGGAGAACAGGATATTGGTGGCATTGTAGGAGGAATGCGATATTTTAAATTATTCAAGAATCCAGCGGCCTGGGATCCTTATCAGGAGTACAGCTCGCTGCTGGATGTAGAAAAATGTGACCAAGTGACGGGCAGAGACAAGAAAAAAAAGTCTTATAGTGAACCTGGTAGACAATAGAAGGATGGCACTGAAGGGTGAACCTTGGTATAAAAAATGTTCTGAGATCAATATGTGATTGGCAGAGTTATTTGTATCTATATCTCGCCATTTATGGCCTTCAGAGATCTATGTCTTTCAGTACGCCAACATTAGAGTATTTATTTATTATACAACCCCAATTCCAAAAAAGTTGGGACGCTGTGCATGATCTGCATAAAACCAGAATGCAATGATTTTCAAATCTCATAAATCCATATTTTATTCACAAAAGTAAAAAAAAACAAAAAAAACATATCAAATATTTCAAATATTACAAATTTTTCGTCAGTGCGCATGTCTAAAAAATATCTATACTTGGAATGCTTCCATAACAAAATAAATAGATATAAAAGGTTTGTATTTGATGAATAATGGGAAACAGTGGCAGTACGTCCATAGTGGGTGCTGGAGCGCCGCCCTCTCTCTTTACTACACCGTCACTGCATTGCATGAATCCATGTATTGTCCCCTGGTGAGCGCCAGCCATCTGAAAAACATCAGTTGGTTGGTGTTTGGAAGTGTCTATCAGAGCCAGCGACAGAGACAAGGGACGATACTTGGAGGTGGGTAGGGGGTGGAGACAAGGGACGATACTTGGAGGTGGGTAGGGGGTGGAGACAAGGGACGATACTTGGAGGTGGGCAGGGGGTGGAGACAAGGAAAGGATACTTGGAGGTGGGTAGGGGGTGAAGACAAGGGACTGTACTTGTAGATGGGTAGGGGGTGGAGACAAGGGACGATACTTGGAGTGGTGGAGACAAGGGACGGTACTTGGAGGTGGGATGGGGGTGGAGACAAGGGACATACTTGGAGGTGGGCAGGGGGTGGAGACAAGGGACGATACTTGGAGGTGGGTAGGGGGTGGAGACAAGGGACTATACTTGGAGGTGGGTAGGGGGTGGAGACAAGGGATGGAACTGGAGGGGACTACTTGGAGGTGGGCAAGGTGTGGTACTTGGAGGGACTGGAGGTGGGTACAAGGGGTGGGTAGGGGGTGGAGACAAGGGACTTGGAGGTGGGTAGGGGGTGGAGACAAGACATAGGGGTGGGTAGGGGGTGGAGACAAGGGACTACTTGGAGGTGGGTAGGGGGTGGAGACAAGGGATGGATACTTGGAGGTGGGTAGGGGGTGGAGACAAGGGACGATACTTGGAGGTGGGTAGGGGGTGGAGACAAGGGATGGTACTTGGAGGTGGGTAGGGGGTGGAGACAAGGGACTATACTTGGAGGTGGGTAGGGGGTGGAGACAAGGGGCGATATTTGGAGGTGGGTAGTGGGTGGAGACAAGGGACGGTACTTGGAGGTGGGGAGGGGGTGGAGACAAGGGATGGTACTTGGAGGTGGGTAGGGGGTGGAGACAAGGGGCGATATTTGGAGGTGGGTAGTTGGTGGAGACAAGGGACGGTACTTGAAGGTGGGGAGGGGGTGGAGACAAGGGATGGTACTTGGAGGTGGGGAGGGGGTGGAGACAAGGGATGGTACTTGGAGGTGGGTAGGGGGTGGAGACAAGGGGCGATATTTGGAGGTGGGTAGGGGGTGGGAGATACTTGGAGGTGGGTGGGGTGGAGACAAGGGACAATACTTGGAGGTGGGTAGGGGGTGGAGACAAGGGATATTTGGACTGGAGATGGAGGTGGGCAGGGGGTGGAGACAAGGGACGGTACATGGAGGTGGGTGGGGGTGGAGACAAAGGACAATACTTGGAGGTGGGTAGGGGGTGGAGACAAGGGACGGTACTTGGAGGTGGGTAGGGGGTGGAGACAAGGGACGGTACTTGGAGGTGGGTGGGGGTGGAGACAAGGGGTGGCTTAAAGGGGGGATTTCTGACTTACGGTAAGTGCAAATTTGTATCATAACTGACATTAATGTGTACTGCTTATACTGAATTTTATTTTTTTATTAATTTATTTAATTTTGGTAACATTTTTCCATTTAAAGGGAACAGATCAACAAAACTAGATGCTGATCCTGGATGATGCCTGAACAAAGA
Organism: Rana kukunoris; assembly: GCA_029574335.1. NCBI lineage: Eukaryota > Metazoa > Chordata > Amphibia > Anura > Ranidae > Rana > Rana kukunoris. Next base: position 315,477,090 of record CM056059.1, read on the forward strand.
TGGCGCCGTCCTTCTGGAGAGAAAAGCAGATAAAGGTATTGTCAGGGGGAGTCCTGTGATCTCTGTGAGAGGTAATAAATACCTGGAAGGGTCACACCGACACATTACTGAGCAGAAAATATTATATCTCATGACAGGTCCACTTTAATTGAGTTCCTGTTACCTCTCCCCCTGCAGAGACTCCATTGTGCTTTTACCTGTCGAGTGTTAATTACACCTAACTGCGGCTCTTTTTTCCTGTGCGTGTGCAGGAGACGCGGTGTCAGTTTTTCCATCGCCCGCGCAGCGCCTTCGCCCGTTTCCCCGCAGCGCGCCCGTCAGAAGGGCCAGTGTGCCGAGGAAGAGCCAGTTAAAGACTTTCTGTGATGTCTTCTGTAGAACAGTGTCCTCCTTGGCCAGAGGTGTTTATATTCTACACATCGCAGAGTCTCCGCTGCTCCTTGGACCGCGTCCAGCGCTGAACAGAAGACATCTGTGGAGGACGGTCTCCACTTCTGGGAAGAAGGACGACACCTGCCCAATTATTCACATTAAAATGAAATCTGTGAGAAGAGCAGAGGCTGACTCTTAAAGGCGCAGGCCATCCAACATGGAGATTTCACATTTGGACTCACATAGAGGACACAGCGTACATGTGAAGTGACTCCAGAATTTATGCAGAGATGCAGGGCTTGCAGAATGTGGGAGTAGTAAGGGATGAGGGGTGCAGAATGTGGGAGTAGTAAGGGATGAGGAGTGCAAGAATATGGGAGTAGTAAGGGATGAGCGGGTGCAGAATGTGGGAGTAGTAAGAGATAAGGGGTGCAAGAATATGGGAGTAGTAAGGGATGAGGGGGTGCAGAATGTGGGAGTAGTAAGGGATGAGGGGTGCAAGAATATGGGAGTAGTAAGGGATGAGGGGGTGCAGAATGTGGGAGTAGTAAGAGATGAGGGGTGCAAGAATATGGGAGTAGTAAGGGATGAGGGGGTGCAGAATGTGGGAGTAGTAAGGGATGAGGGGTGCAAGAATATGGGAGTAGTAAGGGATGAGGGGGTGCAGAATGTGGGAGTAGTAAGGGATGAGGGGTGCAAGAATATGGGAGTAGTAAGGGATGAGGGGGTGCAGAATGTGGGAGTAGTAAGGGATGAGGGGGTGCAGAATGTGGGAGTAGTAAGAGATGAGGGGTGCAAGAATATGGGAGTAGTAAGGGATGAGGGGGTGCAGAATGTGGGAGTAGTAAGGGATGAGGGGTGCAAGAATATGGGAGTAGTAAGGGATGAGGGGGTGCAGAATGTGGGAGTAGTAAGAGATGAGGGGTGCAAGAATATGGGAGTAGTAAGGGATGAGGGGGTGCAGAATGTGGGAGTAGTAATGGATGCAGGGCTTGCAAAATGTGGAGTAGTAAGGGATGAGGGGGTGCAGGATGTGGAAGTAGTAAGGGATAAGGGGGTGCAGAATGTGGGACTAGTAAGGGATGAGGGGGTGCAGAATGTGGGAGTAGTAAGGGATGAGGGGGTGCAGAATGTGGGAATAGTAAGGGATAAGAGGGTGCAGATTGTGGGAATAGTAAGGGATAAGGGGATGCAGAATTTGGGAGTAGTAAGGGATGAGGGGGTGCAGAATGTGGGAGTAGTAAGGGATGAGGGGGTGCAGAATGTGGGAGTAGTAAGGGATGAGGGGGTGCAGAATGTGGGAATAGTAAGGGATAAGAGGGTGCAGATTGTGGGAATATTAAGGGATAAGGGGATGCAGAATTTGGGAGTAGTAAGGGATGTGGGGGTGCAGAATGTAGGAGTAGAAAGGGATGCAAAGCTTGCAGAATGTGGAAGTAGTAAGGGATGAGGGGGTGCAGAATGTGGGAGTAGTAAGGGATTTATGGCTTGCAGAATGTGGAGTAGTAAGGGATGCAGGTGTGCAGAATGTGGGAGTAGTAAGGGATGCAGGGCTTGCAGAATGTGGAGTAGTAAGGGATGAGGGGGTGCAAAATGTGGAAGTAGTAAGGGATAAGGGGGTGCATAATGTGGGAGTAGTAAGAGGTGAGAAGGTGCAGAATGTAGGAATAGTAAGGGATAAGGGGGTGCAGAATGTGGGAGTAGTAAGGGATGCAGGGCTTGCAGAATGTGGAAGTAGTAAGGGATGCAGGGGCTGCAGAATGGAGTAGTAAGGGATGAGGGGGTGCAGAATGTGGGGGTAGTAAGTGATGCAGGGGGTGCATAATGGGGGAGTAGTAAGGGATGCAGGGCTTGCAGAATGTGGGAGTAGTAAGGGATGAGGGGGTGAAGAATGAATGTGGGAGTAGTAAGGGAGGAGGGGGTGCAGAATGTGGAGTTGTAAGGGATGAGGGGGTGCAGAATGTGGGAGTAGTAGGGGGTGAGGGGGTGCAGAATGTGGAGTAGTAAGGATGAGGGGGGTGCAGAATGTGGGAGTAGTAAGGCGTGAGGGGGTGTAGAATGTGGGAGTAGTAAGGGATGCAGGGGGTGCAGAATGTGGGAGTTGTAAGGGATGAGGGGGTGCAGAATGTGGGAGTAGTAAGCGATGAGGGGGTGCAGAATGTGGGAGTAGTAAAGGAATGCAGGTGGTGCAGAATGTGGGAGTAGTAAGAGATGCAGGGGGTGCAGAATGTGAAGTAGTAAGGGATGCAGGGGGTGCAGAATGTGGGGTTAGTAAGTGATGCAGGAGGTGTAGAATGTGGGAGTAGTAAGGGATGAGGGGGTGCAGAATGTGGAGTAGTAAGGGATGCAGGAGGTGCAGAATGTGGGAGTAGTAAGGGATGCAGGGGGTGCAGAATGTGGAAGTAGGAAGGGATGTAGGGGGTGCAGAATGTGGTAGTAGTAAGGGATGCAGGGGGTGCAGAATGTGGGGTAGTTAGGGATGCAGGGGTGTTATAGTGGGGCATGCAAGGGGTGCTGAAAATGGAGTGGGGGATGCAGAGGATGTTTTAGTAGGGGAAGCAAAAGGTACAAATTGTGGGGTAGTGGGAGATGCAGAGGGTACAGAATGTGTGGGATGAAGGGGTTGAAGAATGTAGCGTAGTGGGTGAGGCAAAGAGTGAGGTAGTTAGGGATGCAGAGGCTGCAAAATGGAAGGCAGTAAGGGATGCTGGGGGTGCGAAATAAGGGGTGCACAGGGGTGTTGTAGGGGGAGTACAGGGGGATGACAAATGTGAGGGATGCAAGGGGGGGGGGGCAGAATGTTGGGTCCCTGGGACTTGTAGTTTTATATGGCAGTGGGAGGTAGAAAGGGGATTAGAACGGATGATGCCGGTCTGGGGGACACGTGACACCGGTACTGATTCACATGTCCTGACTGAATGGCATTCCGAATATTTAGATCATGGGTCTTCAAACTACGGCCCTCCAGTTGTTCAGGAACTACAATTCCCATCATGCCTAGTCATGTCTGTGAATGTCAGAGTTTTACAATGCCTCATGGGATGTGTAGTTCCGCAACAGCTGGAGGGCCGTAGTTTGAGGATCCCTGATTTAGATGATGGAACATTGGAGTCATGGATGGATGGAGAGTATTATGGGACTGTCTTTATTTACATTACAAGCTCCATCACTGGCGCTCTAAGCAGACTGACTCATCCCGGACTCTATGACATACAGGAGCAATAATAATAATCGCATCACAACTGAATTATTATTACTTTTTCAAAGTATTTTATAATTTTTTTCTTTAATTATTATTATTTTTATTAAAAAAAAAAAAAAAAATGTTTAAATGATAATCTGCTATAATCACTGCATACAACCAGTTATAACTAAAGCCATTTTTTTTTTTTTAGGGTAGAGATTGGGGAATGAATAAACCCCTTTCTTTCTTTCTTTCTTTCTTTCTTTCTTTCTTTCTTTCTTTCTTTCTTTCTTATTGGGGAGATTTCCTTCACTTCCTGTCTTCCTGTATAAATGCATCTTAGCTGTCACCAGAACAAATGTCCCCATTGGAAGGTTTCCCCCCCACGGTGACAACTGAAAATGTTTAATCGCATCCCCCCCCCCCCCCCCGATTTATAGTCCCTATGATTATGAACACCGGGAAGAAAATAAAAAGGTTCATAATCCCCAGCAGGGACACAAGCAACAATCAAAACCTGACAGAGGATATTCCAATGACAACCGTCCGATAGGATAAAGAGTACAAATATTGTGACGGTTTATTCCCTTCCTTACTATCTCCAAAACTACAAAGCAACATTATGGGCCAGATTCACAAAAGAGATACGACGGTGTATCGCAGGAAACGATATGTTTTTTTGCCCGGGTATCTATGCGTCTGATTCCTAGAATCACTTACGCATAGATACAGTGAAGATCCGACAGATGTAAAACACTTACACCGTCGGATCGTAGATGTAATTACTTTTCTGGCCGCTAGGTGGCCTTTACGTTGTTTTCTCATTTGCCTATGCAAATGAGCCTAATACGCCGATTCCCGAATGTTTTTACGCCGCCCCGTCGTCGTTTACGTTGTTTCCGTAAGCGTAAACCTACCCCAGCTATATGAGGGGTAGGCTTACGAAGTTCCGTCGTTGCCATGTTAAGTATGGCGTCGGGTCAGCGTCGTCTTTTTCCGTCGGTTACGTCATTTTACTAAGTCGTTCGCGAATAGGGCATTGCGTAAGTGACGATCACGTCGTTTTCACCGACGTTTTCCGATGTGAGCTGGAGCATGCGCACTGGGCTTTTTTCCCAACCGGCGCATGCGCATTTCGATCGACGTAGGGGCGCGCTTTATTTAAATACAAGCCGCCCCCTTTGAATTACGCGGCCTTACGCCGGGCCATTTACTCTACGCAGCCGCAACTTACGGAACAAGTGCTTGGAGAATACGGCACTTGCTCTGTTAAGTTGCGGCGGCGTAGTGTAAATGGCTTACGCTACGCCGTCGGCCATTCTACGAGAATCTGGCCCTATGGCTTTGGATGTATCTTAACCACTTAAGACCCAGACCATTATGCAGGTTAAGGACCTTGCCCCTTTTTGTGATTCGGCACTGCGTCACTTTAACTGACAATTGTGCGGTCGTGTGACGTGGCTCCCAAACAAAATTGGTGTCTTTTTTTACCCACAAATAGAGCTTTCTTTTAGTGGTGTTTGATCATCTCTGTTGTTTTTATTTTTTGCGCCATAAACAAAAATAGAGCGACAATTTTTAAAAAATTCAACATTTTTTAATTTTTGCTAAAATAAATATCCCCTAAAAATATTTTTAAAAAAAACAATTTTTTTCCCTCAGTTTAGGCCGATACATATTCTTCTACCTATTTTTGGTGGATAAAAAAGCGTTTAATGATTGGTTTGCGCAACATTTATAGTGTTTACAAAATAGGGGATAGTTTTATTGCATTTTTATTAATATTTTTTTTTTTACTACTAATGGCGGTGATCAGCGATTTTTTTTGTGACTGCGACATTATGGCGGACACATCTGACAATTTTGACACATTTTTGGAACCATTGTCATTTTCACAGCAAAAAGTGCTATAAAAATGCACCGATTACTGTGAAAACGCCGATTGCTGTTTGGGAGTTAACCACAAGGGGGGGCTGCAGGGGTTAAGTGTGACCTCACATGTGTTTCTAACTGTAGGGGGCGGGGCTGGACATGTGACATCATTGACCGCCTTTCCCTATATCAGGGAACAGACGATCAATGACAGCGTCACTATGAAGAACGGGGAAGCTGTATTTACACTCACACCTCTCCCCGTTCTTCAGCTCCAGGGACCGATCGCGGGACTCTGGCGGCGATCGGGTCCGCGGGTCCCACTGCTGTCAATCAAATCCAGTGACGCGGCCACTGGGGGGGCAGGGCCAAGTCATACAATCCGCTGCTATGGATGCCGATTGTATGACACGGGAGCGTGTCTGCAAGGTAACCCCATCAGGAGAGAGCTTCCTAGAGGGGGTTAGCTTTTGCGTGGGACCCCAGAAGAGGAGGATCGGGGCCACTCTGTGCAATACGAACTGCACAGTGGAGGTAAGTACGACATGTTTGTTATTACTTTTTATTTTATAAGTGAACCTTTCGTTTTACTTTAATGAACCTGCAGTTTAATGAAGCCAGCAGATGCGGGAGAAGGGGCACACAGGGGGGCCCGGGCAGCAGGTGATAGAGGCTTATGTGCTAGAACCAATCCACTTGCAGTGCAGCTGGACTGATGGGAGAGTAGGAGAAGGTGGTAGCGCTGTAATAGGAGGCAAAAGAAGATCGGTGTCTGCAATAAGACAGTACAGCCGATACCTCCAGCTCAGAAGGGGCCCGGGCCGGCGGGCCCCCATTTCAAACTGATGGAGCCCAGTACAGGAGAGCTGTCTTATCAGCGGCCCTACTTGGTTTTATTCAGCCCCTGCTCCAGTCTCTCACCTTGTGGTTTGCTACAAAGTTACAGTCTGATCCCTGGAGGAGGGGAGACTGAGGAAATGCTTCCTCCAGCCTGCAGCAGACTGATGACATCACCTCGGCCTAGGCAAACTGGAGCTCAGGAAAGGCTTTTTAGTAATAAAAATTAAGGATACTGTTGCTTTATATTTTGCCTAATATTATAGCCTTATATTTATTTATACAGGCTCGTAAAGTTACTGACAGGTCCACTTTAACTCTTATGTCTTCTCACAAACTGATTTGGTGAGTTTTTTTTTCTGGTCTCATGACTGACACATTATGGAAAACAACTCTCCAGGTTTTCTGTATCTCCGACACATTGTGATCTTCCTGTAGATAGGAGCTGATCGTTCCGGATCCGCGTGATCCTTCCACTGATTACTCACAACGTCCGCACGTGATTGCGGTGGCCGATAACGCCTTCCATGTGTGGGAAGGTCGCCTTCTGCCCGGCTGCCGATTCCTAGAATCCGGTGCGGTGAGGACTCAATTTGGATCTGTGTCCCGGATCAGGTGACATGTGGTTTTGTTCAAAGGCGTGTTATCGGTTTCCGCAAGAAAGCATCGTCATCCGGAACTCTTTAGTACCAGAGCGCAGATGGGGGCGCCGCGCCCTTTATGAAGGTGGCCATGTGTGTGAAGATTGTCCGCAGAGAAGGATCTCAATAGGCTTTGGATACTCACACATTGTACTGGTCAGTGGCCGCTGGTGCTCAAAATTTTTTGGGGGGTGCAAACAAACTGAAAAAAATATATAAATTGCAGCAACTGTGCCCATCAAATGCAGCCATTGTGCCCATCAATTGCCGCCACTGCATCCATCAATTGCCGCCACTGTGCCATTAAACACAGCTACTGTGCCCATCAAGCACAGCTACTGTGCCCATCAAGCGCAGCCACCGTGACCATAAAACGCAGCCAGTGTGCCTATCAAGTGCAGCCATTGTGCCTATCAAGAGCAGCCACTGTGCCCATCAAATGCAGCTACTGTGCCTATCAATCGCTGCCACCGTGACCATAAAACGCAGCCAGTGTGCCTATCAAGAGCAGCCACTGTGCCCATCAAATGCAGCTACTGTGCCTATCAATCGCTGCCACTGTGCCATCAAACAGAGCCACTGTGCCCATCAAGCACAGCTATTGTGCCCATCAAACGCACCCACTGTGCCATCAAACACACCCACTGTGCCATCAAACGCAGCAACTGTACTCATCAATTGCTGCCAGTGTGCCCATCAATTGCTGCCAATGTGCCCATCAATTGGCGTTACTGTGCCCCATCAAATCGGATCGGAGTTGTTGAGCGGGACGGGTCGTAAGTTGTTGACCGGGGGGGTTCAGCAGATCAAAGTTGTTGAGCGGGGGGGGGGGTTCGGTTCGGAGTTGTTGAGTGGGGGGGTTCGGATAGGAGTTGTTGAGCGAGGGGGGTTCCGCCGGTCTGAGTTGTTGAGGGGGGGAATCGCGGGACTCCAGCCCTGATCACGCGCGGGTCCGCGGGATTTATGGCGATTCGCGGGACATTCCCACGAAATCCGGGACCCTTGGGAGGTATGTTATTAAGAAAAACAAATTTCCTTTACAACCCCTTTAAATACCACTAAAGAAAGCTCTATTTGTGTGATTTTTTTTTTTATAAAATGTAGTTTGGGTACAGAGTCACATAACCGCGCAATTGTCATTCAAAGTGTGAAAGCTGAAAATTGGCCTGGACAGGAAGGGGGTAAAATAGCCCAGTAGGCAAAAGGTTGAATGATAAGTGTGCTATGTTACCGAGCGGCTACAAGTACAATCAGATCAAATGTGAAACTTTGCAGGAAAATGAACTCAGAGACCACAATGCTAGTCGGGAGCACTGTGAAAGTCCTGCTGATTTTGGCTGTGGTTGTTATTAATATTGAGTTGATGGTAAATGTGGTCGGTTATCTTTAGATGAAGGGAATTTGTAGCACTTGGACTCTTCCTGGACTGCTAATTAGCTCATCTGGGGGGGTCTGATTTGGACTAATGAAGGGGGTTCCTTTCTCTGCACCAGAGTGTCCCGATTCCCACACTCCCGAACCCGATCACCCCGTTATATAAGATGGCTGTGCACCCAACAAATCACAGGCCGCTACGGCTTGTTTACTAAACGGTTGTGCAATCGCATTCCATCGCATCCTCTGAGAGACTCCGAAAAAAGACACAAACATGTGACTGAGGACATCTGTAGCGTTATTCCCGACATTTATTCCACTCTGGGAAAATGACAAATATAATCAAAGCAAAAATAAACCCAAAAGAAAACGTATTACATTGCAGCTCACCAATTCGTAGATGTGATGGCTGCGTTCGTTTTCTTTTATTCATTTTTTAGGCTTTCTTACAGCTCAGCGAAGCTGCGCCCCCCCCCCCCCCCCTAAATTCAGCGCAAATAAAAAAGTGTGTTTTTTTTAATGCTACGTTTGTGCTGTAAAATTAACATCTGTGCTGCTGTTATTTTTAAAGTGGAGTTCCACCCTAAAAATGAACTTTTTATTAACAGCTTGCCTTTACTGTAAAAAAAAAATGGAAAATTAATTTTTATTTTTATTTTTGTTACTCACTTCTATCTGGCTGTTACTAGGCACATTTCGTAATCTGCCTAGTTCCCGGTCCTAGGTGGTTCAACTTCCTGGTCCTAAGACCCCATTGCATCCTGGGAAATGATGACACTTATTTCCCAGGAGTGTCTGAGCGTCACTGGGCCTAAAAATCGCCCAGCATGCACCTCTCCCTGAAAACCAGGAAGAAAAGGGAACTGGGCTTCACATGCCCACACATGTGATGGATACGCCTACGCATATAATGGATACGCCCACGCATATGATGGATACGCCTACGCATATGATGGATACGCCCACACATATGATGGATACGCCTACGCATATGATGGATACGCCTACGCATATGATGGATACACCTACGCATATGATGGATACGCCCACACATATGATGGATACGCCCACACATATGATGGATACGCCCACGCATATGATGGATACGCCCACACATGTGATGGATACGCCCACACATATGATGGATACGCCCACACAAGTGATGGATACGCCCACACATATGATGGATACGCCTACACAAGTGATGGATACGCCCACACATATGATGGATACGCCTACGCATATGATGGATACACCTACGCATATGATGGATACGCCCACACGCACTGATGGGCGCTTATGAGGCTGCACTGATTGGCACTGATGGGCACTGATGAGGCTGCACTGATGAGTGCTCTGAGGCTGCACTGATGGGCGCTGATGAGGCTGCACTGATGGGCACTCATGAGGCTGCACTGATGTGTGCTGATGAGATGGCACTGATGGGCACTGATGAGGATGCGCTGATAAGGCTGCTCTTCTATGCACTGATGAGTATGCACTAATGGGCACTGATGAGGCTGCACCGATAAGCACTGATGAGGCTGCGCTAATGAGCCTGCACTGATGGGCGCTGATGAGGATGCACTGATGGGCGCTGATGAGGATGCACTGATATGCACGGATGAGGCTGCACTGATCCATTATGGGCCGACTGCCAACACCATGTCAACCAATGAATGAATGACGCTCATCCAGGGCAGGTGACATGCAGGGCCACCCTCAGTATTCAGGAGAGAACAGAAGTCCGCCTCTTCCAGACCTCATCCCACCCTCTCCCTTGCTGCTGAAGCCAAAAGATAGGACTCTGATGTGAGGAGAGGATTGGAGGGCTCTGATGTAATGTAAGGACTCAGTGGTAATGGGGTTACCGTGATGTGATGGAGGGACTCTGTCATACAGGAACTGATGAGATGGGAGGGTTTCTCATGTACAGGGGGCCTCTGATGTGATGGGGGACCTCTGATATGATGGGGGGCTTTGACACAAAGGAGGACCCCTAAGGTGAAATGGGGACTCTGACATGAAGGGGGACCTCTGATGTGAAGGGCACTATGATATTAGAGGGGGATCTGATGTGATGGGGGACTTATAATTGTGAATAGGAACCCCTGATGTGAAGGGGGGCTTCTAATGTAATGAGAGACCATTGTTATAATGAGTGCCTCTGACATGGAGAGGATCTGTGATGTGATGGGAGGGCCTCTGCTATGAAGGGGGATATTTGATGTGAAGGGGGACCTCTGATGTGAAGGGAGGCTTCTGATGTGATGGCGGCCTCTGATATGAAGGAGGACGCTCTGACTTGAAGAGGGCCTGATGAAGGACCTCTGATCTGATAGGAGGACATGAGGGGAAGCTCAGATGAACTGGGAGGACCTCTGATGTGAATGAGGGCTCTGATGTGATGGGGGTACAACTGATGTGATGGGGGTACAACTGATACGATGGGGGAACCTCTGATGTGATGGGGGTACAACTGATATGATGGGGGAACCTCTGATGTGATGGGGGAACCTCTGATGTGATGGGGGAACCTCTGATGTGATGGGGGTACAACTGATATGATGGGGGAACCTCTGATGTGAAGGTGGGACTTCTGATGTGAAAGGGGACTGATGTAATGGGGAGAGACTCTGATGTAATCAGGGACCCCTGACATAAAGGGGGGACTGTGATGAGATGGAAGGGCCTCTGATATGAAGGGGGATCTTTGATGTGATGGAAGACCTCTGACATGATTGGGGCCCCTGTAATGAAGGGGGACGACTCTGACACAAAGAGGGGCTCTGATGTGATGGAAGGACCTCTGATATGAAGGAAGACCTCTGATGTTATGGGAGAACCGCTGACATGAAGGGAGGACTCCATTGTGATAGGGGGGGGGGGGCTCTTATGTTAAGGGAGGTTGCTGATGTAAAGTTAATTTCATCCCAGGCTCAAGTCTCCCATTGATAATTATCATTTACATTTTCTGCATTTTAGACCGGAGTGCCTCCATGACAGGTGACATTTGCCTTTAAATTCCATTTTAAGCACAAAAGAGACCCAAATACAAAGAGACTGAAAGACTTTTATTGACTGTGAGACAGGAAGGGCGCAGACATGTACAGGTGGCGAATATACAACATATAACCAATGTGATTACCAGCATGAGGTAGGATTCCCAATAAAAAAGTAAAAAGTACAAACATTTCAACATTTTACGTCATGGAGCCCAGTGATGGTGAGCAGTTATTGAAGACCCCGTATCCTGTGACCCAACCTACAATAAAAGACGAGCCTCCGTCTGCTGGAGAACCAGCATGTCTTCTTGGGTGACAATGCGACTCCCTGATGGTCGGGCGAATTTCCATTTTTTGGAAATTCGGATGTATCCGAATATCCGAATTAGAATAGTACCGAATTTAAACAAATGCGAAATAATGGGGAAAAACGAAATTCTAATTGTTTTCTAATTCAAATAGTTTTCCAATTTCCAAAGAGAATGAAATAGATTAGCCACTAGCCGACCAGCCGCCGTATAACGGTCGGCTCGGCTGTGCGAAATCAAGTAACTATACGTCATTTCGCATTGCAGCCAATAGGGGCGTGTACCCCTGCTCGCCCCTGGTGCTCACACGCGTGCCCGACGGTCGCGATCACCGCCGGGCACCCGCGATCGCTCGTTACAGAGCAAGAGGCGGGAGCTGTGCTCCCGGTCCTGTCAGGGGGAGAAATGACTGATCTTCTGTTCATACAATGTATGAACAGCGATTAGTCAGTCCACCCCCCCTTCAGTTAGAACACACCTAGGGAACATAATTAACCCCTTCATCGCCCCTAGTGTTAACCCCTTCCCTGCCAGTGGCATTTTTACAGTAATCAATGCATTTTTATAGCACTGATCGCTATAAAAATGCCAATGGTCCCAAAAATGTGTCAAAAGTGTCCAAAGTGTCCGCCATAAGGTCGCAGTACCGATAAAAAACGCTGATCGCCGCCATTACTAGTAAAAAAAATAATAATAATAAAAATGCCATAAAACTACCCCCTATTTTGTAGACGCTATAATTTTTGCGCAAACCAATCAATAAACGCTTATTGCGATGTTTATTTTTTTTTTACAAAAAATATGTAGAAGAATACGTATCGGCCTAAACTGGGGAAAAACATTTTTTTATATATATATTTTTGGGGGTTATTTATAGCAAAAAGTAAAAAATATATTTTTTTAAATTGTCGCTCTATTTTTGTTTATAGCGCAAGAAATAAAAACCGCAGAGGTGATCAAATACCACCAAAAGAAAGCTCTATTTGTGGGGAAAAAAAGGACGCCAATTTTGTTTGGGAGCCACGTCGCACGACCGCGCAATTGTCAGTTAAAGAGACGCAGTGCAGAATCGCAGAAAGTGGCCGGTCATTGACCAGCAAAATGATGTGGGGCTGAAGTGGTTAAAGAATAAAGTAATAGAATAGAAAAAAAAATATATGTCTTATTCCTTTATTTTCTATTTTATTCTCTTTAGAAATTGGAAAAAAAATCGGAAAACTTTTTCAAATTGGAAAACTTTACCAATTCGAAAACTATTTGAGATTGATTCAGAAACTTTTCGAATAGATTAAAAAAACGAATAAACAAAACAAATTCTGAAAACATATTAAACAAATTTATGTAAATAACATATTTTTTTTTCCGTTCTGCACATATCTAAAATTAACAAGCGGCACCCGCTGCATCTCGCGGAGATTAGGTTGAGCTACAGGCATCCATCTCCAACCAAACTGCTAAATACAGAGCCGCACATGTATACAGGAAATTGTTTATGTGCCAATAGATCATTATTGCACAGACTCTACTCGCCTTCCCTGCATTACAAAGGGAGAGAGCCAACACTTTTCAGAAACTGCACTTCGGATGGTCTGGTGCCACTGCCCCGCCTCCTTCCCACCATTTGGATTGCTAGTCAACATCAGGTCAAAGCAATATTTTTTTTTTTTAATTCATTCCTCCTTGTCTACAGGACATGCTTGCTTTTCCTTTGCTACCCTGCCAATTTTTTTAGCACCAAAAAGCTAAAGGAAATACCCGGCATTTCCATACACTGCACCGATGATGTCCAACAAGCCTGGAACAGACTTCTTTATAGCCATGGGATTCTTAAAAGGCCAATCCACCCAATATTTTGGTTGCACCCATTAGCTCATAATTCCTCTAACAAAAAAAAATATCAAGTGACAAAACGGTAACAGGATCTTCCACCTTAGTTGCAGGTTCTGCATTTCTTACTAATCAGTGAAACATCAGTTTTGGGTGGACTGGCCCTTTAAGAGATTGAAATGCAATGGTAGACATGTATTCAACGCTCTAGGTACCGTTGTGTATATCTTGCAGACTCGCTGCTTTGAAGATTTGTGTGTGTGTGTGCGTTTTCTTTTAAAGTGCATCTATAGCCATTTTTTTATTTTTTTGTTTTAATGCCGCGTACACACGACCGTAATTCATGTCATGGAAAAAAAACAAAGTTTTTCTCGACATGATTCCTCTCAAGCCTGCCTTGCATACAGACGATCGTGATAAAAAATGTTCGAGCAAAGCGCGGTGACGTACAACACGTACGACGGCACTATAAAGGGGAAGTTCCATTCGGATGGCGCCACCCTTTGGGCTGATTATGCAATTTTCCCTTCTCATGAGTTGCTTCTGAGCATGCGCGTTTTTCTGTCATTAAAGCGTACACACGATCGTTTTTCACAACGTGAAAAACGACGAGAAAAAATAGAGCAGGTTCTAAATTTTTAATGCCCATTTTCTCTTCACAAAAAATGCTCTGGAACCTACACATGACCCTTTTATCACGACCAATTAAAAAAAATTGCATTTTCTCGTCATGAAAAACGGTTGTGTGTACGCGGCATTAGATGGAATAGGAAAGGGTTGAAACGTCTATGAGATTTTTTTTCTGCTGTGTCCCTACTTGGGAGAATCACCCTCTCAATTACATGGATGCTGATTGTCCCGGATTTGGTGGGATAGTCCCACATCTAGATCCTCTGTCCCACTTATGTCTGTGTGTGTGTTTTCTTTTATAGTGGATCTATAGCCAACACTGTTTTTTGGTTAGATGGAGTGGGAAAGAGTTGGAGCCTCTATGAGCTTTTTTCTGCTGTACCCCTTATTGACAGATTCACCCTCTCAGTTACATGGATTCCAATTGTCCCGGATGTCCCGGGATAGACGCACATCTAGATCCTCTGTCCCACCTATGCTGTGTCCTGGGCCATGTCCTGGGATCACAGCATCATCCTTATTTGAATTACTGCACATGTGTGAATGGCATGTATCGGGAGGTGCTTGTGGGTGGTCCCCCCATAGAGTGTGGGCAGGGCCAATCCAGGAAGTGGCCGAGATGGGCTATCCCTATATAATTAGAAGTGCCATCTGTGCAGAACCTAAGTGGGTGCAACCCCTAGTGCCTCATAATGTTGGCAAGTAGACAATTAGTCCTGGTGGTCACTGTCAGAGAATGATGAAAACCCAAACATTGTTGCCAGAACAGGAAAGTAAAGTGTAAGTAACCCCCCCCCCCCCCCCTATCGTTTTCAGCCAAGGAAACTGCCATCTTTGCCTCTGTTTAATCTACAACAGCCATGATGCTGCAAATGTGATCCGTTTAGACACCAGCCATTGGATGGCTTGACAGTTTGGTTGAGAGCACAACCAATGGTAGTGTTACATTTCCGGCACGTGCCGGAACTGAAACTGTTTTATGGATGGGCTTACTTCCACTCAGGCCTCGTACACACGGGCAAGAATCTCATCAGGAAAAAATATGTGGTTCTCATGAAAGGCAAGACCGCGGTGACGTCATCGCGTACGATGTCGCCAACATCTTGCTTCACCCTACCTATGCTTTGGAAGCTACCGCGCATGCGTCAAAGTAATTTTGAGCATGCGCTGGTTTCTCTATTTTTCTCGTCTAGATTCTGGGCAGTTTTCTTGTCAAGAATCCTAAAAGCCTGGTACACACGCACGGTATACTCGGCAAGAAAGCTCTGCCAGCAGTTTTCTTGCTGGTTCTTGCCGCGTAAACCGAGCGTGTGTACGAGGCTTAAAACAAAAAAATTCCCATTGGGCAACGCTGTCCTAGAGGAGATGTCCCCTCTCTTTAGCAAGAGGTTCTCTTACTTCCTGGGAAGGGAGTCACCGCTCCAGGTGGGTCTTTTAGATAATTAAGGAACCTCTCGGAGAACCAAGGTGCTGGCAATGCACAAAGCAAATGTAGGAAATAGGAAAGGGGATGGACAGCCGCACTCCAAGGAAACTTCAAAAAAGTTGTCTTTATTGATAAAAATGGGCATGCAAAACAAAACACAGCCACAGGAAAGGACAGCCGACGCGTTTCACACTATGTCAGTGCTTAGTCATGGTGACTAAGCACTGACATAGTGTGAAACGCGTCGTCTGTGCTTTCCTGTGGCTGTGTTTTGTTTTGTATGCCCATTTTTTTCAATAAAGACAACTTTTTTGAAGTTTCCTTGGAGTGCGGCTGTCCATCCCCTTTCCTATTTCCTACATTCTCTTACTTTCTGTTGTGTCTCCAGGACAGGAAGTGAAGGAAAATCTCCCCAATGGGACACAGGCAAAAAAAAAGCTCTACTCTTTTCAAAAAATAGTTTTGGCTATAGATATACGTTAATCACTGATCAACCAAAAGACTGTGGTAATTATTTACGGGTGTGTGGAAGAAAAAAAAGGGGACTTTATGTCCTGCTCAGAACTGCTACTATGTAAACGCATTACATCAGTAGCGAGTAATGTCAGGGACCGGATCATGCTTGCCATGAAATAAAAATGGGGCACAAGGGTTAAAATCCTGACCACAATGTTTTTGTAAATAAAGACACCATCCGTTCGCTAATGTTACATAGTCAAGACTATATACAAAAAATGGGGTGAAAATATTAACCCCGATATATATAAAAAAGAAAACAAAAAAAAAAACCAGCGCTGCTGTTTATAAAAACGTCAATCTTAATAATAATAATAACAATAATAATAATATTAATACAAATAGTACAAAAAAGTACAAAACTTAAAAGGCAATTATATACAGTACTGAGAAGCACCACGAAACAAACCTTTCTAAATAAAAAAAACACAGCACTTCCCCCGGAACGCTTTCCAATTCTGAAGGCGAAATCCGTCCGTTGAAGCAATACGATATTGCCAAAACGCATTTAAGACATAGAAAAGCCAAGTTTCCCGGCGTTTTTTTTTTTTTCCTTCTGGCCCCCGTGGACAGTGTCGGTTCTTTGGCATGGTATCAGGAACTGAGGTCCGCTGCTTAGCGTCTTGGAATTCGGAGAATTCCTCCCGGCCCGGCTGGTTGCA
Organism: Rana kukunoris; assembly: GCA_029574335.1. NCBI lineage: Eukaryota > Metazoa > Chordata > Amphibia > Anura > Ranidae > Rana > Rana kukunoris. The sequence goes on from CM056059.1 coordinate 315,493,744, forward strand.
GGCGCTGCGGTGGCGTGTGCTGGTTTTTCCGGTGTGGAATGCGGCGTTATTTTTTTTTTTCGGGGTTGGTGTTCGGAGGCAAGGAGATGGTGGTTTGACCCAGTTCTGCAGAGCAGACAGAGGAAGGTGTTTTTGGTCTTCTCAAAGTTCATGTAGACATTCCACGGCTTTTCGGGTTACTGTTTCACGGCGAAGATACGGAAAGCTTTGCCGTCTTTCCGATTCCTGATGCTGAAATTCAAAGGAAAGATTTGTTATTATTAGAAGGCGTTGTGCGCTCAGCACCTCAAGCCTCAGTTTAGTAATTTCCTTACTAAAGGGAACCTCATACCCTTCTTCTCAAAAGCCCCAAAGCATAAAGAAATCGAATATGCAAATAGCGACTTCAGAAATGCCTGGACCTGCCCCTCTTGCATATTGCTATTGGGAAGCGACAGGTCCGGGATAAGGTGTCAGCTATGGCCGCTGACTGTGTCAAAGGATCGCTCCTGGAAGCTAACCCCCTTGGGATAGTGCTTCTCAGAACGGGGGTTAGCTGTTGCTGGGAGGAGCCGAGACAGCCACCGAGGGACCGCAGAAGACGAGGAGCGGGGCCACTCTGTGCAAAATAAACTGCACAGTGGAGGTAAGTATGACATGTTTGTTATTTAAAAAAAATACCTTTACAACCCCTTTAAAATAAAAGGGGCTAAAAGTTTCTGTCTATTTATTTTTTTAACTTTTTTGGTGAATGGGTAGTATGTAGAACCGGGCTACTGTATACAATCATATTTCGATAAGCTCCCCACCTGCAGACCCACACAACCACGGACCAGGGTTGTGGGGAAGAGGCCTTTGTCCTCAGCAACATGTAGACAAGGTGCTTTGCCAGGGGGAGGATCTCCTGTCAAGGTCCCAACCCCATGTTGGGGGCATGTGGCATAGCCAGGGGCAGACTGACCATTCGGAGCACTCGGGCACTGCCCGAGGGCCCAATGCCACTAGGGGGGCCCCATAAGGGTTGCCAGCCTCAGTGAAACCAGGGAAGGTATGTAAAAATCTGTGTTTATTTACATCTGTCCCTGATATATCCCTTACCGACATCCTTTTGGTCTAAAAATCCCAAGATTATAGCTGCCCCGCCTCTTCAGTACCTTCTCAGTGTGTGTATGTGTATTTTGTGTGTGTGTGTGTGTGTGTGTGTGTCTGTATGTGTATTCTGTGTGTATGTATACTGTGTGTGTATACCGTGTCTGTGTGTGTATACTGTGTGGCTCCATAATCTATTGCCTGGTGGCCCCATAATCTCCTATTGCTTGAGGGCCCCATAATCTCCTATTGCTTGGGGGGCCCCATAATCTCCTATTGCCCGGGGGCCCCATGAGTTGTCAGTCCGCCCCTGAGCCTAGCATATCTGTAGAGAGGGAAACATGAATGAATATGAATTTCAGAGGGGACCCAAAAAAAAGCTAAGTGATAGTGATCCTTTCTTCTGTTATGTTATTGCCCTAAAGGTCCCCTTTAACATTCAGTAACTAACCCCCCTCCCCCCCATTCCCACAAAAGGCATTATCGGGGGTTAATCAGACTCTACCTTTCTGAATGAATCCCGTTTTTATTGGTGCCGAAATAATGGTTCTTCTTGTCCATTGGCATGACATCCACGTACCCGCCACCCTCGTCTTTTATGACTCCGGCATGGACCGCTGTCCTGCAGATGCTGGAGGTCTGAAAAATAAGGAAAATTAATCAAACTTCATTATAACCATAAGATACCATCAAAAAAACATTTATACATCAGTGAGCCCAGAGACCCAACCTCTCCCACGGAATGACGAGCAGTCCTGATCACATAGTAGTCACTCCAGCAAGACAGTCTATCTCATAGGCCGCGTACACACGGCAGAGAACCTCGACGGGCAGAACACATCGTTCCGCCCGTCGAGGTTCTCTGCCGGCCATCGAAATCGGCGACCCGCCCGTCGGGAATGGCAACCAGCCATTCATCCAGGCGGGCCGTCGAGCAAAAAGAGAGCGTGCTCTCTTTTCGCTCGACGGGATTCCCGACGGGCGGGGTGAGCCAAAAGCGTACACACTGCCGAGGTCCTCGCTGGAATGCAGCTTCGGCCATGATGCTATGCTTCGCAGCCATGGCGGAAATTACAGGGTGCAAAGTCTATAATTTTGGGAGACGTTGGTGAAACATCAGGGTTCTTAACAGACCCCTGATGTCTTACGTTTAAGACTGAGAAAGGGACTGAGGACAGGATGGGGGCTCAGATGCTAGAACTGATCCCCCTGCAGCGCACCCGGGGGAGGGAGGGAAACGAGGAGAAGCCGGCAGCATTGCAAGGGGAGGAACAAGAGGACCGATATATATGATAAGGCAGTACAGCCGGTCCTCCTGCTCGCCAGGTGCCGGGGGGCATCCCCTTTAAATTAATAGGACATACTGGGGCTATACTGCCTTATCATTGGCCCTGGCGCACAGGGTGATTATGGTGTGCCCAGGCACATCCGGTACACCCCCTGCACACACCTATGGTCTATCTACATAGAGTAAAATGTTCACACCACAATCTCTCTAACACGGCGGACTCTCCACATTTCAAGTAGCCCATCTGTGCAGGCTCAGTCACTATTTTTCTGTAAGCTCTTAAGCCACGCCTTTTCTGACCACGCCCACCAGCCACCAGTATATGCAGCACCAGTTCTATTAGGATTTCAGCAACATCTCTTCTTGAAGCTGCTGTTTACATGGTGCCCGGGGTCCAAGTAGGATGAAGCTCCCTCTCTCTCAGATTCAGCACATGAGTGGTAGGTATTTCAACTACCCAAGTAAAAACCCAAGTAAAAATGTAAGGCTCCTTTCACACTGATGCATTGTAAAGTGCACCACAAACCCAATCAAACAGTTCCCTTTACATCCCATAGAACTCTTCACATCAGTGCGCTGCGGGTGCAGTGTGTTTTGAAAAGTCCTGCAATCTGCATTTTTGGTGCCGTGTTTCAAAATGCACCTCCCATTGATTTCTATTGGAGACGCATCAGAACCGCATTAATAAAGAATACTTGAATTTAAAAAAAAAGAAACGCACCTCCCCGTGCATTTTTTGGGTGGCATGTCCAAGTTTTACAGGTGCATGCTGGGAGTCAGGAATCCAGAAAATGCACCAAAAATACAGCGAAAATGCATTAAAAACACCATATGCATTTTTTTGCAAAATGCATACTGCGTTTTTTAGCGCATCAATGTTAAAGAGCCCCTTTATCTTCTTTATGGCCCATGCAACCCAATGCTCATTTTTACACAGTTTTTTATACCATTTATTTACTCCCTACGTATCTCTTGGCAGGCTTTGCCCTGTAAGCTGGCAGGGCACTTTGTACCCATACAAGGGCAGAGCCAGCAATGCCAGCTGTATTAGGTAGACTGGATGTAAGAATCGTATTTTAAGTCTGATGACTGTGTCTGCGGAACGCCAAGTGCTGGGATGGAATGCAGAGTGACTTTTTTTTTTCGAGGTTCACAAGCGATGCCTACTGGGGGTCATGGAAAAAGGCGACCTGGGCAAATGTTTTTTTTTGGATGAGATAGATTTCATTCAATAAATACAACTTGTTTTTAATCTACTAAGATTACATGAAGGACACAGGTTCTCAGAACCATTGCAAGACACTTTGTTCCCCATCAGTAATGATTACTAAAAAACCTTGTAACTTCGAATTATCATTAATACTTATATTATATTTATCATATTCTTACAGAATAGAGGGAATCAGGAACTTCATTACGGCCACTAGACTAGCGCTGATGATCATAGTAAATATTTTTTTCCTGTGCTCATCAGCTCCATCTAGAGGCCGAATGTGGTATTTTTCTAATTCACTGTGAACAGCTTTTTATCTGGTGAGAAAAATAGCCTAAAAGCATTCGATTATGTCCTCATTCACACAGAACAAAACACCCGTGCGGGCTCACTTCCCAGTCCTGCTGCTGCGTCCATTGACACAGACGGCAGGACTTGTTCCTGCCCCCTTGTCCCGTATCACTGGATTTGATTGACAGCAGTGGGAGCCAATGGAAAAGAGTACAGCTCTAAGCCCTGTGACCTATGCTGTGCTCCCGCCCTGTAGTACTGACAGGTGCAGATTCTGCGCTGATCCGTGGAAAAAAAATGTTTCTGGACTGGAATGGCTCTGATAGGCGATTTATTGAAACAAAATGAACAAAGGATAAAATCCAAAGCTGTAAAATATCCAAAAGTTCATGCAACACTGCAATCAATGGTAGAAAGTGGACATAGGGGACAAAAAAGCTAAGATGTTTCACATCATGGATAGATGCTTAGTCACAGCTCATAGTGGGAGCCAATGGCTGCTATCAATCTGTCCAATGAGGAGAGAGACAGAGGCTGGAGTGCTCGTGCACATTGCTGGATTGGATTGGATCGGGCTCAGATAAGAAAGAAAGAGGGGGGTCTGGGAAGGGGGGGGGGAGCTGCAGCACAGAAGGGTTTTCACCTTAATGCATTCTATAAAGAATATAAAGTGGTTCTAAAGTCTCAATTTTTTTTTACCTTAATGCATTCTATGCATTAAGGTAAAAACCTTTTCTGTTGCAGGATCCCCCCCACAGTCCCCCCTTATTCTTACCTGAGCCCAATCCCATCCAGCAATGTGCACAAGCGCAGCGACTCCAGCCACTGTCTCTCTCCTCATTGGACAGATTGGTAGCATTGGCTCCCGCTGCTGTCATTCAAATGCTGTGATGAGGGAGCGGGGGTTGGAGCCTAGTTGCCCTGTCTATGTCATGATGGGAGCGAGCCCACATGGGTGCCCCCCTGGAAATCATCTTTCCCTGGGGTCACTCGCCAAAGAGTAGGGGCCTGGAGCGCCAGCGGAGCACCCCAGGAATGGAGGATCGGGGCTGCTCTGTGCACAACTACTGCACAGAGCAGGTGAGTATACCAAGTTTGTTATTTTAATAAAAAATAAATAAAAAAATGAAGGTTTGATGTTCCTTAAAGATCAAAATGAACCCCAGGTGGGTAAAGTTCCCATTTAACTGGTAAAAATGCCTCGCCCAGCACGGTTTAACAGGGTTAGAATCCTATCGAAGATTTCCTAAGAGTTGCTCCATCCTTTAATGGGACTGTCATGTGCTCAAAGCCAAAGCACATGTGCACAATGCAGACCATGTGTGTGATTCAGTGACACGGGGAGGAGGGGGTGACTGAGAACAGCTGGCAGTATTTATACACTGCTTACAAAACTCCGACATGCATCTTTCTTAGAAGTCACTTGTTTTTTAGCCGCATTCGCATATTGTTTTCTGCTTGACATCAGCCAATCTTGCAGCAATCTTTGACCACCTGCAGCGAAAACTCCCGACTTCCACGCCTAGCGATTGTTACATATATAGAGGAGCATTTGTTTGTTTTCGGCTGGATCTGAATAGAGATTTCCTGCAGTAGTTTGTGTCTCTGCCCCTCCCACAATTGTGAGAGTTTCTTCCAATAGTTTGTGTCTCTGCCCCTCCCAGAATGGTGAGATCTCTGCAGTAGTTTGTGTCTCTGCCCCTCCCACAATCACAAGCTTTCCTGCAGTAGTTTGGTCTCTGCCCCTCCCACAATAGTGAGATTTCCTGCAGTAGTTTGTGTCTCTGCCCCTCCCACAATAGTGAGATTTCCCTGCAGTAGTTTGTGTCTCTGCCTCTCCCACAATGGTGAGATTTCCTGCAGTAGGTTGTGTCTCTGCCCCTCCCATAATGGTGAGATTTCCTACAGTAATTTGTGTCCCTGCCCCTCCCACAATCACAAGCTTTCCTGCAGTAGTTTGGTCTCTGCCCCTCCCACAATAGTGAGCTTTCCTGCAGTAGTTTCTGTCTCTGCCCCTTCTACAATGGTGAGATTTCCCTGTAGTAGTTTGTGTCTCTGCCCCTCCCACAATGGTGAGATTTCCTGCAGTAGTTTGTGTCTCTGCCCCTCCCACAATGGTGAGATTTCCCTGCAGTGGTTTGTGTCTCTGCCCCTCCCACAATGGTGAGATTTCCTGCAGCAGTTTGTGTCTCTGCCCCTCCCACAATGGTGAGATTTCCCTGCAGTAGTTTGTGTCTCTGCCCCTCCCACAATGGTGAGATTTCCCTGCAGTAGTTTGTGTCTCTGCCCCTCCCACAATCATCAGATTTCCCTGCAGTAGTTTGTGTCTCTGCCCCTCCCACAATGGTGAGATTTCCTGCAGTAGTTTGTGTCTCTGCCCCTCCCACAATGGTGACATTCCCATTACAGAGGGAGAGTGGGAGTTGCTAATTTGCAATAAACAGTCCTGCATTAAAAATACCAATATTGCTTTATTTATGGTAATTTCCCTGCATACCAGTTGAATTTTAAGATCAGCCTGGAGGTGCCTTTACTGGTTGACAAACACAGAGATGACTGTTATGCTAAGATAGCTAGATGGGCCCCTAAAGTATTCAGTAGTCAGACCTCAGTCCTAGATACAAAAAAAAAACTGTAGTGTCAGAAAATAGAAGTCTCAAGAATCAGGGTAAAGGCGCAATCTAACACAGAGGGCAGACTAACAGAAACCAGAACTGGCAGAACAGAATAAAAGAGAAGGTGATATACTGCAGGTATACAGCCAACATAATAATGGCCTGAAGCGAATCTTCTTTAACCACTTAAGACCCGGACCAATACGCTGGCAAATGACCCAAGGGGTTTTTGCGATTCGGCACTGCGTCGCTTTAACAGACAATTGCGCGGTCGTGCGACGTGGCTCCCAAACAAAATTTGCGTCCTTTTTTTCCCACAAATAGAGCTTTCTTTTGGTGGTATTTGATCACCTCTGCGGTTTTAATTTTTTGCGCTATAAACAAAAATAGAGCGACAATTTAAAAAAAAATGCAATATTTTTTACTTTTTGCTATAATAAATATCCCCCAAAAATATATAAAAAAAATTTTTTTTCCTCAGTTTAGGCCGATACGTATTCTTCTACATATTTTTGGTAAAAAAAAAACGCAATAAGCGTTTATCGGTTGGTTTTCGCAAAATTTATAGCGTTTACAAAATAAGGGATAGTTTTATTGCATTTTTATTAATTATTTTTTTTTTTACTACTAATAGCGGCGATCAGCGATTTTTTTCGTGACTGCGACAATATGGCGGACACTTCGGACAATTTTTACACATTTTTGGGACAATTGTCATTTTCACAGCAAAAAATGCATTTAAATTGCATTGTTTACTGTGGAAATGACAGTTGCAGTTTGGGAGTTAACCACAGGTGGCGCTGTAGGGAATGTGTGCCCTAATGTGTGTGTTTACTACTGTAGGGGGGTGTGGCTGTAGGTGTGACGTCATCGATCGCGTCCCCCTATTACAGGGATGACGCGATCGATGCTCCGGCCACAGAGAAGCACGGGGAAGCCGTGTGTACACACGGCTCTCCCCGTTCTTCCGCTCCAGGGACGGATCGCCGCACTGCAGCGGCGATCGGGTCCGCGAATCCCGCGGTCCCGGTCCTGGAGCTTCGGATCGGGTCGCGGGCGCGCGCCCGCGGGCGCGCGCCCGCGACCCACGGCTGGGTACTAAAACCAACGTATATATACGTTGATGTGCCCAGCCGTGCCATTCTGCCGATGTAAATCTGCAGGAGGCAGTCCTTAAGTGGTTAAGTAACTAACAATTCTTCATTTTTGGCCATGCTCATCCTGGATATAAAATCAGGAAACTGGCTCAGTGTGAAATTGGCACCGGCCCTTCATAATAACTTTCACCATACACACAGCTACCCCATAAAAGTGAAGAGCAGTAAAACAAATACCACTTACATCTGCATAAATGTTGGAGCCAATGACTGGTGCCCAGTGGGAAGGTTCGTCCTTACAGTGACTTGGGCAGTAAAATCTGGAAGACAATAAGGCAGGTTACTGCAAGTTCCCACTTGTGCCAGATTGGCATGAAAAAAAAAAAAAACGATTTCCCAATATATATTCTGGCTCCAAAAATTGAAGATTTATTAATGTTCCTTATGTGCCATTACATCAGGAGTATCGGATGCCAAGCCCTTAATTCTCCGCTGCTCTGTAAGATGATGGCTGAGAACGGTTGAAGATCAAGTCCACCCAAACCTGTTGTAGAGTCGGTGGGCTGGATAGTTTCTCGTATCTTTTAGAGGCTCCAGATTTCAGCTCTAGCAAACGACACAGTCGTAATAAGGGGGCCTCAAACTCAACGCTAAATGGATCTAAGCCAACATTTCAGTACAGATGCCAGGGCTCTCGTAATTTAATTTTAGCAGTAGTAGTTGGCATGCTGTAAATTTTAGAACCCTAAATTTCTTTGAAATTACTGGGGATAATATAAGTGTGATGCTATTGTTTGTGTTGCAGTGATATTGTCAAAGGAAGGATTATGGTGGACTTTGAAGTCACAAATCTCACCGTCTTGATCTTTCCTACAGTTAATTACTGAGCCCAGACATAAAACAGTATCAGGGTCGATCCTAGGCAGGGTGCACAGGGTGCTTGGCACCTGGGCACCTGAGGAGGTGAGGGCGCTGAAGTGGCAGAGTTCTCCCCTCCCTCTTTCTTTCCTTGTTTGTGTCCATCCAGAATTAGTGTTCTGAGCATAGGTGTGTGTCCGTCCAGAACTGATATGTCTCTGACCATCTCCTTTATCATATCTGCAGTCTCTGACCATCTCCTGTACTATGTCTGCAGTCTCTGACCGTCTCCTGTACCGTGTCTGCAGTCTCTGACTGTCTCCTGTACTGTGTCTGCAGTCTCTGACTGTCTCCTGTACTGTGTCTGCAGTCTCTGACTGTCTCCTGTACTGTGTCTGCAGTCTCTGACTGTCTCCTGTACCGTGTCTGCAGTCTCTGACTGTCTCCTGTACTGTGTCTGCAGTCTCTGACTGTCTCCTGTACTGTGTCTGCAGTCTCTGACTGCCTCCTGTACCGTGTCTGCAGTCTCTGACTGTCTCCTGTACCGTGTATGCAGTCTCTGACTGTCTCCTGTACTGTGTCTGCAGTCTCTGACTGTCTCCTGTACCGTGTCTACAGTCTCTGACTGTCTCCTGGACCGTGTCTGCAGTCTCTGACTGTCTCCTGTACCGTGTCTGCAGTCTCTGACTGTCTCCTGTACCGTGTATGCAGTCTCTGACTGTCTCCTGTACTGTGTCTGCAGTCTCTGACTGTCTCCTGTACCGTGTCTGCAGTCTCTGACTGTCTCCTGGACCGTGTCTGCAGTCTCTGACTGTCTCCTGTACCGTGTCTGCAGTCTCTGACTGTCTCCTGTACCGTGTCTGCAGTCTCTGACTGTCTCCTGTACTGTGTCTGCAGTCTCTGACCGTCTCCTGTACTGTGTCTGCAGTCTCTGACTGTCTCCTGTATCATGTCTGTAGTATGTCTGGGGGCTCTTTATAACAGACTCTCTAACAGAATCCCTCTTTGTGTCCATCACAGAGCCCCCCCCCCCTCCAGGTCCCAATAAAGTACTCTGCTTCTCTTCCTATATTTTGTTTATTGTTAAGAGATCATGTAAGGATGCCAGGGTAATGAAGACTTTGTGGGGGAGCAACTCTGTGGTTGAATCATTGCCATAGAAACATTTGTAAATGTAAGGAGTTAGTAAAATTACCACGCCCATGTGGGGGCGCCAGAAATATTTCTGCACTCAGGCGCCTGTGACCCTAGGATCAGCCCTGGTCAGGAGATCAGTATTCACATTTAATTTTGTGATGCCATGATGAAACATTTAGCTCCAGTCTTGCTGTACCCAAAGCAAATATGCCAATGCCTAATGTCAAAAATGTTAAATTATGCTTTTAACTAAGGTTGTCCCGATACCACTTTTTTAGGACCGAGTACAAGTACCGATACTTTTTTTCATGTACTCGCCGATACCGAATACCGATACTTTTTTTAAATGTCATGTGACAGTTTTCAAACCACAATACAGACTAAGGATATTTTCTTTAGAATTATGAAGAACTCTAACTCAAGACATTATAAAAGAATAAAAATTAGTAAAAATGAATAAAAATGTTTTATTTTCTTGTCACGCAGTAGTAAAAAACTCAAAGAATTTTCACAGAACATGTTGATAAATACAAAAAAAGTATTCTATTGAGGTATCGGGAGCATTTGCGCGAGTACAAGTACTCCCGCAAATACTCGGTGTCGGTCCCGATACCGATACTAGTATCGGTATGTGGACAACCCTACATTTAACGCCAGGTCCTTGAGCCCAGCTGCCACCACCCATCACTGATTTTACATGTATAGTTATAACCTAACTTAGTTATTCTTTAGTTCTTATATAGAAAGTTCCACCTAAAGGATGTTCCACCTAAAGAATGTTCCACCTACATATTTAACTGACTAATGTACCATTTAGATCAGTGGTCTCCAAACTGTGGCCCTTTGCTTGCTTTTATCAGGCCCTCAGGGCATAGTTTCTCTCCCGTAATACCAAAGGTGGGGCACAATTCCTCCCAATAACACCAACAATTGGGCCCAATGACACCAAGATGGGGCACAATTCCTCCCAATGACACCAACAATTGGGACCAATGATGGTGCACAATTCCTCCCAATAAAACCAATAACTGGGCCCAATGACACCAACGATGGTGTCATTGGGAAGAATTGTGCACCATCATTGGTCCCAATTGTTGGTGTCATTGGGAGGAATTTTGCCCCAACAATTGGGACCAATATTGGTGCACAATTCCTCCCAATGACATCAATGATGGGGCACAATTCCTCCCGCTGACGTGGGGACAGTTTCTACTCCCAATGGTAACAGTCTGGCCCCCTTAAAGTCTGAAGATCAGTAAACTGACCCCCTCGTTAGAAAGTTTGGATGAAAGATTTATGATATCAGACTGAAGAAACATCCATAATATGCTTACCTTGGACAGTGTTTAACTGGTTTTTCGAAGGGGCAGATCTCAGCCACAGTTGAGTAGCAGTCAATTGTCTGTGCTAGGAGTGAAGACAAAACACGTGCATGTCATATTTAGACATTCATTATCAGTCTCCAAGAACTCATTATCTTAAGATTCTTATTTGCTGCCCCAGGTGAAAACAGACAAATCTACCAATGGTGCCATAAAGTAAGAAAATGCTTTAACACGACAAAAGTTGACCATAGATGGTGAGATTTTCTTTCTTGCAGGGTTGCAGGAAAGATAATTGCTCAATTACACCATCAACACAGTCAAGCCCCGTACACACGGCCGAGGTTCTCGCCAGAAACCAGCGAGAACCTCGCTGGGAGCCGCATTCTGCCGAGAACCTCGGCCGTGTGTACGCTCTGGGCGAGCCCTGCCCGTCGGGAAACCCGTCGGGATGAATGGCTGGTTTGCTATTCCCGACGGGCGGGTCGCCGAATCTGACGGCCGGCAGAGAACCTCGACGGGCGGAACGATGTGTTCTGCCCCTCGAGGTTCTCTGCCGTTTGTGTACGGGGCCTCAGTGTTGATGGGGGAATCCCTCTCCCGGAGCTATTGTTTTCTTCTGGTGGGGGGAGGCAGCGGATCCTTGCTGAGTGAACACAGTGATTATGAGACATGCTGGTTTTACCCAAGTTGATTGATCGATCAACTTGGTTACAATCAGCCAGCCCATGCATGGTTTGAATCTCGGCCAGCCCCCGCTGAACCGGCTGAGGATCGAATCATCTATGGCGATCAAAAAACACCAAAAGAAAGCTCTATTTGTGGACAAAAAGGACGCCAATTTTGTTTGGGAGCCATGTCGCACAAATTGTCAGTTAAAGCGACACAATGCCAAAAATGGGGTCTTTGGCCAGCAAAATGGTCCGGGGCTTAAGTGGATAATCTGGCTGCAAATGTCACAATTTAGGTTGTATTTTAGAGTTTTAGAGGAGCATTCCTGATTGGATATACTGTATGTTGAATGGGCCATTTAGTCTGCTTCTGGCGCTACATAGTTTTAGGTAAATATAGAGGAGATTGACAGATGGCAACATGTGTGACCAGCCTTATTTGAAACAATGTTGCAGATTTCATTCACTGTGTCTTTGTGGTATTTTTGTAAAGTGATCTATTGCTCTTTTTGATTTTTAGTTATTTCCAACTTGTAAAATTTGACTTTAAGTACACAGTTTTCCCAGAACACTTACCAGTAACTTTGGAAACCATGAAGGAATTTGCTGGTTTAAATTTACTGCGGGAGGAAAGCAAAATAAGTAATCAGTGCAGAAGACGAATTGGAGAACAAACATTGAGAATTGTTAACTGCTACCCAAGACCAAACGGTAATGTCTTACCTTAAAGATTCCACACCATTCCTCGTGGACTTAACGAAAAACTGCAGACGGCCCTTCCGTGTAATGTCCACCAGACCGCCATTATTATCAATGACCCCGTAGTGAATTGCTGCCCGGCAGAGGCTGGATATCTGCAGGAACATTGGATTTGTTAACAGTCTTCAATTGGTAAAGTCAAAATTTAGCATAATGCAGCAGCACTAATCAGAACTTAGACAGTGTTACTATGGTCATCACATAACTTTCTTGTGGGCCTAACAAAAAATATGGTCTAGAACGCAGGTGTCAAACACAAGGCCCGCGGGCCGAATTCGGCCCTCCAGGCCATTTCATGTTGCCCTTGCACTAATCCTGCAGCTGCAGGAGAGCTCCAGCCCTCCTCTGGTCCTACACCAGACCCTTACTTTCTGCTTTCAAGCAATGCAACCAGCTTCTTCCCAGCAGCAACATAAGGAAAGGGGGTGCACTGTGTTGTAAGGGAGGGTGGGGGACTCAACTTCTGATGGTGGGGTGGCTCTTGACATCTAATGTGAGGGGAGGGGATGCGCTGGACATCTAATTTACAGATACAACAGGCTCTTTTGAGGGCCATCATAATGCTGATGCGGCCCACGATGAAATTGAGTTTGACACCCCTGCTGTATAATAAGGAAAGGTTAAAACCTCTGCCAGTTTCTTTGTTGATTTTTGTTTCCCAAAGAAATCTTGGCAAGACTTGGAATAATAGTAATCACTGATACAGAATTGACAATAGTCATTTCAATTCAATTTTGTAAGACACAAGGGCCCTGGTGGGGTTTATTTCTCCAAAATAAGAAGCATAAACATGGGCAGGTCCAAAAAATATATAACTTTAGACATTCATCAAAGGATTGAATACAGTCAATGGGTTTTGGTGGTCCAAACAATCCCACTTCATCAGGGCTTGGAAAATAAATACATAGTTAAAAGGACTCAAAGTACATGTATGCTGCCATATTTATCTTTGGGATACTTTGTGATCCACACAAAAAAATACATATTCTCCCTGCAAATTAATGTCTAAATGTGCTAATATGCATTGCATATTTACTGTAGCTACAGGTAAGCCTTATTATAGGCTTACCTGTAAGCAGGGCTGCTGTTAGAAGTCATGGGGCCCCATACAGCCCTCCTGACGGCACCCCAAACCATGCTTATGCCCCACCTACCCCCAACACCCCCCCCCCCCCCAAGGTCCAGAGTGGAAAAGCAGCATTGACTTTATACACCCCGAAAGTAATAAAAAAGTCCCTCCTCTGCTCCCACCCCCTCTGTTAATCTGATGGGGCCCAGAGAAATGTACTTTAAGCCCTGGTAACCAAGTAGAAGTGAGGGTGTGGTCTAGTAAAATCCATTTATTAATTTAAGAAGAAATTAACAATAAAGCTGCCCTGGGCTGGGCCCCCCAACCACCCCTTGTGCTACTATAATCTAAGGGGCATGAGACAATAATCATGCCATTGTTCAGCCATTTTGAATTTGGTTTACCAATCTGGTAATGATGGTGATGAGGCATGAAGCCTTGTAGATGTTAAAGTAGCTTTGTGGAAGAAAGAAAAATGAACAATAAAGCTGCCTGGCCGCCCCCCCCTCCCCCTATTTAGCTGATGGGGCCTGGGCCCAATACAACAACTGACCAACTAAATACATTTGTTGGGGTCTTCAGTCATCTGAAGATTGATTACATTTTTTTTTTATTCCTTCTGGTCTGGAACTTTATAGTCTGTGCTCTATTGGGGAGATTTCTCTTTGCTTCCAATACTGGAGACATGGCAGGAAGTGTGAGGAAATTTCCCCATTCTATGCAAAACTAGAAAATAAAGTTGGTTTTAGAAACACCTGAAACAAGCCTTGCAGTTTGTGTGAACTACTTACGCTGTCATAGAAAAGCGTTCCAAAAACTTTTGCCTTCTTATTTGCACAACCTGGCGGGCAGAGATACCTGCGGGAGGAATACACAGTGGTTTATTCAATATGGCAAACCATTTGTAATCTGGTCAATACAAAGATGTCGCTTGTGATCATATGGTTTAGATTTAAAATAAATCTAAGTTTGTGTGTTTGCAAAATTGGCAATTCAGTTGATTCATAGATACTTTTGATGTTAGATTCCATATAGACTTGCGGGGTTAGCAAGATCTTAAAATCATACAAATTTTGTGATAAATGATCGTTTCCTTATTTGGATAGCTGATTCCCTTTTAAAGGACAACTTCACCTTTACTGAAGCCGTTCCTTCAGGAAAACCAGGAACTAGCATTTTTCAGAAGGAGGTCAACAGCAGCAGTTAGTCTCAATCAGTAGAGTTGTCCTTTAAAGATGGCGGCCCTCCCTTCATTCCAAATCCATTTTCGGAAATCGTTGCGCTGTGTGAAGTTCGGCATGAAGCATTACAAGTACATTGAGTTTATTTTGCCGTCTCTGCACTGAGACCTTCAGAAGCTATAAAACGACTCCTTAAACAATCTTCGCTTTATGCACGCCGTCCCCCCCCCGCTACCCATGACTCAGCCACCGGCCGTCCTTCATGACTGACATTCTCTATTCTGATGCTGCTTGCCCAGGTCTCCATGGTGAAGCCATCACTACACAATCTCTTCAAAGTTTTTTAACAACGAAAGAGGTGAAAGCTGGCGTAAAAAAATTGCATTTTTGTCCTCGCCGAGTCTGCGCTCTTAGGAAACCCGCCAAAAACATCCTAATGTTTATGTTTAACACATGTGCCCTCATCTTTAAATATATATACGATGGAGTAGAACAGCGTTATGTCCATAACGACCAGATGTTTGTTTCTGTCCTCAAATCGACACTACGAAAATTATTTTCTGATTGATCGCCGAGGAGTCTGTGTGGCGTTCTAAATTTTTACTCCAGCTGGAGAAGAACAAGTTGAGAAGTTGTCCTAACCGCCAGGTTATCACTTCTACTGCAGTCAAAGCTTGGCTTTACAACCACCCCTTGTGCTACTATAATCTAAGGGGCATGAGACAATAATTATGCCATTGTTCAGCCATTTTGAATTGGGTTTACCAATCTGGTAATGATAGTGAAGTGTTATGAAGCCTTGTAGCTGTAAAGGCAGCTTTGTGGACCCTGATTCATCAAGCTGAATATGGGCTAAATAAGTGCTAACTAGTGCATTAGGAATGCTAAAATGACATATAATTACATTGGTTGACAGGCCAATTTAGCGTTCCTTAAACTCTATTGCCGTAAAAAGTAAAAACTGAAAATCAAAGTCAAGGCAAGAAAATCAAAATTGACAATAAAGTCTTAAAATGCTTACAGTGGTCACTGTTGTTCAGGTCATATGTTCCCTGTTCAGAGACAGCTCCAGAGCACCAAGCCACTCAATTGTCCAATCCAGACTTTCACAACCACGTTTCTGTGAGATCTAAATCCTGATCTTTGTAGGGGTTCCTTGAATGGTGAATTGACCGCTAGCCTGATTGTGTCCACATAATTCCAGCACTGATGCAACTTGGAAAAGCCAGTGGCCTGGGACCAGTGGAGCTTCTTGTTTTTCAGGTAAGTTGCCATTGACACCAATGATCATGTTAGCTGCCAGTAAAGGGAGCATTCTTCCCAGTGTACCCCAAAGTATGGGGGCACTTCATTGACCACTGCTGTAATGGGCATTCTCACAGACCACCAGCAGGGCACTTCTCTAATTGACTGCCGATGTGTTGTCTAGCAGGGGTTCCATAATGCCCCATACACACAATCAGATTTTCCATCAGAAAAACCTTGGATGTTTTTTCTGACGGAATTCCGCTCAAGCTTGGCTTGCACACACGGTCACACAAAAGTTCTCTGAACTTTCGACCGTCAAGAAACACTACCACAAGAAAATGAACTTCAGTGCTTCCGAGCATGCGTCGAATTGTTTCTGAGCATGTGTCTGAATTTTCCCCGTCGGAATTGCTACAGATGATCGGAATTTCCAATTGGAATTTTTTCCTTCTGAAAAATTTGAGAACCAGCTCTCAATCTTTTGTTGGCGGAAATTCCAACAGCAAAAGTCTAATGGAGCAAACACACGGTCTGAATTTCCATTCAAAAGCTCACATTGGACTTTTGCTGTCAGAAAATCCAATTGTGTGTACTTAAAGGGCTTCTCAATGGTAAGAAGGCTGAGAGAGGCTGGTCTAATCTGACCTATTTCCATTGGTGATCTAGAAACACCTAAGGACCTAAGGAACATAAATCAGCTTTTCCTTGTTCTGAATGTATCTTGAAACAAGTTTGCCAATGAGCACCATCTGGGTAAAATGCAGCCTAGTACCTGTTGCAGGTGGATCCTTTGCATTTGTCCCTCATCTTCGTCTCACACTTGATGAATTGAGCTGAGAAAGAAGGGAAAAAAGTTGAAAATTTGAAAATAACTAAGTCAGAAGACACATGCCACTTCGTGAAGACCAAAACCAAAAGGGGAACTAAGAGAGGAGACATATGCCACTCCATAAAGAACAAAAACAGAAGAAGAACGTAAAGTTTGACATAACTGAACCTGATACAAAACAATATCATTCATGTGGCATTACCAGTGGCTAAAACCAATGGTAGGAGTTATATACAATGGGGCCCCGAGCAAGTCATTAAAAGACCTCATAGCAAACCACTTGAGGGCCTCTTGGCTTGCTGTTACCCTAGGGTTCAACTTGCTAACTAACATCTAGTTTTTTATTTAATAGGGGATGTTTGAGTGGGGTGGTGTCGATGATTTTTGACTGTGGTTTGTTTTTACTGTTGACTGTATACCTGTAACGGAATGGCCCGTGGGACCCAGAAGCACTTCAAACGTATGAGATACTCCTGTTTCAGCTTCACCAATGACTCTTATGTCTAAAATCATCCTATGGCTACTAGGGGCATAGGATGACTGAGAAATTATATCTTGGATTGCTTTAACATGGGTCTGTTATCCACAATATATTCCAGGATATCTTTAAAGAACTACTGTTTATTGATTCTGAACTCAACAGGTTAATTGAAAGAGTGACTCATTCAATGTGGGAACACATACTGTTAGGTGTTAATGTCGTCTGTTGTGATGTAAATTAATCTAGTATGGCTTCTAAGGGTCTTCCATTGTGTTGTGCTAATTGACCCTGTATTGTGTGAAGGTCCATTGATGATAATGTGTGTATTGCAAGTTAACAGACAGTCTAAAGGCCAGAATGTCTACTAAAAGAATGTGTATTGTATAGCAGATGAGAGGAGCCGGGATGTCTACCTTGAAAGGTCATATTTCGGAGTCACCTTGTCTGGGTAAATTATTAGTTAATTAGCTCATGTAAATTATGTCGGAGATCGTTCCAGAATGTCTACCAAAAAAGATGTGTATTTGGCCTATTGTGTGATGATGTGGGTGGAGTTGAGTCATTGTTCATTTTGGTTACTAACTGTATATAAGAGCCTGATTTTCTCAATAAAGAGTCTATTCGTTTTGAACCTCAAACAGAGCTGTGTCTCGTTACTGGGGGAATTCGTATGGGTCGTGTTCGCCGGATTGTGGTGTGTCAATAGCTGTCTTGGGTTCGGAATGGAATATCTTAAACAGAGTTAACCCCTGTCCCATTTGGGGTTACGTTACAATACCTATTTGGAAGATTACCCTTCACCTTCTCTTCTTGTTGTCACACAAGAAATGAGAATGAGTCACCCCCAACTGGGATAGGCAATTGTGTAACTATAAAAACCCCATGTGGCTGTCATGGGGCCTTGGGGTAGAAGAGGATCAATTTTAGGGAGGCTGTTGAGGCAAATTAGCTTGTGAAGTCTGCAGTCCACAAGAGCTGGTATGACCAGTTTGGTGTAGAAGGCTTAAGTGGCCTACATAGAGCCCTGACCTCAACCCTTCCAAACACCTTTTGGGATGAATTGGAATGCCAAATGTGCACCAGTTTTTCCCATCCAAAATCAGTTTCTGACCTCACAAATTCCCAAAGACAGCCTCCAAAATCTTGTGAAAGTCTTCCCTAAAAGAGGATGCAAATGGGGAGGGGAAACTCCATATTACAGATTATAAAGGGAGGGGGGCAACTCCATATTATTGGCCATGGTTTTGGAATGGGATGGCCAACAAACTCATAGAGGAGGTGTGATGGCTTTTGGCCATATAGTGTAGCTCACCTAAAGAGGGTTTTTTGTTGTAAAGAACACCTGAGGCTACATTTTAGGAGATTTGAATTCTTTTTGTCCGAATACACCAAAAACTAGAAGCAGAAATATAAATTCATGGAAACGAAACACCAGACAATGGCACTTCTATAAATCCACCCTTATTAGTATGTCTTACTCATTTGGTTTTCGGCGGCTGGCTGCGTCGTCTTTGGCACGACTTTGGGTTTGTTGATCTTTTCGTGCACCCAGATCAATGTTTCTTCAGGAACTCGAGGCGATTCGATCTCATTTGTCTCCTCCGTCTCCACAACGGGTTTTTCACCTGGAGAGAACAGAACAGGACACCACGTTCAAAAGAGTCTGCAGAACGCACGCCGCCAATACAATCAAACTGATACAAGCAAGACTTCCCATTGTCTCTCCAAACATTTCAATCAACTAGGAATATAACAAATGTTATTTATTAATATTGCATAAATCCTCAGGAGGGACACGAAGAGGCTTGAAGTACAGAACATGCCGCTTCAGTAAAATGACTTCTTTGGCAGAAATGATCGTTTATGTTCACAGGATAGAAATTAAAAGAATTTTCTTTAAAGACGAACCATTCCAAAAAGATGTACAGCGTGTGATCTTCACTAAGGCACTGCCAACTCCAAAAATGTTCTGTTAAACCTTAACTCTAGCCAAAGCTTTTTTTTTGTTGTTATTTTGGATCGAGTGTGGAAGGAAGAATCTCATTCCTTATAACACGATCTCTTCTCAGTACTAACAACCTTATGATTAAATCTCAATTCTGGGAATTGGAAACAAATCTACCATTACAGTGGGCCCCCCCCTGCTCTGCAAGGGTTAAATGTCCATTAAGTCGAGGGGTTCTGGAATATCAGTGTCTTCCTTTCATCAGGACCCCCATCAGCACCCCCTTATATCAGGGTCCCCATAAGAGTGCACCCTTACATCAGGGTCACCATCATAGTCCCCCCTTATATTAGGGTCCTCTTCAGAGCTCCTTCTCGCATCAGGGCCCTCATCAGCACCCCCCTTTACATCAGGGTCCTAATCACAGTTTCCCCATACATCAGGGTCCCTATAACAGTCCCCCCTCACATTAGGGCCTCCATCAGCACCTCCTAAGAGGGGACTCATAAGAGTCCCCTCTTACATCAGGGCCCCCCTGCTCTGCAAGGGTTAAATGCCCATTAAGTCGAGGGTTTCTGGAATATCAGTGTCTTCCTTTCATCAGGACCCTCATCAGCACCCACTTATATCAGGGTCCCCAAAAGAGTCCACCTTTACATCAGGGTCACCATCATAGTCTCTCCTTACATTAGGGTCCTCCTCAGAGTTCCTTCTTGCACAGGGCCCCCGTCAGGACCCCCCTTACATCAGGGTCCTAATCACAGTCCCCCCTTACATTAGGGTCTTTATCAGAGTCCCCCTTACTTCAGGGTCCCCATCAGAGTTCCCCCTTGCATCAGGGCCTCCATCAGCACCTCCTTATATCAGGGTTCTCATAAGAGTCCCTCCTTACATCAGGATCCCAATCAGAGTCACCCCCTTACATCAGGGTCCCCTTCAGCGTTCCCCCTTGCATCAGGGCCCCCAACAGCACCCCCTTACGTCAGAGTCCTTCCTTACATCAGGGTCCTCATCAGAGTCCTCCATTTCATCAGCACCCTCATCAGAGCCCCTCTTACATCAAGGTCCTCATCAGAGTTTTATCCTTAGATCAGGGACCCTAAAAGCCCCCCTTTATATTAGGGTCTCCATCAGAGTCCCCATTAAGGAGGGAGAAGCAGAGACCATAGGCAGCCTCTGCTGACCTGAATACTCAATGTGCCATCAACACTAGCTAAAGGCTGGATGCTGCCCAGGGCTGTAGCTTGGAGACCCCTGCCCACTAGACATAACAAGTATTTAACCTTTGCAGTGCTCCACTCCAGTTTCTTCCAATTCC
Organism: Rana kukunoris; assembly: GCA_029574335.1. NCBI lineage: Eukaryota > Metazoa > Chordata > Amphibia > Anura > Ranidae > Rana > Rana kukunoris. The sequence continues at coordinate 315,514,134 of CM056059.1, forward strand.
TGGAGTTGGGAAAGCATTCTTCATTTTGGTTAACCAGGAGAAGAATGGGAACCAGTGGCGGCTGGTGGTATATTTTTTTGGGGGGCAGCAATCTGTCCGTTGAAGCCACACACCCCCAGCGGTCGATCGGTCCCTGCAATTACCCCATCTATGTCGTGGGTTTCCTCTGCCCTCTGCATCTCCTCCTTCCTTGACTTCATAATGGAGCGACTTCCCCTTCGTCACCTCCCTCCTCCTCCTCCTCCTCCTCCTCCTCATTGGGCTAGGATCACTAGGATCAATAGGATCACTTCTCCTCTTGGCCAATTGGGTCTCAGGACCTGCTTCCTGAGCCAGAATTGTCCGGAAACAGAAAGACAATAGCGAATAATAATTTGCTGTTGCCACACAACTAGGTGGGCTCGGGGTGCAGTGCCCTGCACCCCGAGCCCACCCTTTTTTGAAGCCAATTGGAGTCTCCGGCTCTAGTCATGTGCTTCTAAAAAAAAGCTCCCATTGGAATCCATGCGTCCGGTGCCCTGCATGTAAATTAGGGACCGGGCACATGAATTAGGGAGGCTGCGCCCCCTATGGAGGGGCCGCCGCTGATGGGAACATATTTTTTTTGCTGTCTGTGTCCCAGTTAGAGATATTCACCCTATGTGTCCCAGTGACCGTTACCACTGAAAAGTGAAAGAAAATCACAAATTTTGGGTCGTTGCCAGAACAGGAACAAAGAGGAAATCTTCCAATGGAGGCACTAGTTCAGGTACAGGGACAGCCAGGCTAGGAGGGAAAGGACAGGTTGACACTAAATGCCCTCCAGACAGGAAATAAGGCGGGGTCTATCTGACTTGCTGCAGCTTTTAATGCACATTGTGAGTAAGCCATTTCAGTCCAGGAGAGGAGTCGGTACAACTGTGCAAGACTGAAGGGACCGCTGGAGGTCAGCTTTGACCCGCGTGGTCGGATTGGATGCACGTGGATACTTTTTTTTTCAAGTTTGTAAAATTGCAAAATGCCCAAAGCCAAACCTGCAGAGAACCTCTTTAACATAAAGCTCTGTATATCTGGCATCTCTCCGCTAATATTGGGGAAATACTTCTCTAAATTGCGCATTTTTGCTTTATTGCGCCCCATAAAACCGGAAAGGCACATTTTGGCGAGCCCCAAGGTATGACGTCTTCCTAATGGGAATCGCATGAGGGCGCTCGACGTGTGATGTACACGTAACCCAGCCATGATGAAAGTCCTCTGGGCAGACCCGGGCTGCAGTTTTTACGACTAAAATAATAAAACGCTTTCACGATTCATCATGGAACGCTCAATAACGCGTTAAATATTTGGTTGCTGGGCAGCCTCGCATGCCAGGACAAGCGCTTCTGATTATCGCTGGATTCGCAGAGACGGAATAGCCGCAGCAGATTAACAGTTTTTACAGCTGATTAAACAATTCCTGACGACTTTTCTTTTTTTTTTCCTTCGCAACATTTCAGGGAAGACGAGCGTTAAAGGTGACGACGACTCTTCAAAACAGCCCATTGATGATTGTTCCAGGACTCGGAGGAAGGGCAACGTAGTCACCAGCCGGGATGCCGCAGAGGCCAAAGAAGTGTTTGAACAGAACGGCTTTCCTGAAATCAATTTAGAATTTCTAACAAAATGGTTGGATGCTTTAAAGAGGTATTAAATCCAAAACCAAAAATGCAGCTTTCTAGTCAATATATGTTGGCTGCATTCGTTTTCTTTTTCAGGCTTTTCATTCTCTTTTCCCCCTCTGGTGTCCTGGTGATCTGGCCAGTAACACACCTCCTGTATTAGAGTGCTCACACTCTGGATGAAGGAGAACAGGGGGCACAGCAGACAGCAGCATTGTCACTCTGGGGGGAGGGGAGTGTTAGAAGTGTAGACAGATTTAGATACACTAATAAATTAAAGCCAAACTCACGCTTTATAATCAGTTACAGAAAACAGTTTTTTTGCACTCCTATAACCACCTCAAGATCCCGACAGGGGAAGCGGGAGCCGTGGACATTCAACCTAGCTGCCCGGATCCTGGCAGCACATCCGAGGCTATCCACCATCACGCTCAATGTGCAGAGCCTAATGCGCTTGGATCCGGTCTAGCTGGCGCTGCTCTTCGAGAACACACAAACCCACACGAGCAGGATACAGGGGGGAAGAGAGTGAGGACGTCACACAGTGTTTCGGAGGCATGGCCTCATTCCTCAGGACATCTGACCTGAGAAGGGAGGCCATGTCATGGGAACTGTGCGACGTCCTTACTCTCTTCCCCCCTGTATCCTGCTTGTGTGGGTTTGCGTGTCCTCGACTAGGCGTATTAGGATTTATAGGTGAGCTTGATGGTAGATAGCCTCGGATGTGCTGCCAGGATCCGGGCAGCTAGGTTGAACGTCCACGGCCCCCCCTTCCCCTGTTGGGATCATGAGGTGGTTATAGAAGTACGGCCACATTGGAATCCTTGTGTTGTATTTATTTTCACACAATGTGAGTTTGACCATTGCATACCTCCCAACTTTTTGAGATGGGAATGAGGGACGCCTATCAGCAAAAGCATGCAGGCATAGGACACACCCCTTGTCACGCCCCCTTAAAGGAGAATTGTACAAAAAAATAAGATTGGTTAAACCCACAAGTGCTTTTTTACCACTACAATTCCTTTATATTGGCTTTTGGAATTTACAAATGTAGCAATTTAAAAATCAGTTGAAAGGCTTAGCTCTGGGAAACACTTTTTGATAGATAAAAAGTGAATTTTATATACATCTATATAGATCAGACCAAAATGAGGGACAAATGAGGAGGAATGAGGGACAGAGGGACATTGCTCCAAATCAGGGACAGTCCCTCCAAGTCAGGGACAGTTGGGAGGTATGACATTCTAGGGCCAGATCCACAAAGAACTGGCGCTGGCGTAGCCTATCTAAGTTACACTACGCCACTGTAAGTTACAGCGGCGTATCCTTATCCACCAACACTTTCTGCTGTAACTTACGGCGGCGTAGTGTAATTGCTGCGGCGTAAGGCCGCTCAATTCAAATTATAAAGATGTGGGCGTGATTTAATTTAAATCAGCTTGACCCCACGTAAAGGAAGTTTTTTTTGAACGGCGCATGCGCCGTCCGTGGAGATATCCCAGTGCGCATGTGTGAAATCACTTCGAAAATAGTCAATGAAACCGACGTGAACGTAACTTACGCAAATCCCTATTCGCGAACGGTTTACGCAAACGATGTGAACGACGGAAAATTTGACGCTGGCCCGCCGTCCATACTTAACATTACGTACGCCTCTATACAGCAGGGGTAACTTTATGCCAGACCTACGCTTACACAAACAACGTAAAAACACTGCGCCGGCCGTACATACGTTCGTGGATCGGCGTATCTAGCTCATTTGCATATTCGACGCAGAAAATATACGGAAGTGCCCCTAGCGTCCAGCGTAAATATTAAACTTAAATAGGACGGCGTAAGACGGCGTATCTACGCAAAAAAACGGTGTATCTTGTTTTGTGGATACAAAACAAAGATACGCCGCCGCATATTTGAAATTACGGCGGCGTATCTGGAGATACGCCGCAGTAATTGTTTGTGGATCTGGCCCATAGTGTTTTTAACTTTACCATATTAAAGCCGAGTTACACTAGGGCGGCTTTGCAAGCAGCCAGCAACTCTGTATGCCCAGCAGAAGGATGGTCATTAATTTTTCATTTAAAAAAAAATTAATACAAATATAAAAAAAAATTATGGAAAACATCAATTCATTAAACGTAGCAGCACAGTGGGTGGGCCTTAACACCAGGTTGTCACATATATGTGTTTATGGGGCTCTGCTGTTCTGTACTGAGAGCGCCCTCATTGCGTGCTTCCACCACACAGGTTAAGTTCTCACAAACAGCTTCCCACTCACTGTTTACGTTTCCAAAGCTGAGAGGATGGGGTCCCAATCAGGGCTGGGAAAAGAGGTGGGCAGGAGGGACAGCTGCCCTGGGCGCAATGGTTTATTGCAGGGATAGGGGCACCCCGGCCCTAACACTAAAAGAAAGGGGTTTGGCATCTGGCCACTGGGTGATCTTATCCTGGCACTGGTTCTAATCCTATAACCGATCCCACAGCCAATCATAGTGATCGCCTGATCAAGAACTCCACCTCCACAGAAAGGGTCAACAGGAAGGGGTTAAAAATCAAATTGGCGAAACTAAATCTCAAAGAAAAATAGATGTTTTTTTAGGAACCTTTGAGCTCTTTACCTTTGTAGCAGAGGTTGTTCTTGCAGTTGCCGCCATAGCTGGGTGGGCACTCGGAGCAAGGTCGCCCCGTTTTATAAGGAGCTTCACCAATCCAGTTACCCCTGAAAAAATGAAAGAAAGCAGACAAAAAAATTGCCATTAAAATCATATCACAGGCGTATCGTGAGCCTCCTCTGCTCTCTCGGGCGAGGTAACCTAAGAGGGGCGACTGTATGAATGCAGCTACTGTGCGGCCGTGCTCCCAGTAACCTGCTATGAATGGATAGAAAGATGCTTTGAATCTCACAGCGGATGGACTAAGATTAGAACTCAGAAAGTGTTTACATCCTCGCGAAAACCTCCTGGCGTTCCGCTAATCGATTGCCAATTGTCGCCTTAACCTTTGTGATGATTTGGTGCATTTTATGCACATTAAAGTGATGATTTTTTTCAAGGGGACGCTAATTCTGTCCTATAGAAAGACAGAGGGGTTTACTGATGCCACAAGGAGTATTTTCCACGTCCACCGCCGGCCATGAAAGCCCTGTTTGTGTATGCGCCAGCAAGGCTCCCCCCTCCTCCCCACCAACCTCCGAGTTTTGCACATTCTGGTCCTTACTTTGGGGAATAGTTGCAGACCAGGTAGACGGCGTTCTCCCAGATTTCTCCCCACACGTTCATCCTTTTGCAAACGTTGACCGCGCAGCCCACTTTTGTGGTCGTGGCCCAGACGATCTGGAGATGGAAAAGATGGGTGAAAAACAAAAAAAAAGTTAACATGGTCAACGGGAGTCTGTTCAGAGAGGTGCGGCTGGCGGCGGCGGTTCGGCTCTGCCTGGGCGGTCGGGTCACCTGCGGGTCTCACGGTGCACTGCGGTACCTCATTTAAATAGCTGTAGTGGATTTAAAGGGAGCCTACCAGATGAGTTGCTCTGGTTTTAGGCTGCTTTCACACGGCTTCATTGCAAAAATGGAATGGGTTTTGGCAGCGTTTCTGGTGCGTTTTGCACCTGTGAAAAAAGGACACGTGGTTTAAAGAAACGCACCAAAAACGCAAATACTGGTGCTTAAAGATGGAGCACACCTGGGCACCGCCCAGGGACCCCAGTTGCATGGGGGCCCTATGATCAGGGCCAGGACAAAGGGTGGGTAGGCACTGTGTTGGGGTTTGCACTGGCGATTTGGCCATTCTTCTTTAACAGGAGTAACTGCAATGTCACTCCTGTCAGAAGGAGCAGCGGCTGGCTTCTGCTGGAGAGAGGGTTGAGCTTTCTTCTTCCTCCTGCAGGGGGCAGAAGAGAATACTGAGACTGAGAATTCTTCTCAATCTCAGATGGCAGAGGAAGGAGTAACTGCCTTCTTTGCAGGTGGGAACAGCATTTGTGATCTGTGAGTAGGGGGGGGGGGGGGCACAACTGATGCAAAGGGGCACAGTGATGGGGGAACCTGATATATGGAGACACTGTGATGGGGGAACCTGATGTATGGGGACACTGTGATGGGGGGACCTGATATATATGGACAATGATAAGGACACCTGTTATAAGGGAACACTGTGATAGGAGAACCTAATGTATGGGGACACTGTGATGGGGGAACCTGATGTATATGGACAATGATAGGGACACCTGTTATAAGGGGACACTGTGATAGGAGAACCTGATGTATGGTGACACTGTGATGGGGTGACCTGATGTATATGGACACTGTAATAGGGTCACCTGATGTAAGAGGACACTTTGATAGGGGAACCTGATATATATGGGCACGGTGAAAGGGGGACCTGATATTTGGGGACACCTAATATATGGGGACACAGTGATGGGGACACCTGATGCAGGCTGATAGAGGCCCCAGTGCAATACTTTCGCTGGCAGAGGAAGGAGTAACTGCCTGCATTGCAGGTGGGAACAACATTTGTGATCTGTGAGTACAGGGGGGGGGGGGGGGGGGGGTTGCACAACTAATGCAAAGGGGCACTGTGATGGGGGGAACCTGATGTATGGAGACACTGATGGGGGAACCTGATATATATGGACAATGATAGGGACACCTGATATAAGGAGACACTGTGAAAGGGGAACCTGATGTATGGCGACACTGTGATGGAAGAACCCGATGTGGATGGATACTGATATGGACACCTGATATAAGGGGACACTGTGATAGGAGAACCTGATGTATGGGGACACTGTGATGGGGTAACCTGATGTATATGGACACTGTAATAGGGTCACCTGATGTAAGAGGACAGTGTGATGGGGAACCTGATGTGTTTGGGGACACCTGATGTATGGGGACGCTGTGATGGGGACACCTGATGCAGCCTGGTAGAGGCCCCAGTGCAATAATTTGCCCAGGGGCCCATGATGCTATTAAGATTGCACTGTCATTCAGAGTTGCCTTTTAAGGACCCATTCACAGTATGGGCTCATTCACAAAGGCCTCTTATTTTTCGTTTTCCTCTCTTTCCCAGTCCGGTCTCTGCTGTACAGGGATTGCAAGAGGTTGATACTAAGTCAAATTCAGGTACTTACACTGGATGCATTTAAAATACTGTAAATAGCATTTAATGATTTTTGTAGAAATATGAAGCTGTATTAATTTGTATATTTTTTAGTTCAGTTTAACCCTAATATCAGCCTCCTAAATGCCAGCCTTATGGGAAACAAAAAGAATCATCATGGAATCCTTGCAGGCTCACACCCAACATCGGAGAACTGTTATGTCTTGTCCAGAGGAGACCACTCACCTGGGTGTAATGGGTGCACATTGGTCCTGAACATCTCTCGGGACAATATGGGTTGCATTCATGTGGGTATGGATAGGTATAGTCCTTCACCTCATCATACCAGGACTGGACGTGAAAAGCCGGAGAGCGATATCTTCAGGGAGAGAGAAGAATCAGAATGTTATTTACCTTTACATGGGCAGTTATACAAATAATCTTCCTGTAGCAATATTTCCTGCCAGCGAGTGGCCATGACTTGTAAGGTTTCTAGGTTTCTACTTGAAGTTTTGTAGAAAGGCACTGGGTGTTTCCCCACGTTGGCCACCAATTACAGCTGTATCTCACTATGCAATAAATAGGGGCGGTTTGATTGATTTATTGATTGATTGGGACAAGCAGATTGTGCTGCACCATGGGACAGTTGGGTCATGGTCACACATCCAACTGATCTCTAAAATCTATATGCAACTTTGTGAGTGCTATAAGAAAGGCACTGGATGTGTTTCCCCATATTGGCCGCCAATTTCAGTTGTATCTTATTGTGCAATACATGGGGGTGGACTGATTGACTAATTGATTGATTGGTAGATTGTTAGCTCCAGTAATGTCTCTTACCTGCCCCAATGTACTGCCAAGTTTTGTCCAATGGACATGAGAAGGTTGGTTGGTCCATGCTCCCACATACACTCCTGAGCCCAGGCTTCGGAAGACCTTTCCAGCTCCTCGTCCCATGTCTGCTCAGACAAAAAAGAAAAAGAGACTTTATTACTGATTATATTCTAGACATTGCCTAGTCTTCATAGGATAACCTTGTCCTGTATATAAATGTGGACCTGCTCATCTCAAAGAGAAACTTCGAACAAAACTTTCATTTTGGAATTTTGGATAGAATGGGAAAACCTCTGAACTTTTTTGAAATTTTACATTATCTCTTTTAGGAAGGTTTGCCCTCACTTTCTGTTAGGAAGTGAAGATAATCTCTCCAATAGGACATATCAAGAATAAAAATAAAAAAAACGAACAGGTTCTTACCTTCCCCACCAATGTACCTGGAGAGATTTCCCTTTACTTCTTGTGCCGGTGACCACAGGCAGAAAGTGAGGGCACTCCCACCAATGGAGACATAGACAGCAATAAAGCTTAAAATGGTTATATAACCCTTTACAAAACTGCTGTTCCCACTGTAGAGGTTCAACTACACATCCTGTACTGGTGACCATAATCAGGAAGTAAGGGCACTTGGGGTTTGGATATATAACATTGGTACCCTGGGGTTGTCCTATTGGCAGTAATATTCCATGGAATTGCAGTGATGCTTAATAAGGTGTCTGGATTTTGGACTGGCAGCTTCTACACATCAAAGGATTCCTAGTTCTCTTGGTTTTAATGCATATAAATGAATCTGAAGATGAAGTGCCACACCTTGAATGAAAAGTACAGATACAAATGTATTCCAACAAAATATCAGGTGGAAAATCAGACAAGGAATCCAACATGTTTCAGGGGAAAAAACGTACTCCTTCATTAGGGCTTAAGGATAAGAAACACTTTGATCCCCCAATGGGTCTGGTATGAATTTCAAGGGGACCCAACTCCAATAAAAAAAAAAAATAGCACGAGCCCCCGCCAAACCCCCCAACTAAAAAAAACTCCCAACTCCAAAAATGCTGGAAAAGCATAAGGGGAAGGAGTGTGCCCCCCCCCCGAACCATTTCAGGCCACATGCCCTCAACATCGGGGGGGGGGGGGGTACCCATGCTAACGAGTACATGGGCCTCTTCCTCACAACCCTGGCTCTGTGTTTTTGGGGTTCTGCGGGCGGGGGGCTTATCGGAAGCTGAAATCCACTTTTAAAAATAAGGGGGCTCCCAGATACTCCCCCCTGCATGTGAATGAGCAAGGGCAGCATTCCAAATCAAACAAATTTACCCTAGAAAAAAAAAAAAACAGTTTAGGGATGAATCACTAGTTGTTAGGACGGCCAGTGCCAGCTCTCTGACAACCAGCATTTCTAAACTGGAATTGTCACATTCAGCAATGGTAGGAACACAACTGCTAAATGTTTTACCTTTCACTGCAGCCAAAGGCTGCAATAAAAAATAGGAGTAAAAAAAGAATTAAATATGTTGAAATAAAAAAGAACGCATGCAGTAAACTGAATTCAATTCAATACTTTCCTCAAAATTCTACAAACAATACCCCATAATCACAACGTCAATGAAGTTTCTTTGAAATTTTTGCAAATTCATTAAAAATAAAAAAGGAGAAAAAATCCAATGTATATAAGTATTCACAGCCTTTGCTCAATACTTTGGTGAAGCTCCTTTGGCACCAATTACATCCTCCAGTCTCTCTGAGTATGAGGCTACAAGCTTGGCACGCCTATTTTTGGGCAGTTTCTCCCATTCATCTTTGCAGGACCTCTCAAGCTCCATCAGGTTGGATGGGGACCGTCGGTGCACAGCCATTTTCTGATCTCTCCAGAGATGTTCAATCGGGTTCAAGTCTGGGGCTGGCTGGGCCACTCATGGACATTCACAGAGGTGTCCGTAGCCACTCCTTTGTTATCTTTTTTATCTATTTGTTATCTTTGTGAACTTAGAGTCATTGTTATGTTGGAAGATGAACCTTCGCCCCAGTCTGAGGTCCAGAGTGCTCTGGAGCAGGTTTTCATCAAGGATGTCTCTGTACATTGCTGCTTTCATATTTCCCTCAATCCTGACTAGTTTCCCAGTTTCTGCCACAAAAAACATACCCCACAGCATGAAGCCACCACCACCATGCTTCACTGTAGGGATGGTATTGGCCAGGTGATAAACGGTGAGTGGTTTCCTTCAGACATGATGCTGATGAGTTCAATCTTTGTTTCAGCAGAACAGAGAATTTTGTTTCTTGAGGTTTAAGAGTCTTTCTGGTTGTTATGTGCCTTGTACTGAGGAGCGGCTTTCGTCTGGCCACTCTACCATACAGGCCTGATTGGTGGATTGCTGCAGAAATGGTTGTTCTTCTGGAAGGTTCTCCTCTCCCCACAGAGAAACTCTGGAGCTCTGTCAGAGTAACCATTGGGTTCCTTGTGTCACCTCCCTTTCTACAGCCCCCTCCCCCGTGCGCTCAGTTTGGCCGGGCAGCCCGCTCTAGGAAGAGTCCTGGTGATTCCAAACTTCTACCATTTACAGAAGATGGAGACCACTGTGCTTAACGTGACCTTCAATGCTGCAGACATTTTTCTGTACCCTTCCCCAGATCTGTGCCTCCATACAATCCTGTCTCGGAGGTCTACTGACAATTCCTTGGACTTCATGGTTTGGTTTGTGCTCTGACATGCACTGTTAACTGTGGGACCTTCTATAGACAGGTGTGTAACTTTCCAAATCATGTCCAATCAACTAAATTTACCACAGATGGACTCCAATCAAGTTGTAGAACCATCTCAAGGATGATCAGTGGAAACAGGAGGCACCTGAGCTAAATTTTGAGTGTCAAAGCAAAGGCTGTGATACTTCTGTACATTTTTTTTAATATTTTTTATTTTTAATACATTTGCAAAGATTTCAAACAAACTTCTTTCACATTGTCATTATGAGGTATTTTTTTCTATTTAAAAATATGTAAAAAACTGACAGAGCAGCAAAATGTGAGACTTTCCATCTCCACCGCTAGTTCAGTTCTCGCTCCCACCCCCAGCACAGCTCAGAACTGGGTCCAGATGTGGAGTAGATCACATGAAAGCAGCGTGACCCATGCAGGACTCACTGGCCTCAGCTGACATGTGACTGCGCTCGGATACATTTTGGAACCTGCGGAGAATTACCCCCGACTTCTCCCAGACTAACGTTATGGCTTTGAGTTTAATTCTTGTTAACATTAAGCACTTCTGTCATCTGATTTTCATTATATATGCTGAGTGAGCACATGCGACGTCCGCTAAAGATTATTCCACCGGCTGACACAGTCCTGAGAAGCAGACCAAGACATTTAGCAAGATTTAAAAACAATATATAAAATATTCTCAGAACAGATGGTGGAATTAAATCTGATGGGACGAAGAGTAAAAGGTCAATCTACCTTTGAGATATGGGTGGTATCCAACTAACCAATCACTACACCAGCTCTGCACCCTCTTTAGAGTCTTAATCCTCCTACTGCAAAATCACCTTGAGTGTTCCCACTCTTCATTTTGAATTATTTATAATATAAATGAAGTGCAAAAGTTCTTACTAGAAGAGTCCCCAAGAGTGACAAGAAACTTCTTCAGCATCAACCAAACACCAAAATACCCATTTTGTACAGACATTGGACTACTTAGTCTGTGACATCACTGCAGCCTATCCATTAACTGGGGAGTGGTGACATCATTGAGTATGTAGCCTATCCACTCACTGGAGACCGGTGACATCACTGAGAATGCAGCCTATCCATTCACTAGAGACCGGTTACATCACTGAGAATGCAGCCTATCCATTCACTAGAAAGTGGTGACATCACTGAGAATGCAGCCTATCCATTCACTAGAGATCGGTGACATCACTGAGAATACAACCAATCCATTTACTAGAGATCAGTGGCATTTATCCACTGCTTTTGGAGTTGCCCAGCTATACAAGACTTTTGGAGAGATATAGGATCCTTCCTCTCTTCTGCCTTGGGACTCCCCAATATACTGGACCCTAAAAACTGTCTGTCGGGGGTCTTTGTTGACCTCTCGGTTCCCTCCCGGGTCAAAACATTGCTTTGAATCCTATATTTCTATGCTAAGAAATCCATCCTGTTGACCTGGAAGGGAGCGGCGACCCCAACAAGGGGCCTATGGTTGAAACTAGTAAATGACGCCCTCCCGCTTTACAAGCTCACTTTTGAAATTAGGAAAATAAATAAGTCCTTTGACAAGATTTGGGGCAGGTGGCTGGCTAGCCCCCTGACCCTATCTTCTATACAGCCGTAAATAAGGATGTTGGTGGTGCAGTCTCCATTTGATAGAATAACCTTAATATGCAATCCCACAAAGGGGTAATACTACCTTTATACTTTGTTGTATGTACCTTTCTACTCTGACTTTTGACTTTTATATAACTATGCTGTTGATAATAATGTGTAGTAATTGAGGAGCAATCTACTGCCGATGTATGTTCTGTGTTGTTTAAGTTTTGTTTTTGTATGTGTTGTATTGTTGGTTTTGTAAAAATTTTCGATAAAAATATCTTAAAAAAAAAAAGAGATCAGTGGCATCACTGAGAATGCAACCTATCCATTCACTAGAGAGCAGTGACATCACTGAGAATGCAACCTATCCATTTACTAGAGAGCAGTGACATCACTGAGAATGCAACCTATCCATTCACTAGAGAGCAGTGACATCACTGAGAATGCAGCCTATCCATTCACTAGAGACCGGTGACATCACTGAGAATGCAGCCTATCCATTCACTAGAGACCGATGACATCACTGAGAATGCAGCCTATCCATTCACTAGAGACCAGTGACATCACTGAGAATGCAGCCTATCCATTCACTAGAGACCAGTGACATCACTGAGAATGCAGCCTATCCATTCACTAGAGATCGGTGACATCACTGAGAGTGCAGCCTATCCATTCAGAGACCGGTGACATCATTGAGAATGCAGCCTATCCCTTCACTAGAGACCGGTGACATCACTGAGAATGCAGCCTATCCATTCACTAGAGACCGGTGACATCACTAAGAATGCAGCCTATTCAGTCACTAGAGACCGGTGACATCACTGAGAATGCAGCCTATCCATTCACTAGAGACCGGTGACATCACTGAGAATGCAGCCTATCCATTCACTAGAGACCGGTGACATCACTGGGAATGCAGCCTACCCAATGACTTGGTGTAGTAATAACTCCAGGAATGGGACGGCTGCATTTGTCACTGTCAGTCCAGTCCTTATAAATGAAGCATACATCCATAGCTCAGAGGCTCGGCAGGCGCCAGAGTGGATGATCCCTTCCCCTCCCCATCGGGGGGAGTCACGTCCTGGCTGGATTAATTTTTCTTCTTTTTCCATCCAGTACACATTACCTCCCCCCCCCCCAGCCTATAGATATATTTAAGGCTGGATTTTGGCCCCTATCCACGCACACTGAACTCGGAAAATATACAGGATTCAGCAGCAGCACACCAAAAGCCTTCGCCCTTCTAAGCGATTACATTTTGGCCTAGCATAGCCCATCCACATCTGGCCTGGGAGACAGCTTGTGCCAAACCTCTCAGCTACATATGAAACACTATTCCTGCCATAAAGCTCCGCTCCGCTACAATACAGCAGATTATCTCGCCGTCCAGCTCCTGGGTCACATTCACACTTGTAGATTCTTCAACTGATAGCTGTGCATTCAGCATTGCTGCTGAACAAGTGCTGAGATTGCAGGATAAGGCACACAGAGGGTCCACAGTGTTCATTATCTCAGCAGATCCTGCTTATGGCTGCCCCTATGTGTGCATACTGACAAATAAGATCATTGAAGCATTGATACAATTATTTATAATAATGTGATCACATTCACAAACATGCCGAATAGCCTAATCATTCATTAGAGAGCGATGACATTACTGAGAATGCAGCCTATCCATTCACTAGAGACCGGTGACATCATTGAGAATGCAGCCTATCCCTTCACTAGAGACCGGTGACATCACTGAGAATGCAGCCTATCCATTCACTAGAGACCAGTGACATCACTAAGAATGCAGCCTATCCATTTACTAGAGACCGGTGACATCACTGAGAATGCAGCCTATCCATTCACTAGAGACCGGTGACATCACTGAGAATGCAGCTTATCCATTCACTAGAGACCGGTGACATCACTGAGAATGCAGCCTATCCATTCACTAGAGACCGGTGACATTATTGAGAATGCAGCCTATCCCTTCACTAGAGACCGGTGACATCACTGAGAATGCAGCCTATCCATTCACTAGAGACCGGTGACATCACTGAGAATGCAGCTTATCCATTCACTAGAGACCGGTGACATCACTGAGAATGCAGCTTATCCATTCACTAGAGACCGGTGACATCACTGAGAATGCAGCCTATCCATTCACTAGAGACCGGTGACATCATTGAGAATGCAGCCTATCCATTCACTAGAGACCGGTGACATCATTGAGAATGCAGCCTATCCCTTCACTAGAGACCGGTGACATCACTGAGAATGCAGCTTATCCATTCACTAGAGACCGGTGACATCATTGAGAATGCAGCCTATCCCTTCACTAAAGACCGGTGACATCACTGAGAATGCAGCCTATCCATTCACTAGAGACCAGTGACATCACTAAGAATGCAGCCTATCCATTTACTAGAGACCAGTGACATCACTGAGAATGCAGCTTATCCATTCACTAGAGACCGGTGACATCACTGAGAATGCAGCCTATCCATTCACTAGAGACCGGTGACATCATTGAGAATGCAGCCTATCCCTTCACTAGAGACCGGTGACATCACTGAGAATGCAGCCTATCCATTCACTAGAGACCGGTGACATCATTGAGAATGCAGCCTATCCCTTCACTAGAGACCGGTGACATCACTGAGAATGCAGCCTATCCATTCACTAGAGACCGGTGACATCACTAAGAATGCAGCCTATCCATTTACTAGAGACCGATGACATCACTGAGAATGCAGCCTATCCATTCACTAGAGACCGGTGACATCACTAAGAATGCAGCCTATCCATTCACTAGAGACCAGTGACATCACTGAGAATGCAGCCTATGCATTCACTAGAGACCGGTGACATCACTAAGAATGCAGCCTATCCATTTATTAGAGACCGGTGACATCACTGAGAATGCAGCCTATCCATTCACTAGAGACCGGTGACATCACTGAGATATCAGCATATCCTGTGCAATGTGGCCAGATCAAGGCTGGTGGGAGGGGCTGTACATAACTTCTTGAATACATCACCACCCCCCTGACTCAGTACTTCTCACAGGAGCCCTTGTTCCATCAGATTAGGCGACCCGTCAGAATTTGTAACAGAAGTGACGTACCGTCGCCGCCATCTTGCTACACCCCGCACTCCTCCACGAGCCACGAGCCAAAATCGGTACATAGAAAGTATCACGCGGCAGACAGGAACAGCTAACAAACAAAGTTGAACAGCAAGGCAGGCCTGCAGTGCAACAGTTAATATAGACTTCCTGGGATGGACTGGGGTGGAGCCATACAGGGAGGAGAGGTGATAAAAGACAGTCAGAAAGAGAGTCAGGCCTCTAATGAACACATGGAGACAGGTAAGCTGCCAGACATTATTGCATATCCATGACAGTCAGTTTCATTCCGGGACACTGTATTGCCCGGGACAGATCTGCAAAATGCGGGACTGTCCCAGCCAATCCGGGACACGTGGTCACCCTCCAGCCAGGAAATGAAGCAGTTTGATCTGTTTTGTTGCAGCTTCTAATGCACATGATGAGAAGCTCACAGTGTGCAATGAAATAAGAGTGAGCCATTTCAGTCCAGGAGAGGAACCGGTACAACTGTGCAAGACTGAAGGGAAGGTCGGAGGTCAGATGTAAATTTCCCCAGCGCAGTGAATGAAATGTTTATGCGATAATGAAATCCGTCTCTCTAAATTAAACATCTAAATTAGGAAACCCTCTAAATAAAACTCTTCCATTCTGACTTGTACTGAGAAGCTGCAAATGATTTGGGAAGCAGAGGGCCATGTGTTGGCGTTGGCAGAGGGTCGCACGGGCCCGCCGAGTGATTTTCACGTACGACGAGTTGAATCGCTTCGCCCACCTCGGCCTCTCCTAGAATGATCCCGCTCGCGGAGTCACGTCAGGTCACCTCGGACCAGGAGACGAGGTCCTCAGGCTGTAATTTTGGTGGCAAACATTCTGGCTGCGTCTGCCAGCTCGGCCCCGTCCTGGTACTTTTCCACACTGCTAGAATGAGCTTCAGTCTCACCCCGCTCATACCTCTGCGGGCAGCGCCGTTACCTGCAATAAACTCCCTCTGCCTCCACTCCCCCCCCTCCCCCCACCTCACCTCGGCTGTGCTCATCTCCCCACCAATCAGACGACAGCAGATTTACATTATCACTGAAAGATTGATCCCTGTACACTACAATGGACGCTTAGGATCAGGGGAAATATTTATGAAACAAAGTAACTCTTTTTTGGACATTTGGAAAATGTAGCTTACAAGATTCATGCCGCGTACACACGATCATTTTTCAGCATGAAAAAAAACAACGTTTTGAAAAATGTCATTTAAAACGATCGTGTGTGGGCTTCACATCATCTTTCGTGTTCTGAAAAACGTAAAAAAAAAAAATTTGAACATGCTGCATTTTTTAACGTAGTTTTAAACGTTGTCGTTTTGCGGGTTGTAAAAAATGGTCGTGTGTGGGCTAAACAACGTTTTAAACCTGCGCATGCTCAGAAGCAAGTTATGAGACGGGAGCGCTCGTTCTGGTAAAACTACCGTTCATAATGGAGTAAGCACATTCATCACGCTGTTACAGACAAAAAAAGCGCGAATCGTCTTTTACTAGCAAGGAATCAGCTAAAGCAGCCCCAAAGGCGAATGGAACTTCCCCTTTAGAGTGCCGTCGTACGTGTTGTACGTCACCGCGCTTTGCTCATCGTTTTTTAAAAACGATGGTGTGCGGGCAACGTTGTTTTAATGATTATGTTGAAAAAACTATGTTTTTTTTCATGCCGAAGAACGATCGTGTGTGTAGGCTTCGATCACACCGCTGCGCTGCTGGAATGTGTGCAACATTACATAAGGGGTTATTTACAAAAGGCAAATCCACTTTGCACTACAAGTGCACTTAGAAGTGCAGTCGCCGTAAATCTGAGGGGTAGATCTGAAATGAGGGGAAGCTCTGCTGATTTTATCATCCAATCATGTGCAAGCTAAAATGCTGATTTTTTATTTTCCTTGCATGTCCCCCTCGGATCTACAGCGACTGCACTTCCAGTGCAATTTCAAGTGCACTTTGCACTTGTAGTGCAAAGTGGATTTGCCTTTAGTAAATAACCCCCCCATAGTTACATATTAGGTGAGGTTGAAAAAAGTCCATCCAGCCCAACATTGCTTTCTGATTGGATTTTAGAATGAATGGACTTTGCTGAATAAAAAATAAAAAAAAACACATTCACTGTTAGAAATGTATTTGTTTGAGAAAAATTTTTCCATCCCCCTCCTTCAAATTTTCTCATCACTACGTTGAAAAACAAAAGACGATTTGACGTCACTACACACGGTCGGACTTTTGGCCAACCAACTTCAAAATCTGCAACTTTTCGAATTTGTCTGACCGTCTGTACGCTCCATCGGACCAACTTTTTTGGGTTTCATCGGACAAAAAGTTGGGTCTGCGAACGGACCAACTTTCCGGCAACAAAAGTCAGATGATGCCTTGTCCGACTGTGTGTACAGCAAACCATCGGACTTTTGGACAAAGTACAAATGCGCATTCTCAGAACCAATGTTAAAATCAACCAACAATAGCAGAAGTTAACCAAAGGGCGGCGGTAAAGAGCAGAAAAGAGCAGAAAAACAACGTGATGATGGGAAAGTTTTAGAAAAGTTTGCAGAAAAGTCCGAGTGTGTGTATGCTATGGGTGTGCCTGGACAAATCAATTAGGACAAAAATCCAAGGGAAAGTTTGTTGGATGTCTGACTGTGTGTACGGGCCTTTAGAAAATCAAACGAACGAATTCTGCTTGTGTATGGCCAGCTTATTATAATTTATATCTGGAGAGCGGTGATGTCACTCCTGTATAATATATCTAATATCTGGAGAGTGGTGATGTCTTTCCTGTATACTATAATATATCTGGAGAGCGGTGATGTCACTCCTGTATAATATAACTTATATCTGGAGAGCGGTGATGTCACTCCTGTATAATATAACTTATATCTGGAGAGCGGTGATGTCACTCCTGTAAAATATATCTTATATCTGGAGAGTGGTGATGTCACTCCTGTATACTATAATATATCTGGAGAGCGGTGATGTCACTCCTGTATAATATAACTTATATCTGGAGAGTGGTGATGTCACTGCAGTCCATGAATAGTGGTGTCACCCTTTTTATCCCATGCAGTCATGCAGCACAGACGAATGTTTTGGCAGGAATGACAATTCAGTTGTGTGTTTTGCATTTTTCGGGGGTTGCCCTGCAGGTTAAGTTTATTTTAGCGGTTGGCAGTTTGGCGCGGAGGCGTTTGATCTCCAGAATTGGAAGTGAAATGAGCGCCGCGGTTGATTATATCGATTTGTTCTGCTTCATGCACTTTACGGGAAAGTTGACATTTTTAATCATTCAGCCGCCATGAATTAATTTTTCACATGAGTGGCATGCTGGGCACACGGGGTGTCAGATTTAAAGGTACACTCTGGCCAAATACGAAGGATGCGGAAAATAAGTGACTAAGGGGGAGGCGGCCTATCCGCCAAACCCCTACATCTCTTCTTTTTTGTTTTAAACAAGAGAGCTCCTACATCTCTTTAGATGCTGCTGTCTCTATTTTGTAAATGTTCTGAGCCAGAAAAATGCAAGGCAGAGTGGCCCCCGGTCCTAGCTGGGCCCTCTGTAGTTCTCAGGAAATGAGGTTGCGCATTACAAAGTCATGTGACTAGAAGTAGCAGCATGTCTAGGAGCGCTGTGAAAAGTCTACTAAATCTGATGGCAAGTGATTATATAAAAAATCGGAATTGCACAGCTGCAATAAATCGATATACTCTTAGAAATCTAGGTAGGATGAGGTCAGTGCAAAGCTTGTCAATTGATGAAGCATGGTGGATGCAGTCGGCGAAGGTCTTTTCAATCAGTGTAGCAAGGAGGATAGAATCAGAACTGAGCTTGTCAGACAGTGTAGAAGGCAAGTATGAGGACAGTGCTAAGCTTGTCCATCAGTATAGCAGAAATCATGAGGTCAGCGCAGAGATCATGACTCAATATAGCAGATAGGATCGGGTTAATGCAGAGCTTGTCAGTCACTGAAGTATGCATGATGAGGTCATTGTAGAGCTCATCACTCAGTGTTTCAGGGAGGAGCAAATTAGTGCAAAGATTGTCAGTCAATGAGTAAGGAGTATCACAATAGTAGAGAATATAAGACTAGTGTTAGGCTTGTCCATCACAATAGTAGAGAACATGAAGTTAGTACTAGGCTTGTCCATCACAATACTAGGGAATATGAGGCTAGTACTAGGCTTGTCCATCACTATAGTAGGGAACGTGAGGTTAGTGCTAGGCTTGTCCATCACTATAGTAGGAAACGTAAGGTTAGTGCTAGGCTTGTCCATCACTATAGTAGGGAACGTGAGGTTAGTGCTAGGCTTGTCCATCACAATAGTAGAGCATATGAGGTTAGTGCTAGGCTTGTCCATCACAATAGTAGGGAATATGAGGTTAGTGCTAGGCTTGTTCATAACAATTGTAGAGAATTTGAGGTTAGTGCTAAGCCTGTCCATCACAATAGTAGGGAATATGAGGTTAGTACTAGGCTTGTCCATCACTATAGTAGGTAATATGAGGTTAGTACTAGGCTTGTCCATCACTATAGTAGGGAACATGAGGTTAGTACTAGGCTTGTCCATCACTATAGTACGGAATATGAGGTTAGTACTAGGCTTGTCCATCACATTAGTAGGGAACATGAGGTTAGTGCTAAGTTGTCCATTACATGGATCAGATCAGTACAGAGCTTGTCTATCATTGTAGTGAGAAGTATAAGGTCAGTGCTGAGCTAGTCCATCAGCAGTTATATGCAGAGCGCATCACTCAGTGTATCAGGGAGGATCAGATCAGTGCAGAGCTTGTCCGTCAGTGTAGTCGGGTGCATGAGGTTAGTGATAAGCTTGTTCATCATTATGATAGGGAATATGTGGTCAGTGCAGAGCTCATTAATTGGTGGAGCAGAGAGGATCAGACTGGTGCAAAGCTTGTCAGTCAGGGTACTAAGGGATATGAGGTTAGTGCTAAGCTTGGCCATCAGTATAGCAGGAAAGGTGAGGTCAGTGCAAAGCTCATCTTTCAGTGTAGCAGGGAGGATCAAATCAGTGCAGAGTTTGTCAGTCAGTGTAATAGGCATGTGAGTGCAGAGCTCATTACCCAATGTAGCAGGCAGATTTAGGACAGTGCAAAGCTTGTCCGTCAGTATAGTAGAGAATATTTATTCAGTGCAAAGCTCATAAAACAGTGAAAAAGGATCAGGTCAGTGCAGAGCTTGTCCGCCAGTATAGTAGAGAATATTTATTCAGTGCAAAGCTCATCAATCAGTGAAGAAGGATCAGGTCAGTGCAGAGCTTGTCAATTAGTATATCAGTGAGTATGAGGATAATGCTGAACTTGTCCAACCATATATCAGGATTCATTAGGTCAGTGCAGAGCTCAAAGAGAGGGAGTATGAGGGGAGTATGAGGTTAGTGCTAAGCTTGTCCATCAACATAGCAGGGAACGAGAGTTCAGTCCAGAGATCATCAATCCGTGTACCAGGGGGCATTCGATCAGTGCAGAGCTTGTCAACCAGTACAGCAAACATGTCAGGGAGAAGAGATTTTTAGGAGGTTTGCTTAATTTAAATCAAACAAATTCAATGCAATGAAAAGCACTATTCATAATGCTGATATTCAGCTGGCAGAATGATTAAAGCAACATAAACTAATTCCAGAAAAGGAGGATATTAGGGACCGATTCAGGTGCCAGTTGAGGTTGGCCAAAAAATGGTTTATCCTTTATACTGTATATCGTTCCTCACTGTTCACTAATAGATTCAACTTCTCCATATTTACCCCTGAATGTTACTAATATTTTATTACACAGCCCAACTTGTTACTCGTCTTTTGTGGTTCATTAATAGTCAAAGGATCCCGCCCTTCCTAAATTTGTTCTTCCTAACTTTCTGCTTAAAGAAAAGCTTCTGTTTTTCCCGCAAGAAAAGTACATTCAGCAGAGGACAAATATAAAACGCTGCCGGCTCTAATGGCCGCGAGCAAACAGTATGTCATCACTGAGCTTTCATATCCCGCGCCAAGCCAAATACTTCGCTCAGCTGTCTTTTCTGGGCCCAGGAGCCCTCGCTCAGGATTTTGGCCCCGCTCCGGGCTCTGCTGGGACCTCGGTTACCAGAATAGATCCTGTTCAGTGTCACACAGAAGAGCCTCTTTTCAGCGGATTCGGCTAAACGGGAGCTAAACATCTGGGCTTCTGGGCCCAAGGAGAACCATCTGGATGCTGATCTGTCAAAGTTTTGCTTTCTTTAGAAAAGAAGACTTATGGCTAAAGATTCGGAGGAAGAGATCTGTGCAGCTTCAGCTAATTCTGGAACTGCACTTCATTTCACACTTTTCCTGAATATTTAAAGAATATTTTATAGAGGAGCCTTTTAGAGTTGAGTTGGTGTCCCACAGGTCATCACATTTGTAGAGTCCAAAATGAGCTTCTTGACTTGTTTGCTGTGGAGAGCCTTCAAAAGCTTTCCTTTTAGTTTTGGATGGGATAGGGAAGGGTTAGGATCCCTGTAGTTTTTGTTAAATTTCTGTTTGTGGCCAAACTTTTTTTTACCTTAAAGCGGAGCTTCACACCTATGGTCCTACTGCTATCTAATACCTCTGGCTTTAATGTGTGGAAAATTTTTTTTTAAACAGGCATTATTTTTGAATTCCCACCCCCACTCCTTTCTTCTGCAGCTCTCCCAAGATTGGCTGTTACATACCTCAGCATGATTGGGCATACTGAAGTCATGTGGTTACTTTTCTGGGTTAGTGATCATAGCAGAATTTAGTGTAAGGCCGCGTACACATGAGGAGACATGTCCGCTGAAACTGGTCTGCAGACCAGTTTCCGCGGACATGTTCGATCGTGTGTACGGCCTAGCGGACAGATTTCCAGCGGACAAAAGTTTATAGCATGCTTAGAAACTTGTCCGCTGGAAACTTGTCCGATGGTCAGTACGCCTAACCATCGGACAGAAATCCCCCGCATGCGTCAAATTGATTCAACGCATGCGTGGAAGCATTGAACTTCCATGTTTGAGCACGTCGCCGCGTCACCATTACGTCACCGCGTTCTCTGTCCACGGGAATTTTGGTCTGGTGGTGTGTACACACATCAGAAAATATCCCAGGAGACAAGTCCGATGAAAACGGTCCACGGAGAAAACAGGAGAAAACGCATGCTGACAAGGGGAGTGTAGAAGTGGGTGGAGGGTCTACTGACATCACAACTCCACCCACCGAGCTCCAGACAACAGACCCACCCACAGAATCTGCAGTTTTTCGGGTCTCATAACAGACAGAGGGGAGACATTTCACAGGTAAGGATACATGCAGGAGGCGTCTATATCCTTATAGATAAACACTAGACATGTGCATTCGTGTCCGAATGCATTTTCGGACGAATTTTGAGTATTTTCGTTATCGTTTTAAGAAACGAAAACTAACTCGCAGAATCCGAAATCTGAAAGATCCGACATAAAAAAATGCTTTATTTTAGTGTTCGTTGCTACAACAGTTCGATATAGATTGGAGATTCGATATGACGTTGACAATAGCAATCCGTGTCTATGGAACCTGCGGTTGAATGTGCCTAACCTAACTCCATTAGTCCGAGATTATTCTACATAGAGAGAAAAGATTCAACATTATAGAGACAGTGTTGGGGTAGACCATTCGACATGAACAGCGAAGATTCGACGAAGCAGCGAAAAACATACAAACGTCAAATCTGTCATTGAAGGCTCTTGGTGTCTGTCGAAAGTTCTAAGAAGATTTGACAAGCAGCTAAACTGTACGACGCCGTGATCGTACATTTCCGGTCAAATGCTCTGCCCATAGGCTTTAGAAGAATTGGAGTGTTGGTTGACTAGTAATAATAATTTATAAATATAATTATTACTAGTGTCATACAACATTAGAATTCTTCTACAGCTTGTAGGCGGAACATTCGACCGGAAATGTACGATTGCTGTGTTGTACAGTTTAGCTGCTCCGTCGAATCTTCTTAGAACATTCGACAGACACTATAAGCCTTCAATGACAGATTTGACTTTGAATTAATTCGGATTTTCGGACAAATGCATTTCTTAACAAAAACAAAAAAAATAAAAACACATTTTGGGAGTAACTAAATAAATGAATTTTTCGGACGAAAAGTGAAATTCCGAAACAAAATATTTCAGTGTGCACATGTCTAATAACCACAGTAGTGGTTTAGAAAGGATGAGAGTGGGTTTACATCCACTTTAAGTTAGCCTACAGGGCTTCATTGTTACTTTAGCCTATTTAAGATGCTCCTAACATGGACTTTGTCAAATGGTTGCACCTTCAAACATGGACTTGCAGCAAAATCCAAGTTGGAGATAAAGCTAAACCAAATAGTCCTAAATTCCCAACACCAAATATTGGCCTGGACAATGACCTAAATCAAACTTTAAAAAAAAAAAAACACAAATTTTATCACAAATGTCTTAGGATAACAAATGCCACTGGACAGCAAGCTCAACCAACCATACAGCTATGGCTATAGCTATTCATGTTTAAGAATTTTTATCAGATCTGACAACTCACCATGAACTCCATGTTGGAGGCCGATGGGTGAACCTGCCCTCGTAGCTTGTTGTGCAGTTGTAGGATTTCCTCTCTATCCGACCTGGAGATGGCCCTTTTGCTCCGGGAATGAGGAGTGTCACTGTTACTGTATTTGCTTAAAAAGTTCTCCAAAAAGGTGTTGTTGGGCAGGAATAGGCCATGACACTGATCCACAAGGAGAAGAACGCTCAGCGGCAGGAACCACGAGTGTGATAAGCTCATTTTTGGAAAATCGGATGCTGGAGGTGTACTTGGGTGATATACTCTGTTCAGTTCTAAAAATGGAAAGATATTGAAATTAGTATAGGAATTGTATAGGAATTGTGGATCAAGTCGACAGCTCTAGAAAACCAGAAAACAGAACAGGTGAAATATATACTGTATGTAGGGCCAACAAGGGGCCGTCTTAATAGCATCATGGGCCCCTGGGCAAAGTAATGCTCTGGGGCCCCTACAATGGTAAACAGACATCAAGAAGGTAGGAGGCAGACAAGCGAAGCTTTCTCTTTTGGGTGGAGCTCCACATTAACTACATGAACAATCATTCTGTACAGCAAAGAAACAGTGGGAAAATACTACATATATAAAGTAACAAAGCTGTCCTGTGCATATAATATATCTGCTAGATTGATGCCTCCCCAGCACTCTGGCCCCTCTGCACCGCTACCAGCTTGCCTCTACTGTATATCCATTACACTCAGTGCCACCATGGGGCCCCCAATTTTGGGGCAGCGTGAGCTCAAGGACCAGCTGCTTTTGGAAAATGCAGGGGCCCCCCATGCAGCTGGGGCCCCCATGCATGAACAACACTACTTGCCTAAATGTATGTCTTCCGATAGACCACAAATGTAAGGAGCATTCTATTAGGTGGCCTTCACACTACTGTACTGTGAACTTTTGACATAGAAATATTAGTAGGGGTTCCTTGAGCCTGGAAAGTTATTTCAAGGGTTCCTCAATGTTAAAAAGCTTAAAGGGGTTATAAAGGCTCATGTTTTTTCATTAATGCATCCTATGCATTAAGGTGAAAAAACATTTGGTGATTGCAGGCCCCCCGTTTACTTACCTGAGGCCTCAAAAGTCCCGCGTTCTCTGCTTTTTTCAGCTCTTCATTGGATAGATTGATAGCAGCGCAGCCATTGGCTCGCGCTGCTGTTAATCAACTCCAATAACACAAGTGTCGGGGGACGGGGCCGAGTCCGGTAGTCGGTGGCTTATGGACGCCGGATACAGGACTCGGGAGCATGCCCGCAAGCACTTCCCAGATGGGGTTAGCTGATGCGGGGAGGAGCCGAGACAGCCGCCGAGGGACCCCAGAAGACGTGGATTGGGGCCACTCTGTGCAAAACGAGCTGCACAGTGGAGGTAAGTATGACATGTTTGTTATTTAAAAAGTAAAGCTTTACAACCACTTTAAGAAAGGCTCTGTTAAGGGGTTGATTGAAAGGTTTAGGACACATCTTGATGACGTTACTTACAGCCCCAGTTGTGTCTTATTTGTAATTTATTGATAAACCAAAATAAGTCAGATGTATTAAATGGTGGAAGAATTACTTTTTAAAACTACGATAGCCATAAAAAGTAACAGTTGCCAACGGGAAAGAGAGACACTTGATACGTCGCTCATGGAAAGTGAGGATATATCTGGTGTAAACCTCCTACAACATATCCGAGATGTGCGGACGGCAGCAGGTTTAGCTATCGGTGTCAGGATACAGGAAGTCTGAGGAGGTACGTGGTGTACACCGGTTTATCTGGCCTCTCAGAGGTTTATATAACAGATCAGAGTTGCATGAAGAAGAAATGACTTTCTGTGGATCTCCAAACCGCAGATGACGCACAGCGAGATGTTCCAACCAAAAGCTTTGATACATAGACAAGCGCTGGCCAAATATTTACAGAATTACTCACTGCTGCCCTGAGAGAAGATCACTCTGCTGCTTGGTACTGGAGATAGAAAACTAGATAGATAGATAGATAGATAGATAGATAGATAGATAGATAGATAGATAGATAGATAGATAGATAGATAGATATTGTAGTGTTGGGGTGATTATACTCATTAAACTCATGTGGTAGATGCTTTTTCTCAATGAGTTGCAGTCCAACCTGTATTATAGTGCATGGTAGACAATTTTTATTAAACTAAACGGCAAGTACATATAAACATCACGCAGGGTTTTTCCACCATCAACATGAATATTCAACTGAAAATGCTCGAGCCACCTGGCTCCCTTATCAGCAGCCTCCCTGCTCTCTAACTGCATTGCCCAGCTTTCCTGGTTCACTTGGCTTTCTTAGTCTTTATTCCCAGCATCCTGCTACACGGCCCATTTATGGCCTCTGGATAGGAGCTCTACTGACACCCTAATAGAAGGTGACATGACTCCTGGAACCAGACCTCCTGTCTCCTGGCTGTTGGCTGGGACACCTCTGATCCCTGGTTGAGACCTTCTATCCCCCACTCCTGGCTGGGGCTTCTCTGACCCATGGATGAGACCTTCTGTCCCCCAACTCCTGGCTGGGGCACCTCTGACCCCTGGTTGAGACCTTCTATCCCCCACTCCTGGCTGGGGCTCCTCTGGCCCATGGGTGAGACCTTCTGTCCCTCGACTCCTGGCTGGGGCACCTCTGAATGCTGGGTGAGACCTTTTGTCCCCCCACTCCTGGCTAGGGCTCCTCTGACCCCTGGGTGAGACCTTCTATCCTCTGACTCCTGGCTGGGGCTCCTCTGACCCCTGAGTGAGACCTTCTATCATCCGACTCCTGGCTGGGGCTCCTCTGACCCCGGGGTGAGACCTTCTGTCCCCCGACTCCTGTCTGGGGTACCTCTGACAGATGGGTGAGACCTTTAGTCCCCCAACTCCTGGCTGGGGCACCTCTGACCCCTGGTTGAGACCTTCTGTCCTCCGAATCCTGGTTGTGGCTCCTCTGACTCCTGGGTGAGACCTCCTGTCCCCCGACTCCTGGCTGGGGCTCCTCTGACCCCTGGTTGAGACCTTCTGTCCTCCGACTCCTGGTTGTGGCTCCTCTAACTCCTGGGTGAGACCTTCTGTCTTCCGACTCCTGGTTGTGGCTCCTCTGACTGCTGGGTGAGACCTTCTGTCTTCCGACTCCTGGCTGGGGCACCTCTAACCCCTGGGTGAGACCTTCTATCTTCCGACTGCTGGCTGGGGCACCTCTGACCCCTGGGTGAGACCTTCTGTCTTCCGACTCCTGGCTGGGGCACCTCTGACCCCTGGTTGAGACCTTCTGTCCTCCGACTCCTGGTTGTGGCTCCTCTGACTCCTGGGTGAGACCTTCTGTCTTCCGACTCCTGGTTGTGGATCCTCTGACTGCTGGGTGAGACCTTCTGTCTTCTGACTCCTGGCTGGGGCACCTCTGACACCTAGGTGAGACCTTTTATCTTCCGACTGCTGGCTGGGGCACCTCTGATCCCTGGATGAGACCTTCTGTCTTCCGACTCCTGGCTGGGGCTCCTCTGACCCCTGGGTGAGACCTTCTGTCTCCAACTGGGAGCCCTGAGCTTTCCTCAGGCTTGAGTATATAATGACCCTGCACACTTGTGTTCTTTCACAGCTGATGAGATGCAGTAAAATCTGGACACAGGATTGAAGGTGCAGTTCACCCAAGACACTTTGGAACCTTCAAGCTCCAGGCCCCAATCCAGGTTTACTGAATCCAGAGAAAGCCAAAAACACAGCTTTCTCTGCTCAAAAACGATAGTCTGAAACTTCGCATTAACCTTTAATGTGAATCCTGTGTCTTTTTCCCCTACATTTTCACAGTGGCAGGGCCTCGCACTATACAATAATTAGAGAGACAGATGGAGTTATTTCCCCCATAATATAATATGTGGACAGGAATGTCCTTCTTCTATCCAAAACATTACAATCTGAGTGCGTATGTATGGTTACAAAAACATCTTTTGTGGAAAGTCACTGTAACGGGAGTCCCTTTTGGGGCATAGGGTGACTGAGAAATTATATCAAATTACATGAGATGGGACATTACTGATAATTCGTGTATTGCAGGATATCTTGAGATATTAGTAAGTTGAGATATAAGTTGTTGGCTTATTCTGACCCTACCGGTCAATAGTGACTCATTCCTCTGTGTAAACTAGGCTGTTGAGATGCTAATTGAGTCTGTACTGGGGTGATGTGGATTGGAGCTTGGTAGACAGCCTGGCTGCCTATTATGGTATGTTAAAGTGTCTTGCTGTGATTGCATTCTGTGTCCATTGTGTTAATTAGGTATGCTTCCAAGACCTGTTCATTGTGTATGCTAATGACACTGTTTTGTGTGAAAGTCTATGGATGATTAGGTGTGGAATGTGACTTCTCAGGTGTAGTAATTAGGTTATGTTAATTATGTCAGACCGGTGCCAGAGTGTCTATCTAAAATGTATATTGAAGCCCCATTGTGTGATGAGGGGGGTGGAGAGTTTCATTGTCCCTGTGATTAACTGTGACATGTTTGTAACTGTATAAGAACCTGAGAGTTTCCCATTAAAGCATTCATACATTTTAGAACCAGAAAGAACAGAGCTTGTGTCTCATCTTAATTCTGGGGAATGGAATGGATCGTGTCTAAATAGAAAACTGAACTAAAAAAACTGTGCCCTAAAAAAGGCAGTCAGAGGGCACAAGGCTAGTCACCAGTATTGCCCGTGGTCTCCAAGTAGCTGATCTTTTTCCCATCACTGACTCAACATGCCTTGTTCTGCAGTCTTTATATCGAAGCCACCATCTTGGTAAAGGCGATGCTTTTCTTCCTCATATCAGAGTGGTGAAGGAATGTGATAATCATAATGCCTATTTCCTTATGTGTATACATGTGTCTATGCATCTTTTCTATACTATGTCTATATTCTACCTTGTATATATATGTAAACTGCTTTAATAAAGTCCTTACTCAAGGTGGTCTCTACTAACACCCCTTAGCTGGAGAAGCTAAAGATGGCGTTTGCCCCCTACTCCCACGCATCAGAAGAATGAGGAAATAGGAGACTGGACAAGTGATTAACAAGCTTCAGACAATCAGATGTGCTTTTTAGACTCACTATAACATAATAGTGATATATCGTGCTGTGTGTAAAGAGCTTAGCACTGCCTGTAATAAAGCAGACATTAGGAAGTAACTGAACTGAACAGACGTGTCAGTGTATTGCTTCTCACGTGCACGTATCTCCACACAATCGGCAGCAGAGATTCAGAGTGAGCTTGTTTGAGGCTCTGATCTATTATAGAGTTACCCCCTTGATGACTGCTGAACTGATGACTGGCAATAAAAGTGGAAGAATCCACAGATCCACAAAACAGATGAAGAAAAGTTAGGGAGATACTTGCACTGCAGGTCCTCAGGTACAGCTTCCTCTCCAGCAAGGAGACCAGTTATCAGCACAGTAGTGACAACGTTAAATCTCACCCCAAATCTCCTGAGACTAGCATTTAGAGACAGCAGTGCCTTAGATCTTACCCTGCAGATATACAGCTATGAGGCTACAGAACAGGAGTGCCTAGAAACACTCAGGGCCTTCTTAATAGCATCATGGGCCCCTGGGCAAAGTAATGCTCTGGGGATCCCTACAATGATGACAGTGCAGGTAAACAGACATCAAGTAGGTAGGAGACAGACTGCCTCCCCTGTGTATCTATCACTCTCAGTGCCATCATGAGGCCCCCAATTTCAGGGGCAGCGTGGGCTCAAGGACCAGCTGCTTTGGGGGGAAAAACAGGGGCCCCTGTGTAGCTGGGGCCCCTGGGCAGTGCCCAGGTGTGCCCTCTCATTAAGACAGCCCTGGATACACTCACATATAAGGAAGTGCACTGCTACTTTTCAGGAGGAATTTCAGGCAAATCTCCACTTTTTGAGTTTAGTTCCACTTTAATTATTTGCTCCACCCTTAACTGGGTGTAATAATTCCCCCCCACCCCCAACTCTGATATTGGCTGCATTTAGTGATCAGATTCTGATCAGGCTGGAATTCATCTGCAAGGAGAAATGTAGGAATTAGAGATCTTTGGATTCCCTATGGAGGGATCACACAGGTGGTCTGCAGGAAGGGGAGATGTCCACTATTAATGAGATTGGATGCCCCTCACACACAGCTGCTGTGCTCCCTCCTCGCTCAGCCAGAGCTTGGCTTGTCAAGGTTATAAATATGTAAACAGTGATTTTCCCATCAGACTCCACCGGAAATGTTCCAAGGGGAAAAGGGGAACATTCCAAAAGTATCAGCGGACTTAACCCTTTGCGTTGTTTGACTGGCCTGCACATATAATTATGGAGCGCCCTACCTGCCATGTAGGCACATGTTCTCTCTCCGTCAGACAAGGGCAGACTGATTGCATTCACTGTATAGATGATGCAAATGTACATCCCTCAGGCCAGTTAGCCAGCGGGCACATTTTTTTTTTTTTATTAAACGTGATTCTTCAATAAATATAATATAAGATAATATAATATATTATAACATAATAATAGATGTCTCCCTTGCATTTATTTGTACATGGGAAAGCAACACAAGGTCTGTTTATACAGTGTGGTCTGTACTCTAGTGTATAAGAGCATCCTCGCCCCATCCTATTGTATCCATATATTCCCCCAAAAATTATATATAATTACAAGGGAACGTAGGCATTATGACTTCCTATTTTGACTGCAATTCTGCTACACTTACTATGAATGCTCCATGCATACAGCAGAGCCTAGATCTCAATGGTCAGCCCTGACCAGCTACCTAGAGCACATGATGATTATCAGCCCTGAGGCTGAATTTATGGGGGGGCGCAAACATACTATGTTCCCATGCCCCAAATGTGTGTGCAACTCTCCATCTGGCTTATATATGGGCTCTAACTAAAAGGGGCCTAACACCTGGTGCCCCTACCTGCTGTAACAGACACTATTCTGGTACAGAGCCACCCAGTGGCTAATTAACTAACTGCCCCATGCCTACATATGGTCAGGTCTAGTACTACTAGCCTGGGCAAAATACTGCCCTACAGTCACCATCTGGATTCAAGTCTGGCAAGAAGAGGCAAGGGCTGGTGGCTGTGAGACAACACGGACGGTTCTTGTTTCAGGTCACCGACATCTTTTGCTCTATAGTGGTATCCTATATGTTCGGTGGGATTTAGTTAATGTGTTTCTGGTGGAAAGGAGACAATGAAAGCAGCTGTTTTGGGGGAATATATTCATTGTCATGCGATGAATCACACTGACTATAACATGCTCCAGATCGCAGCAGAGGCTCTTTACCAGCACTCAAACCGCAGCCCGAAAATGAACTCATCATTATACCTAGCTCCCAGGATTGTTTCCAGGATTGTTCCCCTACACCCACAAAGTTCACAATATTCCATGGAACATTGGGAAAGTTTATTTCCATCCTCGGCAATTCACAGAGACGGGATAATCTGCACAAAATCATGTGACCAAAGCCCTTATTTTCTATTCTGAAGCACTGTGAAAGGCCTGCTGATTCTGCTGCTGCATGACAATTCATATTCATACTACATACTAAGTGGACTGAGAGATTGTAGCATGGCTGCAGTGTTCACTGGATAGCGTTTTACCGTTGCTGCTTTGGTAGAGATACGTTGATGATATATGTGAGAAACATCAGCTGATCTATTAGCTGACTTGGCTGGGAATGCGCTGAGGATCCCTGGATCATGCGTTGTGCACATGGGGGAAACTGCATTGTGAAATCTGCACAATGCCGACAATGAATCTGTACAAAACATTGGATTATAAATCATGACTCATCAATGCTGTGAGAGATACAATGTTACAGAATGGTGACATAACATCAGTACATTGTTACATTATATTATTTCATGTAAAGCTACAGAATGATCACCTCTGTACCCCACACAGCATGGCACATATGGCCAGTCTATATGCATTAAATGACAGTCATGACAAGAGCTACAGTTTAAAATCAAGAACAGAGACATGGTTGGACATCTTAACCACTCAAGACCCGGACCATTATGCAGGTTAAAGACCTGGCCCCTTTTTGCGATTCGGCACTGCGTCGCTTTAACAGACAATTGCGCGGTCGTGCGACGTGGCTCCCAAACAAAATTGGTGTCTTTTTTTCCCCACAAATAGAGCTTTCTTTTGGCGGTATTTGATCACCTCTGCGGTTTCTATTTTTTGTGCTATAAACAAAAATAGAGCGAAAATTTTGAAAAAAAAACAATATTTTTTACTTTTTGTTATAATATATATCCCCCAAAAAAGATTAAAAAAAAAAAACATATTTTTTCCTCAGTTTAGGCCGATACGTATTCTTCTACATATTTTTGGTAAAAAAAATTGCAATAAGCGTTTATCGATTGGTTTGCGCAAAATTTATAGCGTTTACAAAATAGGGGATAGTTTTAAGGATTTTTTTATATAACATTTTTTTTTTTTACTACTAATGGCGGCGATCAGCAATTTTTTTTTTGTGACTGCGACATTATGGCGGACACATCGGACAATTTTGACACATTTTTGGGACCATTGTCATTTTCACAGCGAAAAGTGCTATAAAAATGCACTGATTACTGTGAAAATAACAATTGCAGTTTAGGACTTAACCACTAGGGGGCACTGTAGGGGTTAAGTGTGACCTCATATGTGTTTCTAACTGTAGGGGGCGGGACTGGACGTGTGACTTCAGTGATTGTCTTTCCCTATAACAGGTAACAGACGATCACTGACATTGCCACAATGAAGAACGGGGAAGGTGCTTTTACACTCACCTCTCCCCGTTCTTCAGCTCCTGTGACCTATCGCAGGACACTGGTGGCAATTGGGTCCCCAGGGGCGCGGTCATGGAGCTTCGGACCGGGTCGCGAGAGCGCCGCCGGAGGCAAGCTCGCGACCCCACGGCTGGGCTCTTAAAGAGGACGAACAGGTACGTGCTTGTGCCCAGCCGTGCCATTCTGCCGACGTATATTGGCGTGAAGGGGTCCTTAAGTGGTTAAAATATATTTAGACCCAAGAATAAAAAAAAAATGTTTGGCACCCTAGACTAAAGAGACTCAAGAAGTCTTCTACTGTCATGTGCTGTCACCAATCCTCCTGTAGGTGGCAGTATAAGCTGACAGTAGCTGCATTTCTGTGTTCCTTAATACCTTAAAGTGGATGTAAAGCCATAGTGCTGATCTATAAGGATATAGATGCCTCCTGCATGTATCCTTACCTGTCAAATGTCTCCCCTCTGTCTGTTATAAGAACTGAAATACTGCAGATTCTGTGGGTGGATCTGGAGCTTGGTGGGGGGAGTCGTGATGTCAGTAGACTCCCCGCCCACCTCTACACTCCCCTTTCTAAACTACTGCCATAGTGCTGGTCTATAAGGATATAGATGCCTCCTCCATGTATCCTTGTCAAATGTCTCCCCTCTGTCTGTTATAAGAACTGAAAAACTGCAGATTCTGTGGGTGGGTCTGTTGTCTGGAGCTCTGTGGGTGGAGTCGTGATGTCAGTAGACTCCCCGCCCTCTGTCCTCTACACTCCCCTTGTCAACATGCATTTTGTCCTGTGTATTCCTTCCACTGAATCCTGCTATGATCCCTAGCATCCAGTCAAAATCCAGAAAAGTAACCACTTGACTTCAGAAAAGGAATGGGGGTGGGAATTAGAAAATAATGCCTGTCTCCAGGCTAGTGCATGAGATATGTAAATAGCCTGTCACTCACAGCAAGGGGGAAGAACGGACTAAGGTTTTTCTCTGTAAGTCTGTTTTATTTCACTGAACAATAAAAGAGGATTGCTCAATACCAGATTAACTCTGTGTGGCAAGACTGGACACAGATGATAGGAAATCATTTGGGTACTCGGGACTTTAAAGGCAACCAATAAGAGACTAAATATGAAAAAAATCTAAATTTTAATATAAAAATTATTCTGGTGCATACATCACCATATATATCCATAAATAGAACACATCAAAACAAAATGCAGGGTAAGATCGTAAGTGTCTGGTTCATATTGATGTTGCGACCGACGCGTTTCAGGACACTTTGGCTTATTTTCTTATTTGCTTCCTCCCCCCCCCCCCCCGGTGGCACATTTGGCACCTTTCAGGGGGGAAGGAGGACCTGTTTTGATACTTCCAGGAGATGGAGCCGCAGCGCCATCCCTCAGATGTTCGGCCCCTCTCCCCCTTCCTCTGCCGTCGGTCCAATTAGAAAGTGGCCATGAAGCCGAAAGGGCAGTTTCCATTAGTGGAGGTGGCTGCAGCAGCACCACCCGACAGCTGATCAAAATATTGTGGGGGTGCCGACATCGGGGGGGGGGGGGGGCTCCCTGGACAGGTAAGTGTCCATATAGTAAAAATCAACAACTATAGGCCCGGATTCAGATACATTTGCGTACCTTTGTGCGGGCGTAGCGTATCTTCTTTACGCTACGCCGCCGCAACTTAGAGAGGCAAATGCAGTATTCACAAAGCACTTGCGTCCTAAGTTACGGCGGCGTAGCGTAAATGTGCCGGCGTAAGTGCGCGTAATTCAAATTAGCCAGGCAGTCGGCGTGTTTTAGTAAAATGAGCCGTGACCCCATGCAAATGAGGGTCCGAACGAACGGCGCATGCGCCGTCTGTGGACGTATCCCAGTGTGCATGCTCGAAAATCACGTCGCAAATACACAATGCTTTCGACGTGAACGTAACTTATGCACAGCCCTATTCGCGTACGACTTACGCAAACTACGTAAACAACGGAAAATTTGATGCTGTTCCGACATCCTTACTTAACATTGCCTGCGCCTCATATAGCAGGGGTAACTTTCCGCCGGTCATACGCCTTTCGCAAATCGCGTATATCAATACACGCATCTTCGTTCGTGAATCGGCGTATCTAGCTCATTTGCATAGTTTTAATGGGAACGCCGAATGCGTCCAGGCGGCTGAAGCCATGTTTTTTGGAGTATCTTGCTTTCTGAACCGGCGTAAAGATGCGACGGCGCACATTTGAAGTTACGGCGGCGTGTCTGGAGATACGCCGGCGTACTTTGTTTCTGAATCCCGGCCATAGTATTTGTATTTGTGCCTCTGTGTAAATCCAGGAAGTGAACAGGCAGCGGCTTCAGCTGCCCACAGTTACAATGGCTGCAGCCAGACTCAGTGGAGGGAGATTTCTGCAGAATATTTGGCAAAGTACAGAATCACAGTATAGATAAAATAATATGCAAAGTGGTTGGAGGGAAGCTTCAGAATGGCAAAGATGTTTTTAATACAAATTATGTGAGCAGACTGCAGTTCCTCTAAAGTCCACTGAGGAACACAGAAAGTTATCTACTGTCAGCTTTTACTGCCACCTACAGGAGGATTGGTGACAGCCGATGACTTGTGTTCCCCAATAGACTCCAAGAAATATATAAAGATATTTAAAAGCCTGAAAAACATGAAGTCATCACATCTAAGGACAGGAGATTGGTATAATATCTATCTATCTATCTATCTATCTATCTATCTATCTATCTATCTATCTATCTATCTATCTATCTATCTATCTATCTGTCTGTCTGTCTATCTATCTGTCTGTCTGTCTGTCTGTCTGTCTATCTGTCTGTCTGTCTGTCTGTCTGTCTGTCTGTCTGTCTGTCTGTCTATCTATCTATCTATATATCCGTGGATCTTTCTGCTGGCGTAACGTATTCCCGATACTGTAAAGAACTTGCGCCATTATTTACAGCGGCGTAACGTATGTGTGGCGGCGTAAGGCCGCGCAATTAAAATGTCTGAAGTGGGGGCGTGATTCATGTAAATGAATCATGACCCCACGTAATTCATGTTTTTTTTTTGGACGTTTTTTTTGGACGTTCAATTCGACGCTGTCCCGACGTCCATACTTAACATTGGCTACGCCTCCTATAGCAGCGGTAACCTTAGAAAGCCGGCGTATCTTCTTTTCTGAATAGCAAAAAAAGGTACGCCGGCTATTCTTAGTATTTACGATACGCTGCGTAAATAGCTTTCTGTATATGGCCCCATATGTAGATAGATAGACAGACAGATAGACAGATAGATAGATAGATAGATAGATAGATAGATAGATAGATAGATAGATAGATAGATAGATAGATAGATAGATAGATAGATGATAGATAGATAGATAGATAGATAGATAGATAGATAGATAGATAGATAGATAGATAGATGATAGATAGATAGATAGATAGATAGATAGATAGATAGATAGATAGATAGATAGATAGATAGATAGATAGATAGATGGATGGATGGATGGATGGATGGATGGACGGACAGACAGATATTATACCAATCTCCTGTCCTTAGTTGTGATGACTTTATTTTCACCTGGTGACCCGACAACAAAACACTTACTGTCCTGGGGTGACAACGCTGACCCCCTGTACTGTAGCTTGTCATTCTAGGACAACACTATAGAACCCCCCCCCCCCCCACACACACACACACACACCCCCTTCTACCTAACTCTGTAATACAGTGGGATGTGTTTTGTAGATCACACAGGTGATTGGGCAGAGCTGATAACCCCGCCCAGGATTTCAATGCCGCTCAGTAAGTGATGAGCTCCCCTGATTTCTGGCAGGATCAGCGGGTATTTTTGCACTTATTGAACAGATATAATAAAACGCTTTAAATTGAATATTTTACAGACCAAAAGAGAGCAAATAACAGACGTCCGTGGTTAGGAAGTACATTGGACTTTAAGGCTGGTGATAAATCAGTAAACCTCAGGATTACAGGAAAAAATATATATGTATCAATATACCTCGATCAAGAATCGTGATGTGTCAGTAAATCTGTACATTATATACAATGCTGTGACGTGTCAGTAAATCTGTACATTCTTATATACAATGCTGTGATGTGTCAGTAAATCTGTACATTCTTATATACAATGCTGTGATGTGTCAGTAAATCTGTACATTATTATATACAATGCTGTGATGTGTCAGTAAATCTGTACATTCTTATATACAATGCTGTGATGTGTCAGTAAATCTGTACATTATTATATACAATGCTGTGATGTGTCAGTAAATCTGTACATTATTATATACAATGCTGTGATGTGTCAGTAAATCTGCACATTATTATATACAATGCTGTGATGTGTCAGCATATCAGACAATGTTTACAATTGCTATAGCACATTACATTGGTATTAGTGAGGCTGGAAAGTGAAATCCGTCAGTAAATATGCATATTATGAAGAAGAAGAGAGCTCATTTTGTTACTGACGATGCTAAATGGTGATTTAAGTCAGTAAAACTGGATTTTACAATTTAATATGAGTTATTTTTTAAGTCAGGAGATGTCTGAATCGAATGCGGATTGGTAATGTACAATACTATGTGTCAGCAAATTCATGTATATTCTTGTGTATATGAAATGCTGGAAAAATGTCAGAAAATGCTTATAAAAACTACAGACTGGTGATATGTATCAGTAAATCCATGAAGAATAATACCCCTTAGTAATAAGTATGTATATTATGGAAAAGGGTGAAAATTGTTAGCAAATCTATATATGGAATAGTAAATAACGACGTGTTAGTAAATAACACGAGATGTTGAAAGGAGACAATATATAAAAATGTGGAGTGTGGGTAGGTGTCAGTAATTGTATATATCTCAGTATAGGAAAGTGCTATATGTCAATAAATGTATAAATCTCAGTTTAAGATGGAGCTCTATGTCAGTAAATGTATATATCTAAGCATAGGAATGATAGTGTCATTAAATGTACATAAGGTGCTAGGTGTCAGTAAATGTATATAGTTCAGTATTGGAAGGTGAAATGGGTCAGTAACTGTATAAAGCTCACTATAGGATATAGGAAGGTGCTATGTGTATATATATCACAATAAGAGGGTGTTATGTGTAAGTAAATGTATGAAGCTCACTATAAGATATAAGAAGGTGCTATTTTATATATCACAATAAGAGGGTGCTGCGTGTCAGTAAATGTAAATATAAAAATGTGGAGTGTGGATAGGTGTCAGTAATTGTATATATCTCAGTATAGGAAAGTGCTATATGTCTGTAAATGTATAAATCTCAGTTTAAGAGGGAGCTTTATGTCAGTAACTGTATATATATCTGAGTATAAGAATTATAGTGTCATTAAATGTACATAAGGTGATAGGTGTCAGTAAATGTATATAGTTCAGTATTGGAACGTGATATGGGTCAGTAACTGTATAAAGCTCACTATAGGATATAGGAAGGCGCTATGTGTATATATCACAATAAGAGGGTGCTATGTGTCAGTTAATGTGCATATATCAGGGGGTACTATGTGTCAGTAAATGTATAAAGATGGGTGATATGTGTTAGTAAATGTATAAAGGAAGGTGCTGTGTGTCAGTAAATGTATAAAGCAAGGTGCTATGTGTCAGTAAATGTATAAAGCAAGGTGCTGTGTGTCAGTAAATGTATAAAGCTCAACATTGAAAAGTGTGTCACTAATTGTCTATAGCTCAGTATATGAAGTTGTTAGGTGTCAGTAAATCTGAAGTCTGTGTCTCCCACCTCTTTCAGGCTCCGCAGGGTCTCCCCAGCTCCTTGTCCTGTGTGTAGATCTCGGCTCTGACCACTTGCCCTCCCTGCTGTCTGCTATTTATACCTCTGGAAGGGGCATGGAGGAGCAGAGCCTGGAAGATCCTGGCACCCTTCCCTGTGTGACGAAATGAAAGAAGAGGCTGTGATCAGATTCTCCTCCGGAGCGGAGACTGAGTGTGGGGGTGAGGAGGAGAGACGTTCCCTCCACACTCAGCTGCAGCTATAGGTCAGGAAGAGAAGAAGGACACCTCCCCTCATGTCTGCTGCTCACCATAAGACAAACACTGCACTCAGCCAGAACTTTCCTCCTCTCCATGCACTCCAACCTTCCCCTACACAGTAGAGTGTCAGCTCTTGGGACCAGTCTCCCCTTCATGCTGATGGTCACACTGCACTCAGCCAGAACTTTCCTACTCTCCATGCACTCCAACCTTCCCCTACACAGTAGAGTGTCAGCTCTTGGGACCAGTCTCCCCTTCATGCTGATGGTCAGGGTGCGAACATTGCACTCAGCCAGAACTTTCCTACTCTCCATACACTCCAACTGATCTATAAAAACTCTTCATCCCCATCTCCAGTAGAGTGTCAGCTCTTGGGAACAGGTCCTCTTTATACAGCTGGCTTCTGGGGGACAGTCGCAAACTGCTACAATGTGTGAGGTGGAGGAATTGGGGTAATCAGGGGTGTGAGGTGGAGGAATTGGGGTGATCTGAGGTGTGAGGTGGAGGAATTGGGGTGATCTGAGGTGTGAGGTGGAGGAATTGGGGTGATCTAAAGGTGTGAGGTGGAGGAATTGGGGTGATCTGAGGTGTGAGGTGGAGGAATTGGGGTGATCTGAGGTGTGAGGTGGAGGAATTGGGGTGATCTGAGGTGTGAGGTGGAGGAATTGGGGTGATCTGAGGTGAGAGGTGGAGGAATTGGGGTGATCTAAAGGTGTGAGGTGGAGGAATTGGGGTGATCTGAGGTGTGAGGTGGAGGAATTGGGGTGATCTGAGGTGTGAGGTGGAGGAATTGGGGTGATCTGAGGTGAAAGGTGGAGGAATTGGGGTGATCTGAGGTGAGAGGTGGAGGAATTGGGGTGATCTGAGGTGTGAGGTGGAGGAATTGGGGTGATCTGAGGTGTGAGGTGGAGGAATTGGAGGGATTTGAGGTGTGAGGTGGAGGAATTGGGGTGATCTGAGGTGAGAGGTGGAGGAATTGGGGTGATCTGAGGTGTGAGGTGGAGGAATTGGGGTGATCTGAGGTGTGAGGTGGAGGAATTGGGGTGATCTGAGGTGAAAGGTGGAGGAATTGGGGTGATCTGAGGTGAGAGGTGGAGGAATTGGGGTGATCTGAGGTGTGAGGTGGAGGAATTGGGGTGATCTGAGGTGTGAGGTGGAGGAATTGGGGTGATCTGAGGTGTGAGGTGGAGGAATTGGGGTGATCTGAGGTGAGAGGTGGAGGAATTGGGGTGATCTGAGGTGTGAGGTGGAGGAATTGGGGTGATCTGAGGTGTGAAGGTGCAGGAATTGGGGTGATCTGAGGTGTGAGGTGGAGGAATTGGGGTGATCTGAGGTGAGAGGTGGAGGAACTGGGGTGATCTGAGGTGTGGGGTGGAGAGGTTTGAGAGAGGTGGAAACTGGGGTGATCTGAGGTGTGAGGTGGAGGAATTGGGGTGATCTGAGGTGTGAGGTGGAGGAATTGGGGTGATCTGAGGTGTGAGATGTCGAAAATGGAATTGGGATGATCTGAGGTGTGAGGTGGAGGAATTGGGGTGATCTGAGGTGTGAGGTGGAGGAATTGGGGTGATCTGAGGTGTGAGGTGGAGGAATTGGGGTGATCTGAGGTGTGAGGTGGAGGAATTGGGGTGATCTGAGGTGTGGGGTGGAGGAATTGAGGTGGGGAGGAATTTGGGGTGATCTGAGGTGTGAGGTGGAGGAATTGGGGTGATCTGAGGTGTGAAGGTGCAGGAATTGGGGTGATCTGAGTGTGAGGTGGAGGAATTGGGTGATCTGAGGTGTGAGGTGGAGGAATTGGGGTGATCTGAGGTGTGAATTGGTGAGAGGAAGAATGTGAGGTGGAGGAATTGGGGTGATCTGAGGTGTGAGGTGGAGGAATTGGGGTGATCTGAGGTGTGAGGTGGAGGAATTGGGGTGATCTGAGGTGTGAAGGTGGAGAAACTGACTGAGGAAATGTTTCCTTCTGACTGCAGCAGACTGATGACATCATCTCAGTCAGGCAAAGTCACTGATTGGAGCTTTTAAATGATAAAAGGTGGAGCTTAATTGAAATATGACACCGTTGCTGTGTATGGTGACATCAGGAATCTTTTCATACAGACATGTGAAGATACAGACAGGTCCACTCTGAATTCTCAGGTTGCATCTACAGATTATTCCGGAAACGATCATCGCTCCGCCGTGACATTCGCAGTAATAGAAGGATGACCAGCGATGCCGGGACCTCCTCTAGCCGCGCTCAGATTGCGATTTCATATTTGTGGACCGTATCCGAAATAACAAAATTCTAATTTGGACAAAATTAGAATTTGAATACTTTTCGAGTTCAAGTAGTTTTCAAATTCGAAAACTTCAAATTCAAATCGTTTTCCAATTTCCAAAGAGAATAAAATAGAATAGAAAATGAAGGAATAGAATAGAATTTTTTATTTTCTAGTTGATTATTTTTAGAAATTCTAAAACTATTCGAATTAGAAAACTTTTTGAATTAGAAAATTATTCAAAATTGATTTAAAAACTTTTCTAATTCGAAA
Source organism: Rana kukunoris (assembly GCA_029574335.1). Lineage (NCBI taxonomy): Eukaryota > Metazoa > Chordata > Amphibia > Anura > Ranidae > Rana > Rana kukunoris. Next base: position 315,555,009 of record CM056059.1, read on the forward strand.
ACTATTCGAATAGATTAGGAAACAAATACACAAAACGAATCCTGAAAATGAATTAAACGAATGAAACAAATTTAACTAAACAAATTTATGTAAATAACGAATCGAAAAACAAAATACATTTTTTCGCTCTGCACATGTCTAATTCTAAGCAGATAAATTGTGATTCTCATTTTGGTCAGAATCGTGCAGCTCTAGCTAAAAGCCTTCTGGGGCACCCCTTCAAAGCAGTTCCAGTCCCCCTACCACCACCGCATTCTTCTCTGACACCTGCAGGGGGCGCAAGAGGTATAGAATGGAAGGGCTTCAAACTGCTAGGAGAATTTGGGGTACTTGCTGGACCTGATTGCCATCACTGGAGCCGGTAAGATCTCCAATCTAAGGCTATCAGTCAGGAACGATCTCAAAATCGTGCGCTCTAAGCGCGCGGCACTTTCGCAAGCGTGTGAAGGTGCCATTCATTTTTAATGGCGCCTTCATGCATCTGCCGCAGCACCAATGCGTTTCATTGAGGCACAATTTTGCAATAGGGTCAGGGAATTCTTTGCGCATTTCTCATGACGTGCAGGAACGTACGGGAGGCGGGCGCGCATGGTCGCACTGGCATTGTGTAAAAGGAGCCCAATTCCTGCCACACATATAGTTGTGAACAACGCCTGAGTGGCCCCATTCACACCCGAGCTGAGCATCTTTGGTCATTTTTTCGGGCAGTCCTTTGAGCGTTAGTACTGACATTTCTGCATGCACTGCAGGCTTGAGTTTTATTTTTATACATTTTTTTGAGCCAATGGAGAGCTAGTTACTAAGCATGAAAATTAGCAAAAAATTTGCTTTAAAACATTTTTTCAAGTGTTCTCATTGCGGCCAAAATGTGCAACTAGACATGTGCAATTCGCTTCGTTACGAATTAGTTTTTTACCAAATTTTACCAAATTTGTTAATTCAGAAATGTCCAAATTGACGAAAAACCTGTTTAATACATTTTTCCGAAAATTCGTAAATTCAAATATTTGAAGATTTGTTATATTGAATATTCGAAAATGTGTTAAATCGAATATTTTTTTTTTTTAAAGATTTATTTATTGGGTTTTTTGTTAATTAAAATATTTGAACATTTGTTAATTTGTAAATTCGTAATTTTGAATATTTGAAAATTTGTTGCTTCGAATATTTGAAAATTTGTTACTTCGAATATTCGAAAATTTGTTTATTTGAATATTTATTTTTTTTAAAGATTTATTTATCGGGTTTTTTGTTAATTAAAATATTTGAACATTTGTTAATTTGGAAATTCGTAATTTTGAATATTTGAAAATTTGTTGCTTCGAATATTTGAAAATTTGTTACTTCGAATATTCGAAAATTTGTTAATTCGAATATTTTTTTTTTTAAAGATTTATTTATTGGGTTTTTTGTTAATTAAAATATTTGAACATTTGTTAATTTGGAAATTCGTAATTTTGAATATTTGAAAATTTGTTGCTTCGAATATTCGAAAATTTGTTAATTCGAATATATATTTTTTTTTTAAGATTTATTTATTGGGTTTTTTGTTAATTCGAATATTTGAATATTTGTATATTTGAAAATCCTGAACTCCGAAAACCTGAAAATTTGAAAATCTAAAATAATAACTAACTAATAACAATTTAACTATTACCAACTATTAAATTATAGGTATTGGAATTTCCATTTATATTAGGATATTAGTGAACATAACGAATACAAATTTATCCAAAGTTACGAATTATCCGAAATAATAATTACCGTATTTAAACTAATGGAAAAATAACAAATTAATAATAATAAATAACAATAATAATAATGAAAAAGTTATATTATTATTATTATTAATAATAATTATGAATTTGTTACGTTCCATTTGTTTAGATGTGACATTTCTTATTTTGGATAATTCGTAATTTTGTATAAATTCATATTCAATACAATCACTAACAGCCTAATTTCAAAGGAAATTCTACTACCTATATTTAAAAGTTAATTATTATTAATTAGTTATTGTTTGGATTTTGCGGATTTTCTTTCTTATAATATTTTCAGATTGTAGAATTTTTGATTTTACGAATTGACAAATTTTTGAATTTAGGATTTTACGAATTTACACATTTTTGAATTTTCGATTTTATGAATTTGCAATCATAAAAAATGACCCCCCCCCCCAAAAAAAAACAACTGAATTAAACGAAAAAGAAAACAAACAATTTTTCGGCAGTGCACATGTTTCAGCCCCAAAAGAAGCTCATGTAGATTTTTGGGGAGGAGCTTCCACCGACACTGCGCTCATGTGTGAACCGGCCCTGTGTAATATAAAGGAAATCCCAGTGATGAGCGTTGAGGCGTTTGTGGTGAAACTTCAAATCCTTCAGATGTGAATGGCAATGAACATTTACAACAAACACTTGTTATGGGTCATCATTAGAGCTGCAGGATTAATCGTTGAAAAAAATCGCAATCACGTGCTGACCGCTGCCTGTACATATATGTGCGCAAAGTAACGTGTATATACACGTCACTTTGAATTTCGCGCCATGCGGGCACACGCACCCCTGCCGCAAGCTCTGTGACCGTGCCCACACCACAGGACTCACAAACTCAATGTCCGCCGGTGTCCCGCAATCGGGTCACGGAGCTGCAGAACGAGGGATGCCGATGTAAACAAGACATTTCTTCGTTCTGCCTTGTAACAGGACACTGATCGTCTGCTCCCTGTGATCGGGAGCAGTGATCACTGTCATGTCACTTGTAGCCCCGCCCCCCCACCACACCCCCAGGCCCTTAACCCCCCCCCCCTACAACCCTTTCCCTGCCAGTGTCATTTACACAGTAATCAGTGCATTTTTATAGCACTGGTCGCAAAATAGCATCAATAGTGTCCGATGTGTCCGCCATAATGTCGCAGTCACGATAAAAATCGCTGATGGACGCCGTTATTAATTAATTTATAATAAAAATGACATAAATCTAGCCCTTAACTTTTGCCCAAACCAATCAATATACGCTTATTGCAATTTTTTACCAATAATAAGTAGAAGAATACGTATCGGCCTAAACTGAAGGGAAAAAAATAACTTTTTTTTAATATATATTTTTGGGGGATATTTATTATTGCAAAAAGTAAAAAATATTGAATTTTTTCCAAAATTGACGCTCTATTTTTGTTTATAGCGCAAATAATAAAAACCGCAGAGGTGATGAAATACCACCAAAAGAAAGGTCTATTTGTGGGGGAAAAAGGTCGCCAATTTTGTTTGGGAGCCACGCCGCACGACCGCACAATTGTCAGTTAAAGCGACGCAGTGCCGAATCGCAAAAAATGGCCTGGTCATTCAGCAGCCAAATCCTCCGGGGCTGAAGTGGTTAAAAAAGACAGAAGAGAACTTTTGAAATGACATGAACATGTTAAAGGTTCTGTGAGGTTTTAGTGATTGGGATGATTCTGGCTGCATTATATTATACAAAGCTGGAGGAGAATCTGTTGGCGGTTAGGTTTCCCAGACATTTTTTGGCAGTCGGGGGGTTGCTTCCTGGCACATAAAAGGTTAAAAAGTAGTTTGCTATAAATGGGAATGTGTGCGGTTACAGGGAATGCCCAACAGAGGGCGATCCGTCATCTGATGCTTTTTATTGGTGCGCCAACAGATGATAATGATTTGTAAACAAGATCGGTTCTGGAAATGTTTAACCACTTACCTACTGTGCACCTAGACCCCCTTCCTGCCCAGACAAAATATAAGCTTCCCGCACTGCGTCGCTTTAACTGACAATTGCGCGGTTGTGCGACGTGGCTCCCAAACAAAATTGGCGTCCTTTTTTTCCCACAAATAGAGCTTTCTTTTGGTGGTATTTGATCACCTCTGCGGTTTTTATTTTTTGCGCTAAACAAAAAATAGAGCGTCAATTTTTAAAAAAATGCAATATTTTTTCCTTTTTGCTATAATAAATAACCCCAAAAAATATATATAAAATTTTTTTTTTTTTCCCTCAGTTTAGGCCGATACGTATTCTTCTACATATTTTTGGTAAAAAAAAAATGCAATAAGCGTTTATCGATTGGTTTGCGCAAAATTTATAGCGTTTACAAAATAGGGGATAGTTTATGGCATTTTTTTTTTTTTTTTTTTTACTATTAATGGCGGCGATCTGCGATTTTTTTATTGGGACTGCGACGTTATGGCGGACATTTCGGACACTTTTCTGACATTTTTGGGACCATTTACATTTATACAGTGAAAAATGCTATAAATATGCATTGATTACTGTATAAATGTGACTGGCAGTGAAGGGTTAACCACTAGGGGGCGGGGAAGGGGTTAAATGTGTTGTCCTATGAGTGTTCTAACTGTAGTAGGGGGAGGGGGGGGTGACGGGGGAGGTGACCGATTGTGTCCCTATGTACAAGGAACACAATCTGTCACCTCTCTCCCTGACAGGGACGTGCAGCTCCGTGTTTTACATACAGAGCTGCACGTCCCAGCTCACTTACAGAGCAATCGCGTGTGCCGGCGGCGATCGTTGCCGCCGGGCACTCGCACGGGATCCCCGCGAGCGGCGGGTGCGCGCCGCGCCGCGCGCCGCGGCGACGGCGACGCGCGCGCACCGCCCGCGGCTTTTAAAGGGACATCACGTCATATGACGTGATGTCAGAACAATGGAGTCGTCTGCCCGCCGTCAATTGACGGCGGGCAGATGACAAGTGGTTAAATGGGCAGCCGGAATCTTCAGCAATCCAGATATAGAGATGAAAGGAAGTTTGTTATCGCCAAATCTCCGGCTTGTTGTATTTACGAGGCCGCGACCTGAGCGCGTTCATCCGAAGCGTGTAAACAGCGGGTGGGGGGGTGGGAGCGTGCGCTTAGCGACCCGCACAGGAGCGCCTTTGCTTTCACCTGTTTTCCACTCAAGGAAATCTCCACTCTTATTTAACCACTTAAGCCCCAGACAATTATGCAGCTAAAGGACCAGGTCACTCTTTGCGTCGCTTTAACTGACAATTGCGCGGTCGTGCGTCGTGGCTCCCAAACAAAATTGGCGTCCTTTTTTTCCCACAAATAGAGCTTTCTTTTGGTGGTATTTGATCACCTCTGCGGTTTTTATTTTTTGCGCTATAAACAAAAATAGAGTGACAATTTTGAAAAAAATTCAATATTTTTTACTTTTTGCTATAATAAATATCCCCAAAATATATAATATATAATTAATAATTATTTTTTTTCCCTCAGTTTAGCTCGATACGTATTCTTCTACATATTATTGGTAAAAAAAATTGCAATAAGTGTTTTTTTCGATTGGTTTGCACAAAAGTTATAGGGCCAGATTCAGATACAATTACATTGGCGCAGAGTATCAGAGATACGCTACGGCGCCGTATTTTACCAGGCTATACGCCGAATTCTGGTAGATTTTGTCCCTTACGGTACGGCGGCGTAGTGTATTTCTCGCCGCGTAATCGAAATACGCGATTAGGAGGCATGAAGCATTTAAATTAGGCGCGTCCCCGCAGCGATCGAACTGCGCATGCTCCGTTCAGAAATTTCCCGCCGTGCATTGCGCGAAATAACGTCGATACATCATTCGTTGTTTGAGTAGCGTCGTTTACGGACATTCCTATTCCCGGACGTTGACATTAGACGCGGGAACGACGGCCATACTTAACATGGGCTGTCTAATATTAGACCAGCAAAAAGCTGGTATAGTTTTACGCAGCAAAAAGATGACTAAAGATGCCGTAAGAGATTGCGATTGACGTTCGTAATTTCGTGGATCGTCGGAAAAAAAAATCATTTGCATACCCCGACGCGGAAAACGACGGGAACTCCACCCAGCGGCCGCAAATTTATTGCAGCGTAGATCCGAAGGCGTACAAACACGTAAGCCAGTCGGATTGAAGCCCGCAGCCGTAATGTCATGGTTTGAGGTTTCAGAGTAGTGAAAAATGCGCGTAATTTGAAAGTACTCCAGTCTAACGCGAGATAGACAGGAGTAAGGGCTCTGTGAATCTGGCCCATAGCGTCTACAAAACAGGGGATAGATTTACGGCATTTTTTTTATAATTTGTTTTTATTAGTAATGGCAGTTTTTATAATGACTGCGACATTATGGCGGACACATCGGACACTATTTTGGGACAATTGTAATATTTACAGCGAACAGTGCTATAAAAATGCACTGGTTACTGTAAAAATGACACTGGCAGTAAAGGGGTTAACCAGGAGGGGGCGCTGTAGGGGTTAAGTGTTCCCTAAGGGAGTGAGTCTTACGGGGGGGGGGGGGGGGCCGTGCTCTCCACAAATCTGCCCTTTATGGAAGAGTGGCAAGAACAAAGACATTGGTAAAGGAAAGCCATAAGAAGTCCTGTTTGCAGTTTGTGAGAAGCCATGTGGGGGAGGGGACACAGCAAACATGTGGAAGAAGGTGCTCTGGTCCAAAATTTTACATTTTAGATTATAAGCAAGACGCTATGTGTGGCGGAAAATGAACATTGCACATCACCCTGAACACACCATCCCCACCGTGAAACATGGTGGTGGCAGCATCATGTGGTGGGGATGCTTTTCTTCAGCAGGGACAGGGAAGCTGGTCAGAGTTGATGGGAAGATGGATGGAGACAAATACAGGACAATCTTAGAAGAAAACCTTTTACAGTCTGCAAAAGACTTGAGACCGGGGGGGGGGGTTCACCTTCCAGCAAGACAACGCCCCTAAACATACAGCCAGAGCTACAATGGAATTATTTAGATCAAAACATATTCATGTGTTAGAATGGCCCAGTCACAGTCCAGACCTAAATCCCATTGAGAATCTGTGGCAAGACTTGAAAATTGCTGATCACAGACGCTCTCCATCCAATCTGACAGAGCTTGAGATATTTTGCAAAGAAGAAGAATGGGGAGAAATGTCCCTCTAGATGTGCAAAGCTGGTAGAGACACCCCCAAAAAGACTTGCAGAGAAAGGAGGTTCTACAAAGTATTGACTCCGGGGGGCGCCATACAAATGCTCCCCCCACACTTTTCACATATTTATTTGTAAGAAATGTTGAAAACTATTTACCATTTTCCTTCCACTTCACAATTATGAGCCCCTTTGTGTTGGTTTATCACATAAAATCCCAATAAAATACATTTACGTTTTTTTTGGCTGTAACGTGAGAAAATGTGGAAAATTCGAAGGGGTATGAATACTTTTTCAAGGCGCTTGCACACAGCGTAGCTCCATTGAGGGCCCCCCCCCCACCCCCCACATGTAAAGTATACATTCAGACGCTCAATGACCAATCAGAAGACGGCAGGATGCAGGGAAAATACGTCAATATTTAATACCGGCGATGTGCGTCTTTTATTAGTCAGGATATCCGGGGCGATGAATAGATCTCTGGATGAATCAAGGCACACGGCGCGGTATTTCTTGGCGCTGTTGTGCGTCAGAAGACGCGCGGGCCGATGTGTCTAGACTTGCGCGGCGCTCCCACATAGGGAGATGAATTCTTGTGTTCTGCTCTGTGTCAGCGACCTTCCTGAATTCCCCCGGGAGCTCGAAATTACGGAAAGGATCTTCCTCTGGCAACGATCGGCTTCGTCAGGGCGGAGCTAAACGAAAAGCAGTGACAAGATCAAAAAAAAGATATCAATCGCTTTTGTCCTCACACCTGTACAGAACGCGGGCTGCGTGTGCGGCCCCTGGGCAGTGTAAGGGACCCCTCACACCACCTGTGCATTGCCATTCAGGTCGCAAAATACAGTGACTGGATCATTTTTCACCTTTGATCGTTAGAAAGCAGTCCTTAAGTGAGTTTGTCTAGGCCGAGATGATGACATCAGTCTGCTGCGGGCAGCAGGAAGCATTTCCTCAGTCTCCTCTCCTCCACTGATCAGACTGTACATTGTCTATGGGCGTCCTTCCAGAACTACGCCCCCTGCCTACTCCTGGGGTGGGCATTGGTGTGCTCTGTGATCACTGTGTCCTTGGGATGGTGCTAAAGGGCAATCACAGTGGTCCTTGACCATGTGATCAGCTATGTCCAATCACACAGCTAATCACAAACTTGCCGGTTATCGTCATTCCTTTCCTCATGTGCTGTCACGGCGTGAGGAGAGGAGAGACGGAAACTGACAAGTGTCACAGGGGACATGTACACTGATAATCAGTGCCCTGATTATCAGTGCTGCCTATCAGTGCAGCCTCATTAATGCCTCATCACCAGTGTGGCCTCATCAGTGCCCATCGGTGTGGCCTCATCAGTATCCACCAGTGTGGCCTCATCAGTGCCCATCAGTGCCCATGAGTGCAGCCTTAGTAGTGCCCATGAGTGCAGCCTCATTAGTGTTTATAAGTGCAACCTAGCAGTGCCCATCAGTATGGCCTCATCAGAACACATAGGTGTGCGCAGCCTATATCATGATGGTGTGCACCCCAAAGCTCAAAAACACACTACTGATCACTCACTGTGTTAATTTAGAAAAGGAAGGGGTCGGTAAATTACACATTTACCGACCCCCTTTCCCCGCTCATCCAATACCATCCCCCTGTGTGTGCCCACAGTAGCCAGTGGGAGAGAAGCAAAGCTGGCAGCGCTGTGGGGGAAATAGGGGGGGGGGCAGGGCAGTAGGGGGAATCTGTGCTTCACAGAGTGATTAGGGTGTGCCTGGGCACACCCTGCGCGCACACCTATGTCAGCACATCAGTGCAGCCTTATCAGTGCCCATCAGTGCTGCCTCATCAATGCAGCCTATCAGTGACCATTAGTATGGCCTCATCAGTGCCCATTAGTATGGCCTCATCAGTGCCCATTAGTATGGCCTCATCAGTGCTCTTTAGTGCAGCCTATCAATGCCCAAGGAGAAAAATTACTTGTTTGAAAAATTCTATAAAAGAAACTAAGAAAAATATTATTTTTTTTCAAGATTTTCCGTCTTGTTTTTGTTTGTTTAGCTCAAAATTAAAAAAAAAACCAGTGGTGATTAAATACCAACAAAAGAAAGCTCTATCTGTGTAAAAAAATGATAAAAATGTCATATGGGTACAGTGTGGCATGACCGCGCAATTGTCATTCTAAGGGTGACAGCGCTGAAAGTTATAAATTGGAAGCGGGTGAAAGGGTCTGTCTGGAGGAAGGTATGGATCATTTTACCACTCACTGCTGCATTATAAACAGGAGGTAACAAACTGCTGTGACGGGAAGGTGTAGCCCCGTCTATTAGCACTGTGAAAGGCCTGCTGAATCTGACTGAATATATATTTTTAGCACAGCTGTCCCCCGGAGACCATCAGCAGGGCACTGACCGCTTGTACTCATTCCCCTCCCCCCGAGGTAATCTATTGGAGGTTGGAATGTTCTCGGCCAGAATGATAGGGAATCCTATGACGGAGGAGCGCCCCAACAACGCTGCATGTATCAGCAGAGTGACCTCACCCCGCCGCCGTGTTCCCGAGTCTGAGCTCGTGTTCTGATCAATCATCATATCTCTGGGGAATAACAATTCCCAGACCTCCGACAAGCCGGTCACTCGAGGACTTCTTCCAAGAACCTCATCTTAAAGGTGAACTCCAATTATAACACTCAATTCAGAAATGTGAATGTTTCTGATGGTGGAGGAGGAAGCAGTGCTGGATCAGTAATCTGTATATTAGGTGACAGTGTGTGTCTTGTCAGATAGTGGAAGAGGAAGCAGTGCTGGATCAGTAATCTGTATATTAGGTGACAGTGTGTGTCTTGTCAGATAGTGGAGGAGGAAGCGGTGCTGGATCAGTAATCTGTATATAAGGTGACAGTGTGTGTCTTGTCAGATAGCGGAGGAGGAAGCGGTGCTGGATCAGTAATCTGTATATAAGGTGACAGTGTGTGTCTTGTCAGATAGCGGAGGAGGAAGCAGTGCTGGATCAGTAATCTGTATATAAGGTGACAGTGTGTGTCTTGTCTGATAGTGGAGGAGGAAGCAGTGCTGGATCAGTAATCTGTATATAAGGTGACAGGGTGTGTCTTGTCAGATAGCGGAGGAGGAAGCAGCACTGGATCAGTAATCTGTATATTAGGTGACGGTGTGTGTCTTGTCAGATAGCGGAGGAGGAAGCAGTGCTGGATCAGTAATCTGTATATAAAGTGACAGTGTGTGTCTTGTCAGATAGCGGAGGAGGAAGCAGCACTGGATCAGTAATCTGTATATAAGGTGACAGTGTGTGTCTTGTCAGATAGCGGAGGAGGAAGCAGTGCTGGATCAGTAATCTGTATATAAGGTGACAGTGTGTGTCTTGTCTGATGGCGGAGGAGGAAGCAGTGCTGGAACAGTAATCTGTATATAAGGTGACAGTGTGTGTCTTGTCAGATAGTGGAGGAGGAAGCAGTGCTGGATCAGTAATCTCTATATAAGGTGACAGTGTGTGTCTTGTCTGATGGCGGAGGAGGAAGCGGTGCTGGAACAGTAATCTGTATATAAGGTGACAGTGTGTGTCTTGTCTGATGGCGAAGGAGGAAGCGGTGCTGGAACAGTAATCTGTATATAAGGTGACAGTGTGTGTCTTGTCTGATGGCGGAGGAGGAAGCAGTGCTGGATCAGTAATCTGTATATAAAATGACACTGTGTGTCTTGTCAGATAGTGGAGAAGGAAGCGGTGCTGGATCAGTAATCTGTATTGTATTGGAAGGACTGTAAAGTTGCGTTTGGAAATACTGGAATAAAATATCATCGGACTGATAAGTGACATGTGACCATTCACGGTCCAGAACCCCCCAGGCTCCGCCCTGACCTGGAGGTGACTGTTTCCCGGACGGGAACAAAGGGGCGAGAACTCGGCTGAGATCGGCAGAAAACGTTTGCGGTTGAGATGAAAGGCGGAATGTAAATCGCAGTTATTCCAGTTATGTCCCATCAATGGCGCCGGTCTGCGCCGCGTCCGCCCACCATGAAATAAATCTTCGATTTCATTCAGACGACAATCCGAGGAGAAGGCCACATGGAGGCTAATGATAGTCATTACCGGGGAGACGCTCCCTGGGCTTAATTGCTAGCAGGTACGATACCGGCGAGGGGGGCGGGGCCTCCGAAAAAACAATTCCTCTCTGTACAGAACAATGTGGTGTGAGGACGCATTCCACACATTGATGGAGGGAAAGTACCGCCTGTTAGGAATGGCAATTCTTCTTATCGGCGTTTAGAAACATTGTGACCCTCCGAGGATCCGAGAATTCCAACTACTTATATTTTCAGGATTCATCACCTTCAGGAGCCCTTCAACCCGATTACACCCCCCATAAACATCCCAGTGTATGTCCTCATTATTATTATTATACAGGCTTTCTAACCACTTGACCCGGACCAATATGCAGGTTAGGGACCAGGCCACTTTTTGCAATTCGGCACTGCGTCGCTTTAACTGACGATTGCGCGGTCTTGCGATGTGGCTCCCAATCAAAATCGGCGTCCTTTTTTTTCCCCACAAATAGAGCTTTCTTTTGGTGGTATTTGATCACCTCTGCGGTTTTTATTTTTTGCGCTATAAACAAAAATAGAGCGACAATTTTGAAAAAAAATCTATATTTTTTAACTTTTTGCTACAATAAATATCCCCCAAAAATATATATAAAAAACAATTTTCCTCAGTTTAGTCCGATACCTATTTTTCTACTTATTTTTGGTAAAAAAAACATTGTAATAAGCGTTTATCGAGTGGTTTGCGCAAAATTTAAAGCGTTTACAAAATAGGTGATAGTTTTATGGAATTTTTATTAATATTTTTTTTTTTTTACTACTAATGGCCGTCGAATAGCAATTTTTTTCGTGACTGCGACATTGTGGCGGACACATCGGACAATTTTGACACATTTTTGGGACCATTGTCATTTTCACAGCAAAAAGTGCTATAAAAATGCATTGTTTACTGTGAAAATGACAATTGCAGTTTGGGAGTTAACCACTAGGGGGCACTGAAGGGGTTAAGTGTGACCTCATGTGTGTTTCTAACTGTAGGGGGGCGGGGCTGGACGTGTGATGTCATTGATCGTGTTTCCCTATATCAGGGAACAGACGATCACTGACACTGCCACTGTGAAGAAAAGGGGAAGGTGTGTTTACACTCACCTCTCCCCGTTCTTCAGCTCCTGTGACCGATCGCGGGACACCGGTGGCGATCGGGTCCGTGGGTCCTATGGCTGGGTACTACTACAGGACGTACAGGTACGTGCTTGTGCCCAGCCGTGCCATTCTGCCGACATTTATGTGCAGGAAGCGGTCTTTAAGTGCCAACAGTTTGCACAGTGCTTTACAACATTCGGGCAACCAGCACAGTTACAGTAAAATTCAATACAGGAGGAACCCTTTCTCTGCAATTACAGCTGCAAGTCTTTTTGGGGGTGTCTCTACCAGCTTTGCCCATCTAGAGAGGGACATTTCTGCCCATTCTTCTTTGCAGAATAGCCCAAGCTCTGTCAGATTGGATGGAGAGCGTCTGTGATCAGCAATTTTCAAGTCTTGCCACAGATTCATTGGGGATTTCTGGGACTGTGACTGGGCCATTCTAACACATGAATATGCTTTGATCTGAACCATTCCATTGTAGCTCTGGCTGTATGTTTAGGGGCGTTGTCCTGTAGGAAGGTGAACCTCCGCCCCGGTCTCAAGACTTTTACAGACTCTGAAGCCGTGTACACACGTTCGGTTTGTCCGATAAAAACAGACCGATGGACCGTTTTAAATTTTTCAAATGGATAAAAAAAAAACGATCGTCTGTGTGGAAGTCCATCGGTCAAAAATCCACACAAGCTCAGAATTAAGTCGACGCATGCTCGGAACCATTGAACTTCATTTTTTTTAGCACGTCGTAGAGTTTTACGTCACCACGGGGGGGCGGTCGGGTTGAAATTATTTGTAGGCAAGATCGGATGGCAGTAGCTTCGGGAGGATTTGACGAAAATAGATTCAGGATCAGATTCCATCGATTTAGGCATGTGGTACAGGGGTTATCTTCTAATTGTCAGGTATTTGCTCTATCCACCTTCCATCAATGGACCAGCTTTCTGTCCCTGCTGAGAAGCATCCAACAGCATCCCACTGCCACCATCGTTTTTCCACCTGATGGGATAGAAGTTAACGTATTTAAAGGAGACTCTGTAAGCTGTGCTGTGCAATACATACTCCTGTTCACTGTAACCTCTGTACGCTGTATGGTACATTACATTCTCCGGATCACTATACTCTGTACAATACATACTCCCGATCACTATACTCTGTACAATACATATTCCCGATCACTATACTCTGTACAATACATACTCCCGATCACTGTAACTCTTATAATAACCATCACATCTGCACATTATCCATATGGGTGGCTGCATGTTCATCTCCTGCTGTAATCTGACTTGGTGTCTGTAAAGGTAGCTTGCACGTACATAAGGTTATTGGGTTTGCTGTGGTATCGTCTTACTGTACTGATCGCTATCTACTGATCCTGGTACTTACATAACTGGGCTGTTTTGATTGTCACCTGTCCTTCTGTTGCTGTGTATTCTTTGCTGTGTGTATAATACGCTGATGCGGAGTACATCAACTGTTTTGTATATCTGTGTACTGTGGTTACGTTACATCTCTAACACTGTCTCTGGTGGGGTCTTTTTCCATAGGGCAAAAGGGGCCTCTTACTGTTGGGACAAAGCAGACGCCCGTTAAGCGTGCTGAAGCGCCTGTGAAAATCACGCTGGGTTACTGCTTCCCTGTTTTAATGTACCCACCCTGCGCCCCTTTAGACGTGCACTTTCCCTTCCTGCCACTGGGTCTTTTGTATATAAAGTGAATTTGAATGTGATTTTATAGCATCCCCAGTTTTGCTCTTCCAGAGGCTGACTTCTTCTTATGTTGCATGTTGGATGTCACTGTTTGCTAAACTATATTGTAAATAGAAGTTTTCTGTACAGTGTGCCCAAAGTCTTTTTGATGATTCACTGCAGGCCTGGTCAGTGTTTTAAAAAGTTCCTGTATTTTACACATGGCATGGCATGGGGTCACAGCACCGTCTGTCCATTCTGCTTTAGCACCATGGGACCCCAGGCCATGCCATGTGTAAAATAGAGGAACTCTTTAAATCACAGACCAGACCTGCAGTCCAGGCTGAGTAAGGCCTCAGAGCACATGGCATTACTGTCTGTATTTAACTGCTTTATGGGCTTATTTTGGGCCTGGCTGGTTCACATGTATGTGTTTTGGCAGCCCACATTTGCGCAGGCACAGCAGCTCATTCATTCATTCATTTGTTTCCTGCAAAGAAAAGCGCATGCCTCATGTAATAAGCTGCGCACACAGCACACCTATGCCCATCAAGCAATGAAATACACCGCCGTCTGTCCATTCTGCTGTCTGCTGTGACTTATCTGCAGTCCCCGCACTGTCAAACTTGCTGCATTTTTAGACGTTTAGGTCACGCTTTTAAAAACACAGTGCGTTTGTGTGTGCAAGAACTGCAGGTAAGTAGCATGGTGCAAAAGCAGAATAGATTTGAAGGCAACTGTATTTTTAAAATGCCGAATGCACCTTTTTTCTGCAGGAAACAAAGGCATGGCAGCCCATTCAAATCAATAGGCTGCTGTGCCTGCACAAACGAGGGCCGCCAAAACACATACATGTGAACCAGCCAGGTCCAAAATAATCTGAAGGGGGGCCCAAATAAAATGTTTGCCCAGGGCCCAAACCATATTAAAGACGGCCCTGTTGGTGGCACACTGGAGAGACGGACCAGCTGCTCTGCAGGCCCCAAGCAGTCTGACACTCCCTCCTGCAGCAATTCTGATGCCAGCTTTGATGTCTGAAGCACTGTGCAGGTGGAGTGTCTGGCTGGAGGGCCCAGACTGCTGTGCTTCCTGTCAAAGCATCGGTCTGTCTCTTCATTGTTCCGCGGACACAAAGAGGGCGGAGTTGAGAACTCAGGAGCTCATTCTATTTGATGCATCCACCATGGACTAAAATGAATGTTCCACGGAGCCTTTAAAATGTATGTTCTAGCGGATGCACGCATGATTTTGCAGGGTGTCAGGGATTACCGCCATTTTACACCCCCCAGGTCACAGGTCATGGGAAGTGCACGGGGCTCCGCTGGGAGATGCTGGATGTCATTTGGACTTTTTAAAAGATCTGAACATGAAGGAACAAGCTGCAGAGACAATAATAAATCATATTAAAGAGCGAATTGTTCCCCTTTGAAGATGAGGGGAGAGGTCTTGGGAAGATGGAGTCGGCTTCTAGGAGGTCAGCAGGATTAGGATGGAAAATAGCCGAGTCCAAAAAACTCGCTTCCACGGAAAACCAATGAGCACAGCGATGCCGGAGAACTTCCTGAACACAGAATGACACCTGCAGAGGTAGTGGCACTCGGCTGGTGGATTTACAGTCAATGACCCCCAACTCCAGTGTTTCTGGGATTAAATAAAAAATAAAATATGTCCTTGAAAAATGAAAATATCAGCAGATTTCATAGAGCTATATAAGCAAACTTTTAAAATGTAGAGAGATATGTAACAGGGAGTTCAGTAGTATGTAACACAGAGTTCAGGGGTCAGTAGTATGTAACACGGAGTTCAGGGGGTCAGTACTATGTAACACAGAGTTCAGGGGGTCAGTAGTATGCAACACAGAGTTCAGGGGGTCAGTAGTATGCAACACCAGAGTTCAGGGGTCAGTATAAATCAACAACAGAGTTCAGGGGGTCCAGTACTTATGTAACACACCCATAGTTTTTCAGTGGGTCAGTACTAATATGTCACCTCAGAGTTCAGGGGTCAGTAACTGATGTTAAGAACCGAGTTATTATTAGGGATCAGTACTTATGGAACACGGAGTTTTCAGTACTATGTTTCAGGGTTCAGGTCAGTATGTAACACAGAGTTTAGAGGTCTCTACTATGGTAACACAGAGTTCAGAATCAGGACTAGTAGTAACACGAGAGTTCAGGTCAGTACTAGGTAACACAGAGTTCAGGGGTCAGTAGTATGTAACACAGAGTTCAGAGGTCAGTACTATGTAACACAGAGTTCAGGGGTCAGTACTATGTAACACAGAGTTCAGGGGTCAGTACTATGTAACACAGAGTGCAGGGGTCAGTACTATGTAACACAGAGTGCAGGGGTCAGTACTATGTAACACAGAGTGCAGGGGTCAGTACTATGTAACACAGAGTGCAGGGGTCAGTACTATGTAACACAGATTGCAGGGGTCAGTAGTATGTAACACAGAGTTCAGGGGTCAGTAGTATGTAACACAGAGTTCAGGGGGTCAGTACTATGTAACACAGAGTTCAGAGGTCAGTACTATGTATTCAGAAATAGGTTCCCAATTACGGGATAGGGCATGGGACTATACGAACGCTAATTGGAGATTCAAATTGTATAAACGCTCTGAAACCACAGAGATCAAAGATTGTAAACAAGACTTATGTAGATATAAAAATATAAAGTTTAATAATTTACCAATTTTACACATTACATACAAACAGAACATTAAGGGAAAAAGAAAAACAACATATTTGAAATTGCATTTCACCATAGATGAAATAGATGGATAAAAGGTGTATACATCAGGTCCTACATGTTTCGCCCATTCAGGCTTCTTCAGGGACAAGAAGGTGTATACAATAATCTATAGATGAAAAAGTATAACAATAATCATTTTGATAATGTTAGAGGTAAGCACTATTTAGTAAGTAAAACATGTTATGATGCAGATAATATTGCCTCTGTAAATATTTTTAGTGCATTTATAATAAGATAAACATAAAGTGTAAATCGCATAGAAATATAATAATTATATTTCTATGCGATTTACACTTTATGTTTATCTTATTATAAATGCACTAAAAATATTTACAGAGGCAATATTATCTGCATCATAACATGTTTTACTTACTAAATAGTGCTTACCTCTAACATTATCAAAATGATTATTGTTATACTTTTTCATCTATAGATTATTGTATACACCTTCTTGTCCCTGAAGAAGCCTGAATGGGCGAAACATGTAGGACCTGATGTATACACCTTTTATCCATCTATTTCATCTATGGTGAAATGCAATTTCATATATGTTGTTTTTTTTTCCCTTAATGTAATGTTCTGTTTGTATGTAATGTGTAAAATTGGTAAATTATTAAACTTTATATTTTTATATCTACATAAGTCTTGTTTACAATCTTTGATCTCTGTGGTTTCAGAGCGTTTATACAATTTGAATCTCCAATTAGCGTTCGTATAGTCCCATGCCCTATCCCGTAATTGGGAACCTATTTCTATTTTTCCTTCTAGGGACGGTAACGCTTCTTGGTTAAATACGATTTGTTAATTTGTTTTTCGGTGCTTGCTCTGTATATATATACTTTTTCTATATACTATGTATTCAGGGGTCGGTAGTATGTAACACGGAGTTCAGAGGTCAGTACTATGTAACACGGAGGTCAGGGGTCAGTAGTATGTAACACGGAGCTCAGGGGGTCAGTAGTATGTAACACAGAGGTCAGGGGTCAGTACTATGTAACACGGAGTTCAGGGGGTCAGTACTATGTAACATGGAGTTCAGGGGGTCAGTAGTATGTAACATGGAGTTCAGGGGGTCAGTAGTATGTAACACAGAGTTCAGGGGTCAGTAGTATGTAACACAGAGTTCAGGGGTCAGTAGTATGTAACACAGAGTTCAGGGGTCAGTAGTATGTAACACAGAGTTCAGGGGTCAGTAGTATGTAACACAGAGTTCAGTAGTATGTAACACAGAGTTCAGGGGGTCAGTAGTATGTAACATGGAGTTCAGGGGTCAGTAGTATGTAACACGGAGTTCAGGGGTCAGTAGTATGTAACACAGAGTTCAGGGGGTCAGTAGTATGTAACACGGAGTTTAGAGGGTCAGTAGTATGTAACATTGAGTTCAGGTGTCAGTAGTATGTAACACAGAGTTTAGGAGCAGAACTTTGTTTTATTTTTTATTTGAACCCCTGTGTTGTTACTCCATTTCCAATATTTCACGCCGCCAGCCCCGCCCCCTTTTCTGCAGCTCCAGGGACATCTGCAATTCCTCTCATTAGTTTGCGATTATCAGCTGCAGCAATGGCCAAGAAAGCCGAATATTTGCTCCAAAACACTGACAGACCCGAAGATCAGAGGTCCCAGCCAATGATAAACAGGCGCGTCTGTCGGGCACGGGAATGTTACACAACAACAACCTGGCCACGTTGTGCGGTTATGTTCCTTATTAGCACAGATCACTTCCACTGGAGCCGCTCCCGACCGACTAACCGCAGGAAAGTTACAAAATTGCAACATTTGTACCAGAAGACAGTCAGCTCTGCAGCCAAGATCAAAAACTTCCTCCACAATGATAATAAAAAACAAAGATATAAAAGAAACGGAACAATTGTTCTGGAATTCAGAAGGGACACAATGTACAGGAAATGATTGATAACAAAGAGGTTTTCCCATGAGTAGAAATCAGAGGTCCTCTTCTGCATGAGATAAAGCAGGGATATGCAATTAGCGGACCTCCAGCTGTTGCAGAACTACAAGTCCCATGAGGCAAAGCAAGACTCTGACAGCCACAAGCATGACACCCAGAGGCAGAGGCATGATGGGACTTGTAGTTTTGCATCAGCTGGAGGTTCGGCAATTGCATATCCCTGAGATAAAGAGAAATTGTATAGCCTATCCATTCACTAGAGACCGGTGACATCACTGAGAAAGCAGCCTATCCATTTACTAGAGACCGGTGACATCACTGAGAATGCAGCCTATCCATTTACTAGAGACCGGTGACATCACTGAGAAAGCAGCCTATCCATTTACTAGAGACCGGTGACATCACTGAGAATGCAGCCTATCCCTTCACTAGAGACCGGTGACATCACTGAGAATGCAGCCTATCCATTCACTAGAGACCGGTGACATCACTGAGAATGCAGCCTATCCCTTCACTAGAGACCGGTGACATCACTGAGAATGCAGCCTATCCATTCACTAGAGAGCGGTGACATCACTGAGAAAGCAGCCTATCCATTTACTAGAGACCGGTGACATCACTGAGAAAGCAGCCTATCTAATCACTAGAGACTGGTGACATCACTGAGAAAGCAGCCTATCCATTCAATAGAGACCGGTGACATCACTGAGAAAGCAGCCTATCCATTTACTAGAGACTGGTGACATCATCCTTACAGCAATGAGGTCTCTAACCCCAACCCAGGAGAGGTGCCAGGGTATGCTGGAACTTGTAGTAGCTGGAGGGTGTCTAAGCATTATAACTGGCACACAGTGGGTGGGAAGGTCACTGGCACCAGACTGACGTTAAAGGTTTTAGTCTTAGAAACAGGGTTGAAATTGGGGCGACAAGGAGAACCGCGAGCAATCCGTGCCAAAACCATGACTCCGCACTTTGTGAAAGTTACAGTAAGTGGAATTAATTCTTCATTTCCTTAAAGAGTCCCTGGCACCTCTCCGCACCGCGGTCAGTGCATGTCAGCAAGAAAGAAAAACTTCTACCTATAAAAATACAGCGAGTGCGTCTTCTGGAACAACCCGAATTATCGCCTGAAGAAGCGTCCAGTAATAGTTATTAAATAACCTGGAAAACATCAACGTCTCTATCGGCAAAGCGATGTTACAACCTGACACATTTGTATTCCTCTGGATGAGATTCAAAGAGGATTCCTAATATAACATACAGTATATCTAGAGAGCGGTGACATCACTCCTGTATATCTTATATCTAGAGAGTGGCGACATCACTCCCGTATATATTATATCTAGAGAGCGGTGATGTCACTCCCATATATCTTATATCTGGAGAGCGGTGATGTCACTCCTTTATAATATAACTTCTATGTGGAGAGCGGTGATGTCACTCCTGTATAATATATCTTATATCTGGAGGGCGGTGATGTCACTCCTGTATAATATATCTTATATCTGGAGGGCGGTGATGTCACTCCTGTATAATATATCTTATATCTGGAGAGCGGTGATGTCACTCCTTTATAATATAACTTCTATGTGGAGAGCGGTGATGTCACTCCTGTATAATATATCTTATATCTGGAGGGCGGTGATGTCACTCCTGTATAATATATCTTATATCTGGAGGGCGGTGATGTCACTCCTGTAT
Organism: Rana kukunoris; assembly: GCA_029574335.1. NCBI lineage: Eukaryota > Metazoa > Chordata > Amphibia > Anura > Ranidae > Rana > Rana kukunoris. The sequence goes on from CM056059.1 coordinate 315,575,139, forward strand.
AATATATCTTATATCTGGAGAGCGGTGATGTCACTCCTGTATAATATATCTTATATCTGGAGAGCGGTGATGTCACTCCTGTATAATATATCTTATATCTGGAGAGCGGTGATGTCACTCCTGTATAATATATCTTATATCGGGGGAGCGGTGATGTCACTCCTGTATAATAGATCTTATATCTGGGGAGCGGTGATGTCACTCCTGTATAATATATCTTATATCTGGAGAGCGGTGATGTCACTCCTGTATAATATATCTTATATCTGGAGGGCGGTGATGTCACTCCTGTATAATATATCTTATATCTGGAGGGCGGTGATGTCACTCCTGTATAATATATCTTATATCTGGAGGGCGGTGATGTCACTCCTGTATAATATATCTTATATCTGGAGAGCGGTGATGTCACTCCTGTATAATATATCTTATATCTGGAGGGCGGTGATGTCACTCCTGTATAATATATCTTATATCTGGAGAGCGGTGATGTCACTCCTGCATAATATATCTTATATCGGGGGAGCGGTGATGTCACTCCTGTATAATATATCTTATATCTGGAGAGCGGTGATGTCACTCCTGCATAATATATCTTATATCGGGGGAGCGGTGATGTCACTCCTGTATAATATATCTTATATCTGGGGAGCGGTGATGTCACTCCTGGAGGGGAGCGGTGATGTCACTCCTGCATAATATATCTTATATCGGGGGAGCGGTGATGTCACTCCTGTATAATATATCTTATATCTGGGGAGCGGTGATGTCACTCCTGTATAATAGATCTTATATCTGGGGAGCGGTGATGTCACTCCTGTATAATATATCTTATATCTGGAGAGCGGTGATGTCACTCCTGTATAATATATCTTATATCTGGGGAGCGGTGATGTCACTCCTGTATAATATATCTTATATCTGGAGAGTGATGATGTCACTCCTGTATAATATATCTTATATCTGGAGAGCGGTGATGTCACTCCTGTATAATATATCTTATATCTGGAGAGCGGTGATGTCACTCCTGTATAATATATCTTATATCTGGGGAGCGGTGATGTCACTCCTGTATAATATATCTTATATCTGGGGAGCGGTGATGTCACTCCTGTATAATATATCTTATATCTGGGGAGCGGTGATGTCACTCCTGTATAATATATCTTATATCTGGGGAGCGGTGATTGACCGGCTAGATCTTCGGGAATTTGCACAACATACATAAATGTAGAGATTTTGTGCAGATCGGTTTATTGCTGTGAAGTTAACCAAAGACTCCTGTGCTACAAGGCCACATGCCAACCTATAAGCATTGCCCATTGAAATCCACAGCTGCCCAGTTGCTCCCCATGCCTGGCATGTTTTGCAGGTCATTCTAGAAATGTGTGCCATTGCCATCTGTCTTGAGATGAGAAGGTGATTTCCGTCCAGCTGTTGGTAGTGTGTATGTGAGGACATGCCAGCAGAGGTGACACAGTCAGTGTCCTGAGAGACAGACAATCATGCAAAGCAAACCATACACTGCCCTCTACTGGCCATTGCTCTGAACAATTCCGTGAGCCAAGTGTTAGTGGTTGAAAAAACCAAACAAAAAAAAACCCATCATGTTCAAAGCCTACCTCCTGTTTTGTTGAGGAGGGGAAAAAAAATAAAAATGTAATTCCTATTAGGTGATCAACATACATGGAAATTATTTTATCAAACCTATTCGGAGACTCAAAACTTGTGTCTACCGTGAAGAAATAGCTGTTGCACCAGTGTCCAGTCTCAATATGATTCAATAGGAAGGTCTTCCCACTTTTTTTTTTTTCATTTAAAATATTAATATTTATTTGATTTTTATATATAATTTTTTTTTACAAATCAACATGTCAAAGGTCATCCCACCCTATAAGGGTCTGAGAATTTTCAGTGTCCTAGTGTGACACGCTGCAGTGTCTGCACCCCTTAGAAGTCAATCAGCCTTGCCGATCACTCCAGAAAACCTTGTGTCAGATTTGTAACCATTGCAAATCTCTGCAGCTTGAAACCTCCATTGTGTGCCATTGTCAGCAGAGGAGCTCATTATACCAAATATAATTACCAGGGCTTTTTTTCTGGGGGAACTCAGTTCCACCACCTTTGGCTCAGACACTTTGGTGCCTGCTCACCACAATCACTTGTAAACACAGAAGTCTGGTTTCTGTGTTTACAAGTGACAGCTTCGTAACCCCCTGAACTCTGCACTCTGTATGTAATGCAATTCTGGTATTTAATGCCCCTTTAAGACCCTTCTACTGTTTGTGAAATCTGAACGGGTCGTGGTTGAGTTCCTGTACCTATTTTCTGAGAAAAAAATCTCTGATAATTACAGAATTATGAGTTTGGAAAAAAAAAATTATATATATATATTTTTTACAGATTAATAAACTTACATTTTGTTTTTGCAAAATTCTGAGAGAAAGTCAGAATTATACATTTAAAGGTTTACATTTTTTTTTTTACAGAATTCTGAGTTTCAAAGTCGGAATTTGGTGTTTATAAATATAGTAGTCTAATACATTGGTCTCCAAACTGCGGCCCGGGGCCAGATGTGGCTCTTTGCTTGATTCTATCCGGCCCTTGGGGTGCTTTTAATTCATTGGCACCAGTGATGGGGCAGAATTCCTCCATTGACACCAATGATGGGGCAGAATTGCTCCCAGTGACACCAATGATAGGGCAGAATTGCTCCCAGTGACATCAATGATGGGGCAGATTTTCCTCCTAGTGACACCAATGATGGGGCAGGGTTCTGTACTAATGGAGGTGGGGTGGTTTGTCCTGAGGGGGATTGTACCAATACCTGGGGGGTGGTTTGTCCTGGGGAAGGTCTATGCCAGCAACCGGGGGGAGTCTGTACTAATGTGAGGAGGGTGGTTTTTTCGGGGGGGGGGGGGGGGGGGGGGATTTATATTCATGGTTAGCGGTCTGTACTGAGGAAGGGGGGGTCTGCACTGAGGGGAACTATAGTTGGCAGAGGGACGCCAACCCTAGTGACACCACTGCCCGCCCCGCCCCCCCCACGCTTATTCCCTGTAGCAGCACATAAGGATGGAGGGGAGGATTCTTGCCGTTGTAATAGAGGGAGGGGGATGCTGTGCTATGGACATCTCGTCTTACAGATACAACCAGATAAGAGTTTTACACCCCCCATAGTTGTAGTATTTGTATACTTACATTGGTAAATAATTATGCAAAAAATACCCATACCTGGAATTTGTCTTTACGAAAAGCTCTTGCAGCCTGCTCAGTGATGGGACGACGTCTTCAGCCTGGAATGACGTCGCCCTCCAATACTAGATTCTATATACCATATTCAGTCGTCTTCCCGAGGTTCCTCATCTGTGGCTGCTGCCCCCCCCCCTTCTGAAACGTTTTACCACAATCATGTAAGACCCAATTATTTGCCAACACTGACCACAGAGGTCACAAGCAAAACAGCAACTGAAATGCTGACAGCCATTCTACAGGGGCACCAAAGTCCCGACTGAAACCCGGGCCTTGGCTACAATGGAAATTGTTGCAGGGGATGTCAGAAATATGACTCGTTGCTCTGTGCAGACTTTACAATTTTAGAAAATCGCAGCACCTACAGATTTACCTAAAAGTGTTTATTGGATAAGGGGGGGTTGGGACTTTAAATGAGATACGTTTTAGATATATAGATAGATGTGGAATATATATATTTTTCCCCATAATAGCCAGGCTCAAAGTTACCAACCAAAAAAGCACTAAAGCAAATTAATCTGTCCAGCTGTATGCATTCAAAACCAAGGTTTAGTTGCATGTATTTGCAAATACCTGTGTGAGCTGCAGGCCGCGTCAAGGCACTCCGTGTACTGCAGTTCCAACTATGAATTTTAAAGTCTCCTAAAAAGGAGCACAGGCGTGCTAATCAATAGATAGGGGGCAGGTGATCACCTAAACCCGCCCCTACCTATAGTTGGTCTAGCAAAAAAGAAAAAGAGGACTGGAAAAACAAAAGTAATGCAAGAGTGGAACCAAACATGCCCACCAAACTAAAGGCGGACCACATCAACCTGGGTCAGCTAGTCAACAAATGACAATGCATAATTAACTGTCAGTGGTAGATCGGTGGAGGCACTTTATTCCACTCCTGAAACGCATCTTCATCCCTGGATAGTGTTAAAAAAGGGGGGATAAGGTTGGGACTTTATTAACCCAACAAAATGACTTTTAGCAGCAATTTGCTTTATCAACTTAAAGGTACACTAAAGTCAGGTTTTTAAAAAAAAAAAAAACAACAAACATGTGATACTTACCTCCACTGTGCAGTTCGTTTTGCACAGAGTGGCCCGGAAAGCTGTCTTCTGGGGTCCCTCGGCGGCTGTCTGAGCTCCTCCTCGCAAAAGCTTTCCTTCTTCATGCGAGGGCGCTCGCATGGAGGAAAGCTTTTGCGAGCGCGCTCCCGTGATACAGCGGCGGCCATAGCCGCCGACTGTATCACTCGGCTCTGCCCCCCAGCGCGCCGCGTCATCCGCCCTGATTGACAGCAGCGCTAGCCAATGGCTGCGCTGCTATCAATCCGCCCAGCCTAGCCAATCAACGGCCAGGCTGGGAACCGAAGAAGACGACGTGGACGCGCCCGGGACATTCGAACGGTCAGGTAAGTACAACGGGGGCGAGCCGGTGCTGCTAAATGTTTTTTTACCTTCATGCATAGGATGCATGAAGGTAAAAAAACGTGTACCTTTAAAACCCCTTTAAAGTGTTACTAAACCCAGGACCCTGCATTCACTATATCCGGTCTCCCACAGTACAGTGAACATGGAAATGCTATTTTGTTATGCTGCTGGACATCATAGGACGGCCAATCAGGATAACCGAACAACTTCACGCCCGTCATTCTGCTATTGGGTGGACGGGAAGTGGTTAAACATCTCCACAACTTTATCCCTGACCCTCCTATCCTTTTTAGCCAATAAAGTTGCCAATCTTGGCCTCGGGTTCGACCTGCAACTGCCATAGCGCTGCACATGTGATCAGTTATGACAACAGCCATGTCATGGCTTGACCTAACTCGTCGAGAGCACAAGCAAATGTGACAGTTACATTCCCAGCATGCCAGGACTGTAACTGCTTTTCGTCATAACTGATCACATGTGCGACACCATGACAAATGCAGAACAGAAGCTAATGCCCCATACACACGATCCGAAAATCGGATGACAGATCGTCCGACTTTTTTTGTTTACTAGTCGCAAGTAGAAATGTAGTTTACTAAAGTCACCAAAATTCTCGTACAACAAAAAAATAAAAATAAAAAAATCGGAAGTGATGTCGTGTTGTATTTTCGGACTACAACTGTACTGACAAATCAAACACAAGGAAAATTTTCACACATGTCCGATAAAATAATATAGGATGAACTGTCATGATCGACTCACAGAAGCCCTATACCAACGATCCGATTATCGTACGTCGGATGACATTTTTATACGATATTCGGATCGTGTGTACGGGCCATAATGTCCCTTTCACGATGACGGACTGATCGGGTCCCGCCTGTCAGTTTCTCATGTGGACCTGATCAGACCATTCATTGCTCTCGGATGTAAGAAGATATGTGTCCGTTGACAGCCGCAGACATTGGATCCTAAACGCCAAAAACAGACAAGATGGAGGAATCTTTACCCAATCTGGCAGATCGGATCGGATGACAGTCAGATGGAAATGGACAGGTGGTCAATTAAGGATGCGCTCCAGCGTGTTCGCATAGCACACGTGCAGAGCCCGCCAGGAAGTCTGCACGGCGCTGCGCTAATCTCAACCAGGGAGACTGTGACGAGACCCCTGCTCGCTCGCTTCCACTCTCCCGACACGCCTCTGCTACTATTGGATCCGATTGCAGATCGCAACGTCTGATGGTCCAGTCATCCAAGGCTCCGGGATTCGAACTACAGCTATGTGCCTTTCGAGATCCATTAGAACAGACACCAGGCAGGCTGTATGTAAGGACTCTTATTGAAAGCCACACAGCACACGTTTATACAGAATTTGGAACATCCCACCCCCAACAACCGTTTTCCTATTGGTCAATTGTAAAGTCCATGCAGTCCCCCTTCAGGTCCTCTTCCATGCAAATGAGGACTTCAAAATGACTCAGCAGAGATTGGCCCGGTAGTTTGAGACAGAAGCCCCCGGGGGCAATCAATGTACACAATAGCCCGACACAGAACAATGGAGCTGTCTGGAGAGGGAGTTAGCCTTAAGACATGGCAGAGACCCCCCCCGCTGTGTAACAGATTTCAAGTAGAAACACTTTAGCATTCCAAGGTCCATGACAGAGACATTTCCCAATCGAGCATCAGGACAGTGTCTCCCTGGGTGCGATTAGCACAGCACCGTGCCGACTTCCTGGCGGGCTCTGCGCGTGTACTATGCAAACACGCTGGCGCTCATCCTTAGCGGTCATCCACCTGCTCATCAAGGATCAACATAGAAAAGCATGTCCCCTGCCAGAATGCAGAGGTCTTAACACACCCCCTGCGGAGTCAAAGCCAGAGCTATCCAAGCTTTGCCAATTACAGGGCTATAGCTTCATCCCATCAGGGGACACGCCACACCTCTGATAATCTACCACAGAGAGAACAAGGGTTGTCCTCTGCAGCATTCTGGCAGGGGACAGGCGTTTCTACTCTGGCTGTGGCTGCAATTAAAATAAACATTTTTCTTGCATGTTTAATGTATTTAACCAATTTAAAGGAGTTGTAAAAGGAAAAAAATGTTTGCCTAAAATGAATGTCTGCAAAGTAGACAGACAGAATAGTGTAACGATTCTGTTAAAAAAGAGTAAATACCTATTAAAATTCCTTCATCTATATCACTTCCGGCGTTCTAGTTTCTGTTCTCTCATTCACTTCTTGGTTTGCGGCGCTCGTTCATGCAAGAACTACATTTCCCAGTATGCATTGCGGCACGCCCAGTAATTCACACCTCCTTGAAGTCTATAACACATAGAGAGCGTCCTGCCGCACAGATGTAGTTCCCAGGAGGGGGCGAGCACGTCACTGACCACCGCAGTAAAGCCTCCCTTCACGGTGGTGAGTAACAATCAGACAAGCAGGAAGTGAACAGAACAGAGAAGAAATAGAGCAACTTCTGAGCAAAAACGAACAATGAGGAAGTGAAAAGAGGAATGTCTGCAGGTAAAGGATGCTTATTATGAAAAAAAATGTTTTCCTTTACAACCCCTTTAAAATACACCCCCAGGCAAAAATCGTTCTACACAATCTTATGAACTGGTATAAAAAGCAGGCAACACGCTGCAGCAGAACGAAAACCAGTTACTTCACTTGACCTTCATTAAGTTCCATTTCTCGCTAAAACGATATTCCAAGCCCAGAACCTGGCTGGCCCGCTTGATGGCAGCTGCGCTGTAATGTAATAACCTGTTCATCAAGACCACATCCGTGGCGGCACACGACGCACAACAGAAAAAAAAAAAAGCGCAACAGTCTCCTTTTAAACCAACTTAGTGACTTTATTGATGAGCGATAACCTTGTACTCCTAAATATCACTAAACTGTGTACAATTAGGAACGGAACATTATAGGAGAGCGAAGACAGCGAAATTAAAACGAAGCAGACTGGAAGGAGAAAGCGATCGTCTTGTTTGCTCTTTATTTTTTGTCGTTCACTGATCCGGTGTACACAGATGCCTTGGGTGGGGGTGGGGTGGGTGTTGTTTCTGTGGTGTGGCAGTAAAGTTGCATCACTCATCTATACTAACTTTTTTACTTTCAATGCTCTATTTTTTGTCCTTTTTTTTGCTTGCGATCAGTTTTAAAGCCTTCGGCTGCTGGAGATTGCATTCCGATTTAAAAAAAGACTGCCGCTGTCCAGCAGGGAGGGGGTTAAAACCTATTAATAGTTCCTATGAGGCACCCAGCATCACTGAAAAAGCTTTAGAACTCAATTTTTTTTTTGCCTGATCAATGCGAGAAAGTTTCTTTTTTAATTATTTATTCTATACGGTTTACCGATTCGGCATTCTAAAAAGCGGTTTCTGTGTAGGATTCATCGGAAGGGGATTGGGGGATGGGCGGGGGTGTCTGCTGGAAAGGGGACTTTAGGAATTAACGCGTACAAGAATGAATGCTGGTGCGTTTAGTCTTTGGCGAAGCGTGGAGGGTTGCCCAAAGGCGACGAGCCACTTCTAGCCTAGACGCTAAAAAATAAAAAAAAACTTAAAAATAAAAAAAAAATCTATTCTCTTTAATAATAAGTATCAGTAGACCTTCTCCGTGGAGTCATCCCAGAACTGTAGCAGCAAATCGCTGAACGTTACTCGTCAAGGGGTTGGTAGGTGGTGTCCAGCCGTAAAAGCTGCTGCTTCAAAAATGTATTGAATGGCCCCGGTTAAAACTTTTTGGGGCTCCGGGAGGGAGGGGCGATATGCCCGGCTACCTGGTAGCAGAAGACTTACATAGCAGGGTCCTTTGTAGACCCCTCCCTACATTTACTATGGGGTTTATTAGAGGACCACCGGTTACTTTAATAAATAGCGGCACTCCGGAGGAAAGTAAGATTTGAGTACAATAGAGATGGATGAACCCCATCAGGTTTTAATGCCCTCGTGTCCACGGTGGGAAGATACTCCTCACTTCCTGTCCAAGTGACAACAGTCATGGATGCAGGACAATAAGAGGGAAATATGAACACAAGCCTGCAATAAAGACCCGACAGGCATTCTCTCTTCTCCCCTACTCTATGCAAAGTTTTGCTGAGCTGTAATGAGGCAAAGGAAGTATAAATATGCCGCTTCTGCTTGGTGCTGCCCAGTGAGGAGCCCAATGACCAGCTGGCAATCATGCCTGCCCCAATACAACTTTAATGTTCTCCCATCCTTATCATTGTCCTCTATTGGCTGCAGCGATACGAAGCTAACCAAATGAGCCAAACGGCTGGCCATAGATGGATTGAACCTCTGCCGGGTTCAGTAGGGACCCCTCTGCCGGGCTCAGTAGGGACCCCTCTGCCGGGCTCAGTAGGGACCCCTCTGCCGGGCTCAGTAGGGACCCCTCTGCCGGGCTCAGTAGGGACCCCTCTGCCGGGCTCAGTAGGGACCCCTCTGCCGGGCTCAGTAGGGACCCCTCTGCCGGGCTCAGTAGGGTCCGGCCGATATTCGACCCCTCTATGGGCAGGCTGGTGGTAGATATTATACTCCATCCATTGACTTGGGTACAACCAGCCTGCCTGTTTTTTTTTACATGTGTCATGGATGGCGGCTATAGCTGCCATCGCCGTATTCTGCCAGCTGGGAAGGCTCCCTACCGCCAGAACAAAATAGAACTGCGAAAGCGATCAGTGTATGGGCACAAAGCAAGCAGGATCTGTAACCAGTGGACACAGCACTCTCATGTAAGAAGAAGCAGCCAGGAAAAGGGGGATTTATCTCCTCGGAGACACCATATACACCTTCTCTTGCCTCAGTGCAGACATAAAACTTCTAAAAATCTTCCAAAACCCGTCAAATGTTTTTTTTTTTTAGTTTTGGATCAAGTGAGGAAACGTTAGAATCTTTGTCGCTATGTTTTTCCTTCATTTTCTGTACAATGGGCGTCGGACAGGACAAGGGAGGTCCTCTAGACAGAACCGAGACTGCAATTAAAATGTGTTTTGTAGAACGTCGGTGGGGGGAGGGTGTTGAGGTTAATGTGTCTGTCCAAGGAAATTCCCCTTCCTGTCCTGGTGACGGGTCATAGACTGAACAGGAGGGGAGAGGATATCTCCCACAATATGGGCACCATTAAATAAAAGGTCTTGCCTCATTAACATGCTCATTATTTTTAAATAAAACCTTTCCATTTCATACCTTATTTTAGACCTGGTAATGTCATCACTGGGTCTCTCTGCCTCTTTATATAATGCAATCAGATCATGGCTGTGGGAGGGGCCAGCAGGGTGCTGGACATAGCTTCCTGAAGACATCCCCGCCCCCTGTCTCAGTTTTCTTCTCAGGAGTCCTCAGTCCTGATCTAAGTAGTGGGTTGGCTCTTGGGAGGAGTTATGCAAATATCAAATAGCCTTGATGGGTGGGTGTCACCCTTGGAGGAGTGGGTGTTCCTAGGCAGGCTGTATTTGCACAGACCCGCCCATGTGAGGCTGAGCCTCCATGATTGAAAGAACTGAAATCCAATAAATAAAAGGGGCGGGGCCAGGGACAGTCAGGCCTAGAACAGTAATGGGAAACTTTGGCACCCCAGATGTTTTGAACTACATTTCCCACGATGCTCATGAACTCTGCAGTGTTGAGCATCATGGGAAATGTAGTTCCAAAACATCTGGGGTGCCAAGGTTCCACATCACTGGCCTAGAACAGTGGTCTCCAAACTCCAGCCCAGGGGCCAGATGTGGATTTTCGCTTGCCTTTATGTGGCCCTTGAGGCACTATTTCACACCATTTCCCCTACTGGCACCATCAACGGAGCACTATTCTTCCATTAATACCTTTAATGAGGCACTAGTTCTCCCATTGAAACCAATGACAGGGCAATGATGTTGGGGCATTTTCTAATCCTACTGACCAAAGTCTGAAGGAACGTGCACTGGCCCTTTCCTTAGAAACTCAAACTAGTAGATGGCAGATACCAGCTAGCAAATGAGGCGAGTTCTGACTTGCTGCAGATTCAAATGCACATTGTGTGAAGCTCACAGTGTGCAGTGAAATCAGAGTAAGCTTTCAGTCCAGGAGAGGAGCCGGTACAACAGTGCAAGACTGAAGCTCAGCTTTAAAACCCGACAGAGGTCCCAACCCTTCCTCGCGACATCCAAAACTAAAAAAATATATATTTTTTTGCTGGAGTTTGGACATAATTTGTGTTTTTACAAGTCACATCTGTGCTTAAAACATCATTTTTAAGAATATTTTTTTTACGCTTTGCCACCTCCCCTCGTTCAGGAAGGATGCAGCAAAGTGAATCAGATTCAAAACATTTCTTAAATTCTATTCTAAAAAAAAAAAAAAAAAAATATATATGTTTTCAAAGAGAGAGAGAAACAAAGTCTTAAAAGGAAAAGCTCGGAAGAAGCGGAGGAGGAAGATCACTCGAAAAAAGTAGAGAGAGTTAAAAGGAAGTGAAAATAGAGAGAGAGATAGAAGAGAGGTGATTCGTGTGTCTATGAAGCAGGAGTCTTGCGCACGCGCGCGCCAGCTCACACAGCGCCAAGCGGCGTTCACAGCAGGTCTACGCGGCGGTAATACAGGAGGTAGGCCGTGCGCTCCACAGTCTGTTTCACCACCTGGAACTGGTTTATCACTTTGACAGTCTGGTCATCGATACGCAGCCAGCCGTTGAGACCGATCTGGAAGACGTCTGTAGTGTAGTGGCCGCCGGTGGCACTGTTTCCGTGGTGATACACAACTAGGGGGGAAAAAAAGACAAAAATTAAAGGAGTCCACCAATTAAAAAAAATAAAGCAGTCAAGAGGGTGCGGCTACAACAGAAGGGATACACAGGACATTACAAGCTCAATAGGCCAATATTCATATTGAGACCAGCCATGTAGACACTAAATTCTTTTGTCAATAGTAATTTAAAAAATATTAAATTTAGAATGCAAAAAATAAATAAAAAATGGAGGTTCAATTTAAAGTAAATATAAAGGATCGCTTTTTTTTAATCACTTAAGACCCGGACCAAAATGCAGGTAAAGGACCAGGCCCCTTTTTGCGATTCGGCACTGCGTTGCTTTAACGGACAATTGCGCGGTCGTGCGAGATCAATGACAGCGCCACAACGAAGAACAGGGAAGGTGTGTTTACACACACACACACCTCTCCCCATTTTTCAGCTCTGGGGACCGATTGCAGGACTCCGGCGGCGATCGGGTCCGTGGAGCTTCGGACCGGGTCGCAGGTGCGCGCCCACGGCTGGGCATTTAACAATCACGTACAGGTACACGATTGTGCCCAGCCGTGCCATTCTGCCGACGTATATCGTTGTTAGGCGGTCCTTAAGTGGTTAAACAGGTAATACATGCCTCCACTGCACAGTACGTTTTGCACAGAGTGGACCCCTATCGTCCATTTCTGGGGTCCTTTGGTGGCTTCTCCCAGCATCTGATAGCCCTCTAGGAGAAGCGCTCTCCCTGGGGGGGGGGGGGTTTACCTTGTGGGCGCGCTCCCAAGTCATTCATTTGGCATCCATAGGATTTTGATTGACAGCCAATGGCTGTGCTGCTATCAATCTAATCAAGAGCCGGGACCCTGTGGAGAGAAGGACAGTGCGTCCCCGCCGAGGGAAACAATGGCTGCAAGGTGTTTTTTCACCTTAGTGCAAAGGATACATTAACCACTTAAGGACCTTGACTGTTTTTCAGACTTGGTGTTTACAAGATTAAAAAAATGGCGGTCATGGCAATACTTTTTGTCACACCGTATTTGCGCAACGGTCTTACAAGCGCACTTTTTTTAATGTTACGCAGAGTAAAATAATACCCAACATGTCACGCTTCAAAATTGTGCCCGCACGTGGATTGGCGTAAGCTCGTCGGGACAGGGGGCTTTAAAAAATATTTTTTTTGTTTTACTTTCTCTTAATTTTTACAAAAAAAAAAAAATGGGTCACTTTGATTCCTATTACAAGGAATGTAAACATCCCTTGTAATAGAAAAAAAAGCATGACAGGTCCTCTTAAATATGAGATCTGGGGTCAAAAAGACCTCCCATCTTATATTTAGACTAAAATGCAAAAAAAAATTAAAAATAATGTGTCATTTGAAAAAAAAATGACAAGAAAATATGCCTTTAAGAAGCATGGGCGGAAGTGACGTTTTGACGTTGCTTCTGCCCTGCTATGGGGACGGGTGGGGGCCATCTTGCCCTCACTCGCACCCCCACACAGCAGGAGACAGGAACCGATCGCTCCGGTAAGCGGCGGAGGATGCGGGAGAGGGGCGGTAACGGTGATCTTGTGGCAAATCCGCCGCGGAAACCACCATAATCGTTTAAATGACCGCTCACAGGAGATGGATATCTCGGTTCTGGCGGCGGCTGCTGCCGTTACCGAGATATCCATCTTTTAAAAAAAAATGACATATATACAGTGCGCGGTCCTTAAGTCGTCAAGGGGAAAAAACAGGAGGGTTTACAACCAATTTAACTGAAGTCATTTATATTCTTCTAAAATATTAAACATCACATATTAGACCCACTGATGACACTTACCTGCAAAGAGCCTGTAGGTCCTTTGGCCTTTAAATATCTTGCCTTTTACTCCAGGAGAAAGCAAATCTACAGAAGTAATGAGAAAAAAAAAAAAAAAAAACATGAAAACATTTCACAAGAATTTTTTTTTTGATCAGACATGTAGTAGAATACATTTTGGCCTAAATTCATGAATATACAAGAATTTTATTGGATATGTTTTATAACAGAAAATATAAAATCATTTGTTTTTGTTTCTATAGTTTAAAATAAAAACCGAATGGTCATAAAATACCACCAAGACAACCATTTGAGTGATAAAAAAAAAATTATATACAGTGGAACCTCGGTTTAAGAGTAACTTGGTTTGAAAACATTTGATTTGCAAGCAACTTAAAAAAAAAGTTCTGACTTGGCTTGTGAGTGTCGAGTCGCAAGATGAGCAGAATTCAAGCTAAAAAGGCCTGCAGTACCTCATTTGGCCTGAGATACGGGGGTGCAAGAGCCGAGAAAAGCCGAACATTGGCCTGAGATATGGGGGCGCAGATGAGTGTCCCCGGGCCTTTTCAGAAGTTTTCAGCGCCCCCCACCTCTGGCCGCATTCGGTATTGCATTCATTGAAGTCAATGCGGAACTAATTATTTTCGTTTCTTTTGACTTCAAATGGGAAAACTCGCTTTGATATGCTCGTAATCCAAAGTACTTGCATTCTCCTGGAACGGATTATGCTCGTAATCCGAGGTTCAACTGTAAATTTTATTTGGGTACAGTTTTGCATGCCTGGTTCAAAGAAGCGCAATGCCGAATAGCAAAAATAAAATAAAAAATTTGGGGTCAAGAAGGGCGTAAAAACCTTCCAGGGGTCAAGTGGTTAAAGTAAAAAAACTTTTCTGAGAAAAACATGGAGGCCAACATTTATGATCTCCACATGAAAATGCCAGTTGCCTGGCTATCATACTGGTCCAATGACTATGAAACCAAGTCACTCATCTGGGACAACCATGAGAATTCATTCACACTACGATCCGTTCAGGTCCGCCTGTCAGTTTTTCAGGCGGATCCGAACGGCTGCTCCATGCACCGCTATGGAGCGTCAGATGTCAGCGGAGACATGTCCGCTGACATCCGACCCGATAAAAACAGATGTATGGGGGATACGTCCCCATCCGTCCATGGCGGATCGGGTAAGATCTGATGAAAACGGACATGCTGTCCGTTTTCATCACATCGGTCCATAGGACACAGCGGCGCTGCACAAGCCCCTCCCCGCTTAGTGAGCAGATAGGAGCTTGTCATCCGTCGGCTCAGCAGAGATCTGCAGACAGCTCTCCCGCTGAGCTGGCGGACTCCGTCGCAAATGGATTGCGACGGAGTCCGCCAAGTGTGAATGAAGCCTTAGGAAAGCGAGATTCTCTTTTTCGATCGGCCCCCGCCTCTCACCTTTACTAATTTCCAGATCCACGGGGTATTCAATATTCTTCACCAGCTTCTGGCAGCCGCCAGTCTTCTCGAATACGAAGCGTTTGAGGTGCAGAACGAGTACAGGAGGCAGCTCCTCCAGAGTCACCCGCCGGCTGATTTCCACCTAAAGGAAGAAGAAGCAGCAGCGTTAGTACGAGGACAAGACAAGCAAGTCTGACCAGCCAGGTGCAGGCAGAGAACAAGGAGGTCCTGCTTGGGGGGTTAACCCCAAATGCAAGTCGGGCCCAGAATTCTACGTAAAAAACCTGGGCTTTGTTCAGGGTAACATTATCCTGGGTGTGGGGTCAGAAAGATCATATCAGAGGTAGGCAACCTTGGCACACCATAGGTGTTGCAACTACAAATCCCATGAGGCACTGCAAGACTGGCCGCCACAGGCATGACTGCAAGACTGACCGCCACAGGCATGACTGCAAGACTGACCGCCACAGGCATGACTGCAAGACTGACCGCCACAGGCATGACTCCAAAAGGTGCCATGGGATTTGTAGTTTCACTGAAGCTGGACTGCTGAGGTTGGCTACCCCTCTTCACCACCCCCCCCCCCCCCAATTGCCATTGCTCTTCACCCCACCCCCAACTACTGTGGAACTTCACTCTCTCAATCAACATTGATTATTTTTAATCCACATGCAGCTAGCATTAGTAAATAGAAAAGGAAAATATATTTACTTTTTTTGTTTACATCTCTTCAGTTACTTTCTGGCTTCTTGCCTAGGCAGATTATGAGAAGAGGAAGGGGGAGGAGTTCTCAGTTAAAGCGGAGGTCCACCAAAATTTTTTTTTTTATATACGTACCTGAAGTGCCTGTTGCTAGGCAGATCGTCCTAATCTGCCACTTTCTGATCCGCAGTCTTTCTTCTGCTCCTCGGCTGCCTCCTGTGGAATGGGGGATCGGTGTCTTCTGTGT
Source organism: Rana kukunoris (assembly GCA_029574335.1). Taxonomy (NCBI): domain Eukaryota; kingdom Metazoa; phylum Chordata; class Amphibia; order Anura; family Ranidae; genus Rana; species Rana kukunoris. The sequence continues at coordinate 315,590,726 of CM056059.1, forward strand.
CCCAGGAGACATCCTCCATTCACGTCGCGGCTCGCGCATGCGCAGTAGGGAATCGGGCGGTGAAGCCGCAATGCTTCACTTCCTGATTCCCTCACTGAGGATAACAGCGGGGCAGCCGAGACCCAATCGTTTGCTCGGTTGCGGCTGCCCTCATCACGGGCACCCTGGACAGGCAAGTCTCCTTATTAAAAGTCAGCAGCTACAATGTTAGTAGCTGCTGACTTTTAACCCTTTCACGCTGAGCGAACGCATATATGCGTCCTCGGCTTTCGGGCGTTATACCGGGATGATGCCTGACAGTTACAAGCATGACTCCCACAGGCAGAGGCATGATGGGACTTGTAGTTACGCACCGGCTGGAGGGCCGCCAGGTTGAGACCCCTGCTGTAGATGAAGCCTGAAGAAAGTCTCTAGTGCGCAGCAGCAGAAGGTTCCAAGCAAAACTACCACCTGCACCTGTTCTGTATAGAGGGGTAAAGAGAACCTCCCTTATGAACAAGCCCAGAGAGATGTGCAGAGCTGCAGACGAGGAGCGCGAACCCAGACAGGCCGCAGACAGCAGGAATTCTCAGCCCTGGAAGCAGAAGCTGGAAAGGGCTCCAAGTGGTGGCTTGCGTTTAGCTACAATAATATGAGTTAATAAGGCGGGTCAGGCACTTGTCTGCAGCCAGGCCCAGAAGTGTCTGACAAGGCCAATAAAATTACTGGTTTCCGCAAACAAAAAACACAGCCATCTAAAATTGACTTCTCTTGCTCAGCTGGTAAGGGAACTGGTCGGCGGCCAACGCGCCAGAAGCTGCGGAGTTGCAGAGATTCTCATATTATTGATCGGTGTGTTTGTTGGATTAACGCTCCACAGTCCAGGCTGGAGAAGACAATCCACAAAACCTATTTTTATGATGCAATAAATCAACAACAGCATTTTTATTCCGCAGACAAGCCTTGCTTATGTCGAAATACTTTCAACTGTAAATTTAAAGGGTTAAGTCACCTTTACCAAAAAGCACACGGGGCTCTCCCATATGGGTACAGGTAGGTGGTGTAGCACAACGCGTCGCTTCTAGCCAGGGTCTTTCAGTTCAAAGAACGCAAGCCAAAACCTCATTAACCAACTCCCGCCCTACTGCCAAACGACGGGCCGCGGCTCTATTGTTCTGGGACGAGGTCATACGACGCTGTCCCACTCTTGGCATGCGCAGCGCTGAGATTGGTGGCGTGTTCTGTCCCTGGGGCGTGGCGCATCACCCATCTTGGTAAAGAGCTGATGAGGCCCTTTTACCCATGTGATCAGCTGTGTCTAATCAATGGTTATCAGCATTCCTTTCCTCAAACTGACAGCGTGTTAGAAGAGGAGAGTCAGTCAGCAGCATTTTCTAACAGGGGAAGATCTGCACAGATAATCAGCGACGCCCCCCTACCAGCACGGCCTCATTGGCGACGCTCCCATATCAGTGGCGGTGCCATACGTCAGCGCCGGCCTCAGCAGCAGCGCCCCATATCAGCGCCGGCCTCAGCAGCAGCAGCGCCCCATATCAGCGCCAGCCTCAGCAGCAGGACAGCAGCGGGAGCCAATGGCTGTGCTGCTATCAATCTATCCAATCAGGACCCGAGACACTGGCTGGAGCTAGTGCGCTGGCCCCCGTCGCTGGAAAGACTGGGTTTAGGTAAGTAAAAGGGGGGCTCTGGGGGCTGCTGCATCACAGGAGGTTTTTCATCATAATGCATAGACATTCATTAAGGTGCAAAAATCTTAAGGGTTTACAACCCTTTTAAAAGGAGTCGGTGAAAACTTTGATAAAAAAAAAGAAAAAAAAAAAGAAGGAGATCTGGCCAGTTCACGAGCCACGTAAACACTTTTATAGGGCTCTCAAAGTGCCCCCCTCACCAATGGCAATGTTCTCAGGCTCTCCCATCCCTCCAGAGCACGCCGAACCATTAGAAAAGTCTCGTACATTGAGAGCAAGAGAAACCTGAGGAGCATCCGCTCCCCGATACCTCTTGTGACCAATGACCTGGGAAGCAACGCGCATTACATTACGTCCACATCGGTCTTAACTTGAGTGGCTAGGCTGAGGATGCAGCTATTCAAGCACAATCTGTGCACGAGTAGCTGAGATGGAGAGGACCCGTCACCTGCCCATGCTTACACATAGGGACTTTTTAGCCCCCCCCCACCCCCATGATAAAGTTAAATTATGTAAGAAAAAAAAAATCATAAAATAAAAATGATCAATTTTTTTTTTTTTAAGTACCCCATACAAATAGTGCAGCATAGGGTGAGCTCATGTATGTAAACATCAAATGTGTCACATGTGAGGTATTGTTGTAAACATCTGAGTGACAGCAATAATTCTAGGGCTGCAATTCATGGTTCACTGTAAACTGATAACCTATAAAAAAAGATGGAGAATTTTGTACTTTTTTTTGCGATTTCACAGGCATATGAAGTTTTAAGGCCTCTTCCACACTGGTGGAGTCTGTTGCTATGGAGTCCGCCTGCTCCCGCCGGCTCAGTGGGAAATCTCTCCGCTAAGCCGGCGGATGACAACTCCCTCTCTGCTCCCTGAGCGGGGAGAGGCTTGTGCAGCGCCGCTGTCTCCTATGGGGAGATCTGATGGAAACGGCAGCATGTCCTTTTCCATTAGATCTCACTCGATCCGATATGGACCGATGGGGACGTATCGCCAGCCGTCAAATTTTGTCACTGACATCCGACGCTCCATAGGACTGCGTGGATCGGCCGCTCAGGTCCGCCGTCAAAACTGACAGGCGGACCTGAACGGTCCGATCGCATGAAAGGGGCCTAAGACTTGACATGTTTGGCATCCATTTACTCAGCACAACCCAGTCTTTTATATTTTTACCAAATAATGGATATAATATTGTGTTCGTTTTGACTTTAAGTTAATTTTAGTGCATTGCTTCCTGAAATTATACGTTTGAAAATAGCTGCGCGAATATCGTGCGACAAAAAAGTTCCAACACCCACCATTTTATTCTACAGAGCCTTGGTTTCCAAAACACTTTGGGGGGGGGGGGGGTTTACAGTAATTTCAAGCAAACAATGCAGATTTTAACAGGTGTGCAAATGAATAAAAAAAGATTGCTTTGGTAGGCAAGTGGTTAAGCCATCAGCAGCGACGGCATCTTCCGGAGAGACCTCCATACACCAGCGTTATCTTTGTTTTCAATACACCGGCTCCTGTTCATTACAGCAGGGACGTAACACTGGCACACAATCCGAGACAGGCTGTGAAAAAGCACACCGAGTTTGTTTACTGGAGCGGGAACTTTCTGAATTTTCTATCTTGGATTGTGCGTTTGATCTGTGAGCCATCTATAGAATCCCAAGGCCGGCCAAAGAATCTCAAGTCTCAAAACACGAAGCAGCCAATTAGAACTTCCTTCTGTCTGCATTACGGCAGCACCGTGCAATGCCACACACAGCCGGCCCGGTTCATGGTACAGACCCTCCCACTCTCAGCCTGATCTCTGGCATGCAGCAGGTTAACCCATTAGGATCTGGGGGCTAGATATCTATACCAAATTAAGGGCCGCTTCACACCAGACGCAGTTCCGTGTGCTTTTTTTCTGCACAACATGCATGCACAGTGATTTCCATGTATTCCAATGGCTATATTTCACAGCATGTAGTCAGTTTCTGCACCGGAAACTGACCGCATGGTGTGAACTAGAGCCAATTAAAGCCATTGGAATACATGGAAAACACTGTGCATGCATTTTTATGGCAGAAAAAATGCACACGGAACTGAACAGAACTGCGTCTGGTGGGAACTGGCCCTTAGAGTGTTAAAAGTGTTACTAAACCCACCGTAAAATCAGTCTGTAGATGCAGTAAAGCATGCTCGTTATACACACTGTGGAAAACCCAAATGGTTAACCCTCCACAATGTGCAAAAAGGCTGTTTGATCCTGTGTACTCTGACCCTCCCCTTCTTATACTGTCCCAAATCTATCTCCTGACAGAACAGAGCCTTGGGGGCACTCTGCACATGCTCAGTTTAGTGTGTATTGCTAGAGGTTTCTTTTTTTTTGCTTGTGATCAGCACAGGACCAATCGGCACTGTCCAGAAAGAAAGATCAGGGGTCCTGCAGCTTCATAGGACAGTCAGGGGAGAATGAAAACTCCTCCTACAAGCTTTAACTTGACACTGATAGCAGTCACAAAACCGCTATATACTGCTGATGAGAAAAGGTAATTAGTTGTTTCTATTTACTAAATAATTGCAGTTCCATGTTCTGTGTAGTGTGGGAGACCAGATATAATGAATGCAGGGTCCTGGGTTTAGTAACACTTTAGCCCAATTTGCTGGCCTATATAAAACGTTTACAATCTTGTCCTGCCAACTGCCCAACAAATGTGTGCGGTAGCAGGGCGGGTGGGCCTTAAAGTGAGAACTAAACTCTTCTTTCCTTTACAGCAGGGATCCTCAAACTACGGCCCTCCAGTTGTTGGGGAACTACACATCCCATGAGGCATTGCAAAACTCTGACATTCACAGACATGACGAGGCATGATGGGAATTGTAGTTCCTGAACATCTGGAGGGCCGTAGTTTGAAGACCCCTGCTTTACAGCAAAGGAAGCGGCCATCTTAGCCTCCGTCTGAGCTACAGTTTCCATGGCACTGTATGTGTGATCAGTTATGACACCAGCTATTTGATAGCTTGACAGTTCAGTTTAGAGCACAAGCAACAGAGTTATCATTCATGGCATGCCTGGAATGCAACGTCTATGGGCGTTCATTTCGCTAGAATGCCCACGTGCAGCACATATGCATCAATAGCGCACCACAGTTCTGTGCTGAAAGCATGCTTACCGTGAACTCCGAGCAAAGTTATCACAGATGGCTCTGGGTCACTGTTTATGAAGGGAGGAGGCTGGAGGGGCTACTGATCATGTGACTACTGTGACAGCCAATCACAGCAGGCACATGGATCAGTGCCGATATTGGAATCGAGCACTTTTTAGAAAAAATAAATATAAAAATTGCATAATCTATGGGCTGCCTTACAGGCTGAGAACCTATAACCTGGAAAACACAGATCAATAGAAAAATATGAGTATGGCTAAGAAAGTCAGCACCACATCCCTTAATAAACTGAAAACAAACCATATAATAGCAAGAAAGAATTTATTATAAAAAATAAAAAAGAAGGGGTACATCGTCCCCTTTAATAGCCACTGGAGACGCGCGCCCACTGCGTGCCGATCACCGGGTGGGAAGAGAGCCAGAACGGGGGATTTGTGCGTGTACAAAAAAAAGGTATGTTGTCCCCTTTAAGCCGCTGGAGACGCACGCCCACTGCGTGCCGATCACCGGGGGGGGGGAAGAGTGCCAGAACGGGGGATTTGTGCGTATAAGCACACAAAGCCCTGTTCTGTCAGTGGAGGAGGCGACATATCGTTTGTTCCTAGTAAGTAGGAACAGCGATGTCTCCTCCTCTGTCAGTTCAATCCCCCACAGTAAGAAACACTCAAGAGGAAACACATTTAAGCCCTTGATCCCCCCCCAGTGTTAACCCCCTTCCATACCAGTGACATGTACACAGTAAATAGGGCATTTTTATAGCACTGATTGCTGTATAAATGTCACTGGTCCCAAAAATGTGTCAAAAGTGTCCAATCTGTCTGCCACAATGTCGCAGTCCCGCCATTACGAGTAAAAAAAATCTTTCCCATAGTTTGTAGATGCTTTAACTTTTCCGCAAACCAATAATAGGACGAAAATGGTCTGGTCATTAACCACTTGCCGACCAGCCGCCGCCATTCTACGGAGGCAGGTCGGCTCTCCTGGGCGAGAGCACGTAGCTCTACGTCATCTACATTTCGGCCACTAGGGGGCGCGCGCACGCGCCCGGCAGATACTCAATCGCTCGTTACAGAGCGAGGACCGGGAGCTATGTGTGTAAACACACACAGCTCCCGGTCCTATCAGCGGGGGAAACGTTCATTGTATGAACAGAAGATCAGTGATTCCCCCTAGTGAGTCCACCCCCCCATACAGTTAGAACACACCCAGCAACACACTTAACCCCTTCCTCGCCCCCTAGTGTTAACCCCTTCACTGCCAATGGCATTTTTATAGTATTCCAATGCATTTTTATAGCATTGATCGCTAAAAAAATGCCAATGTTCCCAAAAATTTGTCAAAAGTGTGCCATAAGGTCGCAGTACTGAAAAAAAAACGCTGATCGCCGCCATTACTAGTAAAAAAAAATAATAAAAATGCCATAAAACTACCCCCTATTTTGTAAACGCTAAAAAACTTGTGCAACCAATCAATAAACGCTAATTGTGATTTTTTTTACTATAAATTTGTAGAATACGTATCGGCCTAAACTGAGGAAAAAAAGGGATTTTTAAATACAGCTTACCTGTAAAATCCTTTTCTTGGAGTACATCACGGGACACAGAGCGGCATATTCATTACTATGTGGGTTATATGGAGTACCTTCAGGTGTGGACACTGGCAATCTTCAAACAGGAAGTCCCCTCCCTATATAACCCCCTCCCCTAGAGGGAGTCCCTCAGTTTTGTAGCAAGCAGTATGCCTCCCAAAATGGTCACCCAAAAGAGGGGTGGGAGCTCTGTGTCCCGTGATGTACTCCAAGAAAAGGATTTTACAGGTAAGCTGTATTTAAAAATCCCTTTTTCTTTCTCGTACATCACGGGACACAGAGCGGCATATTCATTACTATGTGGGATGTCCGAAAGCAATGCTTTAATGAGGGGAGGGAGACATCTTCCAAAGAAGGATTCAATTTAGAGATAAACTCAAATCATAATAATTCCAACTTAGTCAAGAAAAAACTTTTTTTTTTTTTTTTTTTTTTATAACCAAGGGTGTTTCTGATCCCGAGGATTTCAAACTGCAGCCTGTAGTACTGCCTGTCCAAAGGCAGAATCCGCATTCCTTCTCACGTCTAGTTGATAAAACCTTGTAAACGTGTGGACTGATGACCACGTTGCTGCCTTGCATATCTGAGCCATAGAGATCTGATGATGTGCTGCCCAAGAGGCGCCCATGGCCCTGGTAGAATGGGCCTTTACCGACAACGGAGGAGGCAACCTCTTCAACCCGTAGGCTTGAATGATTAATTGTCTAATCCATCTTGAGATGGTGGATTTTGCAGCTGCCTGCCCCTTCTTGGGGCCATCTGGTAGAACGAATAACACATCTGTTTTCCGGATCTTTTCTGTAGCTTTAAGATAGGCCTTCATGGCCCGGACAATATCCAAGGTATGCAGCAACCCCTCCTTTCTAGATGTAGGTTTTGGAAAGAAGGATGGAAGTACCAAATCCTGGTTTAAGTGAAATTTGGATATAACCTTTGGTAGAAAGGAAGGATGGGGCCGGAGAACTGCCCTGTCCTTATGCAGAACAAGATATGGTTCCTTACACGATAAGGCTGCTAATTCTGACACTCTCCTGGCCGAAACTATGGCGACCAAGAAAACCAATTTTCTTGTCAGTAAGAGTAAAGGAATCTCAGCCAGAGGCTCAAAAGGCTGTTTCTGTAGAGTGGACAGGACAAGATTTAAGTCCCAAGGACAAACTGGTGACTTGACAGGAGGATTAATACGCAAGACCCCCTGTAAGAAGGTCTTTACCAGCGAGTGGGTGGCCAGCGGCCTCTGAAACCACACTGACAGAGCTGAGATCTGTCCTTTGATTGTGCTTAGTGCCAGGCCTTTATCCACTCCTAGCTGGAGAAAACTTAACACCCTATCAATAGTATATTTGCGGCAATTCCATCTTTTGGATTCACACCAGCCTATATAATTCCTCCACACCCTGTAATAAATTACCCTGGAGACCGGCTTTCTAGCCTTAATCAGGGTAGGGATTACCTGCCTAGACAGACCCCTACCCCTGAGAATCAGGGATTCAGCCTCCAGGCCGTCAAATTTAGACGTTGTAATGTAGGGTGGAGGATCGGACCTTGTGAGAGTAGGTCTGGTTGTAGAGGAAGAGTCCAAGGGTCTCCCACTGCCATATTCAGGACTAGCGAGTACCAAGCCCTCCGGGGCCAAGCTGGAGCTATTAGAATGACTGGCTTGTGCTCCACTCTGATCCTGCGCAACAGGCGGGGGAGTAACTGTAGTGGAGGGAATGCATATAGAAGTTTGAATTGATGCCAAGGGCACACCAACGCATCGGTTCCGCAGGCCATAGGATCCCTCGCTCGCGACACGAACCTGTCTAGTTTCTTGTTGAACCTGGATGCCATTATATCTACGTCTGGCGTTCCCCACCTCTGGCAGATTGTCTGAAAGACCTGGGGATGCAGAGACCACTCCCCTGGCAACAGACTCTGGCGACTTAAGAAGTCTGCCTGCAGGTTGTCCACTCCTGGAATGAATATCGCTGAAATGCAGGGTACATGAGCCTCTGCCCATTGAAAAATCAAGTTCACTTCCCTTTGAGCGGCCTGGCTCCTGGTTCCCCCTTGGTGGTTTATGTATGCCACCGCCGTGGCATTGTCTGACTGGATTCTCACCGGGAACCCCTTTAATCTGGAGGTCCACGCCAACAGGGCTAGGCGAGCCGCTCTGATTTCCAAGATATTGATGGAGAGCTGCCTCTCTGCTTTCACCCAAGTTCCCTGGCGGGAGAACCCCTCGAAGACCGCCCCCCCCAGCCTGCCAGGCTGGCGTCTGTGGTAACTACCTTCCAGACAACAGGGCTGAAGGATCTTCCCTTTAGAAGGTTCTGAGGGTTCAACCACCAGGCCAGGCTTTGTCGGACCCTTGATGATAGCGTCAAAGGGGACTCTAAGGCATGTGCCCTCTTGCCCCAGGCTGCTAAAATGGCTGCCTGTAGGACGCGAGTGTGGATCTGAGCGTAAGGTACTGCCTCGAATGTGGCCACTAGCTTGCCTAGTAATCGCATACACAGGCGAATAGTTGGTCTTCTCTTGTTTATAACCAACTGAACCAACCCCTTGATCGCCTTGATCTTTACAAGGGGCAGGAACACCTTTTGACGTTCCGTGTCTAACCTCATGCCGAGGTATTCCAACTGCTTTGTAGGCTGGAATGCTGACTTTCCCTGGTTTAGGACCCAGCCGAATTCTTCGAGGTACCGAACCGTGAGGTTTACTGCCTTCTGCAGACCCGTCCGTGAATGATCTATAATTAAAAGGTCGTCCAAGTATGCTAGGACTGTGACTCCTTGGATTCTTAAATTGGCCAGAACTGGGGCTAGGATCTTCGTGAATACCCGGGGGGCCGTGGCCAGCCCGAAAGGGAGCGCCCTGAATTGGAATAGAAACCTAGGCCTTGCTCTTGGGCTGGCACTTCTAAAATTACGTCCTGGCAAAGCAGGTGATCCAAGGCTGCCAGCATTGAGGCCTTCCTTGCTGGATCCCTTGGTAGCCTTGATTCTTGAAAATGAGGCGGAGGATACCTTAGAAATTCCAGTCTGTAACCTGTGGTTACAGATGCCCGGACCCATTTGTCGGGGATCTTGGCTTCCCAAACTTCTGAGAAGAGACGAAGCCTTCCCCCCACCCGTGAGAGTGGGGGCGCCCCTTCATAAGGCAGACTTAGGGGCTGCCTTTGACGGCTTGCGATACCACGGCTTCTTACCCCCAGGGGTTTGTCCCTGCGATCTACTGTTACCGTTGGATCGCGCAGGCGGCCGTCGATACTGCCTGGAATTAGAGGGCCCCGAGACAGGAAAAAGCTGCCTTTTAAATGTAGGAGCCCGGAATGTCTTTTTGACCGGTAAAAGGGTACTCTTGCCATTTGAAATAGTCTGAATATATTTATCCAGATCCTCTCCGAAGAGTCGCCCTCCCTGGAAGGGAAATCCTGCCAGAAGCTTTTTGCATGGGGGTTCTGCCGCCCAGTTCTTCAACCATAAGAGCCTTCTCATGTGTACCAAACATAGTGATAAACGAGAAGCCTGCTGGATGGAATCTTTTATAGCATCTACCGCAAAACACAGAACTCTGGGAATGTCAGCAAACTCTTCTGCTTGTTGGGTAGGCATGTCTTTTAACATCTCTTTTGTCTGGTCTTTTAATGCCTGACAAACTCCAATTGCAGCTACCGCTGGCTGCACCACTGCTCCTGCCGTAGCAAAGGATGCTTTTAAAAGTGTTTCTAATCTTTTATCAACCGGATCTCTAAACATATGTATATTTTCCACCGGGCAAGTTAGTGATTTATTCACACATGAGATGGCTGCATCCACTACTGGGAGCTTCCATCTCTTGGAGAATTTTTCCTCCATGGGATAAATGACCGCAAATCTTTTCGGTGGCAGAAAAACCCTGTCCGGCCGTACCCAATCCCGAAAGATCAATTCCTCCAAGAGAGGATGGACCGGAAAAACTGCGTTGCTTAACGGGGCTCTCAAAGAGCCCAGAGAGGATACCGGAGGAACCTGAGGTTCTGGTAATGGCAAGCTAAATGCCGAGCGGACCATGTCCGTCAAAGACTGTACCCACAGTCTTTCTGTCTGGGAGTCTGAAAATGGTTCCTCAGAGGTAGACCCCTCAATCCCTGAACCCTCTTGGTTCAGGTCCAGTTGATCCTCCTGTGATTCTAATTCCTCCGGAGAGAGAATCTCAGCATCTGAGGATACACTGCCTGGTGATGGGGATCTAACCCGTTTCTTACCAGGAATAGCTCTAGCAATCAATGCTGCTATTCTCTCTTCTAGCCCCCCTAGGGATACGGCTAGCATCTCCTCTGTGATAAACACAGGGCTGGGCTGATCCGGGCCAGCCTCCGCACCAGATCCCCCTAATGGCTCATCCAAGGCGCTTCTTAAATTAATAAGCTGCGGGGAAAGAATCGGCATATCAGAATCAGAAAGGGAACCCTTTTGTTTTTTGGTCTTTTTTGTACCCTTTGACCCCGAACCCTTGGAAGCCATAATAAAAAATCGAGGGACTCCGCCCACACAACAGACTGTAGTGGCCAGGAGTACAATTCCAGAGTTTAGGGGAAAGTAGATCACTAGTGTCCCCACAAACTGATGGGCCTGTATGTTGGTCTTTTTTTTTTTTTTTTTTTTTTTTTAAATAATTATATATTTTCTATGACCATACATAATGCCCCTAACTTAAGTTTGCCAGCCTCCAACCTGCTGTCCAATAAGGGGGATTCTTTGGCTTAACAATAGACATTGGGACAAAGTCCACATGTACTACCCCTTTTCCGCCACCGGGAGTCACTGTTCTGCCGCCCTGCGTCCTCTCTTGAAACAATCAGCCACAGACTGAGCCCTGACAAGGCCTGCTGTCTATATCAGCAGAAGGGCGCGCCTGTATGACGCCGCAGGCCCGCCCCCCCCCGCCCTCCTGTCCGGATGGCGCGAAAATTCGTCAATAAGACGCGCGCGTGCACGCGCGCGCGCGCGTACCCGGAAACAGGAAGAACATGGAGGAGCCGCGCTGCTGGAGATCCATGGCGCAGAAACGGTGGCAGATTCAAAAACTCCCGGCCAGGTAGGACTCTTTTAAGGCCCCTAAGGATCCTTTACTAGCCTCTAGGAAGAAACAGCAGGTTAGCTAGCAACACACTTTAGACAGGGGGGCCTAGTAATGGGGGGAGAAAGGGTGTCATCCTGTCTCTAAGACATAGTGATCACAGTTGCCCATGCAGAGCATACTCAGGCTATCCCCCCTTTTAGGTTACCCCGGGGAGCCTGCTGTCGAACCAAGTCCCGCAGGCTCCCCCTTACCTGCTCCATGCTGCAGGATGTTTGACCAGCAAACTGATCCAGTCTTCTCCCATCTCCGTGGGTAGCGTAGTAGACCTTCAGGCCCTGGGGTCCTATGAAGGTACCCACTGTCCTGGACCTATATAGCACCCTGGCAAAACAGGAACCTTATGGTTTTTGCAAACTCCAAGTCCTGGGCCCAGGGTCCAGCCCTCCAAAGAGGAGCATTATAGGCAAAACCCCACGGTTTGGGGCCCGGGTACTGTCCACTTTGGCACTGAGGCTCCTTGGACAGATCCGGTTAGCCCGCCCTTAATCCCAAAGGATGTGGAGCAAAGCTATTCCGTGACCAACACCTAAGACACTGGCGAAAAAACTGAGGGACTCCCTCTAGGGGAGGGGGTTATATAGGGAGGGGACTTCCTGTTTGAAGATTGCCAGTGTCCACACCTGAAGGTACTCCATATAACCCACATAGTAATGAATATGCCGCTCTGTGTCCCGTGATGTACGAGAAAGAAAAAGTTTTTTTTTATATATTTTTGGGGGATATTACAGAAAAAATATTGCATTTTTTTCAAAATAGTCGCTCTATTTTTGTTTATAGCACAAAAAAACCCGCAGAGGTGATCAAATACCACCAAAAGAAAGATCTATTTGTGGGAAAAAAAGGACGCCAATTTTGTTTGGGAGCCACGACCGCGCAATTGTCAGTTAAAGTGACGCAGTGCCGAATCACAAAAAGTGCTCTGGTCATTGGGCAGCAATATGGTCCGGGGCTAAAGTGGTTAAGGGGGCAAATCTTCCAATCTGCTAGTGGTTAAATGGCAGTACTGTTATGTTGGACTGGTGTGTACCTTTAAAATTGTACCGTTTGTGAAAAAAATAAAAATAAAATTGAATGCGTGGCAGCATAAAAGTATGAGCAAAAAAAAAAAAACACTATCCAGAGTGAATTTCCACGAGGTCAAGCTGAGTCATTCCCCTTTGGCGTTGATTGTTCTCAGCTTTTCCTTATAAAACTTCTATTCCTGAGAAATCTGAGATCTTCAATGATTCCCTTCCCCCATCTACTGGAAAATGTAGGTTAAAATAAATAACCCAAAGCGTTTTCTGCGCTGATCTGCGATACATTTCCTGGTAACTGAAGTGTAATATGTGCGCATAGAATACCTTCTCTTTTTCCCTCCCCACTGGGTCTGTCTGCCGGCCTTGTTCCATAGTGAGATGGAGGTCAGTGGGCTCCTGTAAATGACACAGCAGTCTGCCTTAAAGAGGAACTTCACTCGCCCAAACAACATTGATTATTTGAAATCCTTATGCTGCTAGCATTAGTTAATAGTTTGAAAAGTATACCATATTTACTTGTTTTAAATCTTTTTTTTCCCCTATATCGTCAGTTACTTCCTGGTTTCTGGCCCAGGTAAATAAAAGATCATACACCCCAGAAGTCTTCAGGAGGAGAGGAGGTTTTTTTTCTTCTTTTTTTTTTTTTAGCCAAGCATGCCTGAGCCAAGCCCAGATTGCTTCCAAGTACAGTGGAACCTTGGATCACGAGCATAATCCGTTCCAGGAGAATGCTCGTGATCCAAAGCACTCGCATATCAAATCGAGTTATCCCATATTCCCCAATAATTTGTTGCGCGTTGACATTTATGAGATGCAATACCGCATGTGGCCAGAGGTGGGGGCACCGGAGAGCCTTGGAAAAGGAGTATTTCCGAACGGCTCCGCTACACTGCACCTCTGGCCAAATGCGGCACTGCACACTGCAGTGGCTTGAATCCTGCTTGTTTTGCGAGACAACACTAGCAAACAGAGTTAGTGCTCGTATTGTGAACCACACGTTAACTGCGTTACTCGCAATCCAAGGTTTCACTATAGTAAAGTGCTACATGACTCATTTGCCCTTACTCAAGATGGCCACAGCCAGAAATGCTAGGGCGGTGTTTTTCAAAGAGATTTCTCAGCAAAACAAAGCATAGAGACGGATGGAGGAGCTTGCTTTGGAGATTAAAAATTTATGAAATAATGTTTTTGGTGCATAGATGCAGTGAAGATCCTCGTTAAGCATTATAGGAGAGCAATTCTTTTAGATGTGCATCCATGCTGGCCATTGGGTGATACAGACTTTAGCTGTGCAATTCTAATGTCCGATTTTGGTTTGCTGGGCGCAATCAAGCAACTGGAGTAAGAGCAATAGACCATAATTCGCAATTAACTTCAACCACTTGCCGACCACCTAACGTACACGTACATGTACTGAGGCAGGTCGGCTCTATTGCACGAAATCATGTAGCTGTACGTAATTTTGTGCAATAGCCACCAGGGGGCGCACATGTGCCAACAGAGGCGCAATGATTGGACAGAGGAATGGATGTCTACCGGCCACCCGCGATCGTCCAGCGATGTAAACAAGGAAGATTACCATTCTGTTAGTAGGAAAGACAGAGCTCTTGTGTTTCTGCTAAGCAGGAACACAGATCTTGGTCCCCCCCCCACTATAAACAAAAATAGAGCGACAGTTTTGAAAAAAATGCAATATTTTTTACTTTTTGCTATAATAAATATCCCCCAAAAACATATATACACACAATCTTTTTTTCCCTCAGTTTTGACCGATAACGTATTCTTCTATCTATTTTTGGTAAAAAAAAAAAATTGCAATAAGCATTTATCGATTGGTTTGCGCAAAAATGATAGCGTTTACAAAATAGGGGATAGTTTTATTGCATTTTTTTTTTCTACTAATGGCACCGATCAGTGATTTTTTTCGTGACTGCGACATTATGGTGGACACTTCAGACACATTTTTGAGACCATTGTCATTTTCACAGCAAAAAATGCATTTAAATTGCATTGTTTATTGTGAAAATGACAGTTGCAGTTTGGGAGTTAACCACAGGGGGCGCTGTAGGATTTGTGTGTGTTTACAACTGTAGGGGGGTGTGGCTGTAGGTCTGACGTCATGGATCGGGTCTCCCTATAAAAAGGAATCAACTCGATTGATGCAGCCGCCACAGTGAAGCACGGGGAAGCCGTGTTTACATACGTCTCTCCCCGTTCTTCAGCTCCGGGGAGCGATCGCGAGCGGGCGGCTAGAAGTGAATAGCCGCTCCCTCGTCCCGGATCGCTCCCCGCGGGTTTCCGACATCCGCATGTAGCGCAAAGGCAGGGATGTAAATATACGTCCATCTGCCTGTACGTGCCCTTCTGTGGACGTATAGGTACGTGCGGCGGTCGGGAAGTGGTTAAAGTGTTGCCCAAGTTTTGGGTACTGTAGTTTTTTTTTTTTACTTCAAAAGCTTGAGCAATGTTTGACATGTTTTGCATCCATTTACTCAAAGAAAACCAATATTTTACCAAATAATTGGGATAATAAATGTGTTTTTTTTCCCCTAATTTTTTTTTTTTTTTCTTCCGAGGGGGATGTGCAATAGTAATTTCTAGCAAGAAAAATGCAGAAAATGTTACCATATGTGCAATGAGGACAAGACAAATAAATACATTTTGTCCCAGTAGGAAGC
>CM056059.1:316350953-316615953 GCA_029574335.1 Rana kukunoris
GACAAGGCTTATTGAGATGCATGGTACCCCAAATCTGCAACCAAGTCACCCCCAAAGTGCCATTCACACCCCATCTCAACTTTTCAGGATATTTGCCTTGCCACTTCCCCCCTCCCTCCTCGTTTTACCTCCAATTAAAACAAAAAAAAACTTTCCCCATATTCTGTGTGTCCCCCAAAATCTATTTTCGGGCAGTTCTTATTAGTGGAGTTTAACCCCTGTGCTTCTCTGTCGGGGCTATTTCTCAACCCTATGGGCTTTTTTTAAGAAGCTTGGTACCCCAAATCTGCAGCAAAGGCTCACCCAATGTGTCATTTACCCCCCCCCACCCACAACTCCCAACTGTTCCCCTATATGCCCACTGATTTTTAAATGCTATTTTTCAACTAGGACAAAATTGCAGCCATTGCAACCCCATTGTCCCCCAAAAAATATTTTCGGACAGTGCAGCCAAAATTCCCCCATTGTGCCATTTACCACCCCATCCTGCACACCATCACTTTAAACTTTTTAAGAGATCAGCCTTTCCACTTTCCACCCCTCTCTTTGATCTACTTCCAATTTTTTGTAAAAAAAAAAACATTCCATAAATTCTGTGTATCCCCCATAATGTATTTTCGGCAAGTTCATTATTAATGCAGTTTAACCCCCTGTGCTGCTCTGTCGGGGCTATTTCCCAACCCTATGGGCTCTTTCTAAGAAGCTTGGTACCCCAACTTTGCAGCCAAGGATCCCCCAAACATAGCCCTCCATCTCAACTTTTCAAAACGTCTGCCTTGCCACTTTCCCCCCTCTCCTCGTTTTACCTCACATTTTTGTAAAAACTTTCCCTAAATTCTGTGTGTCCCCCAAAATGTATTTTCGGGTAGTGCAATTTAACCCCTGTGCTGCTCTGTCTGGGCTATTTTTAAGAAGCTTGGTACCCCTAAATCTTCAGCAAAGGCTCCCCCGATGTATCACTGAGCCCCCCACTCTCAACTGTTCCCCATGTAGACCCCCTGAATTTTAAATGCTATTTTTCAACTCCTGTTACACCAAACTTGCAGCCATTGCAACCCTAATATCCCATATACCCCCCATCTCAACTTTTCAAGAGACATGCCTTATGCCTTTTCCCTTCTCCTTTGTGCCCCCCCCCCCCCAAATATTTTTTTTGTACTGTGCAGTTTAAAACCCCCCCCCCCCTCAACGCCACCTCCCACACCACCATTCTCAACTTTTCAAGAGATCCGCCTTGCCACTTTCCCCTTCTCCTTGATTTACCTATACGTTTTGTGTGTCCCCCAAAATGTATTTTCGGGCAGTTCTTTATTAGTGCAGTTAATGCCCTGTAATTCTCTGTCGGGGTTATTTCTCAACCCACACGGGCTCTTTTTAAGAAGCTTGGTACCCCAAATATGCAGCAAAGGCTCACCCAATGTGTCATTTAGCCCCCCCCCCCCCACACTCTCAACTGTTCCCCTATATGCCCACTGATTTTTAAATGCTATTTTTCAACTAGGACAAAATTGCAGCCATTGCAACCCCATTGTCCAGTTTTAGCCCCCCATCTCAACTTTTCAAGAGGCATGCCTTATGCCCTTTTCCCTCTCCTTTGTGTGTGTATCCCCCCCCCCCCCCCCCCCCAAAAAAAAAAAGTATTTTCGGACAGTGCAGTTTAACCCCTGTGCTGCTCATTCGGGGCTATTTCTCAACCCTATGGGCTCTTTTTGTGTACCCCAAATCTTCACCCCCCATGTGTCATTTATTCCCCCACTCTCTACTGTTCCCCCATATACCCCCTGCTTTTTAAATGCTATTTAACAACTCTCTTATAGGATGCCTGGTATCTCAAATTTGCAGCCAAGGTCCCCTCTGCTTTGCAATTTCCCCGCCCAAACACCCCCAGTTTATAGAACTTCCTTTAAATTCCGTGTGTCCCCCAAAACGTATTTGGTCGATATTGAAGTGCAATTGAACCCATGTGTCTCTCTTGCTAGAATGCTTGGTACCCCAAATCTGCAGCCATTGCATTGCCCCTAGGAGCCCCCCCCCCCCACTCTCATCTCAACTTTTTAAATCGCTACTGTGTGATATCGTATTACTTCACTTACTCTGGTTTGTTTAAGACTATTTTAACCCACCCCCACCCCCCAGAATAAAAATGTAAATGAATTTATTTGCTAACAGCATTTACCCTTATGCCCTGGAGCAATATGCTACATTCAACGCCACTGCTGTCACATCAACACTAATCCCCCCTCCCCCCATGCGGCTCCCTAAATTGTTTCAGTCTGTCCAGATTAACCCTTTGGGGGCTGATCGCCTAGAAGCCAACCCCCCCCCCCCCCTTTTTTTTAGAACGCTCCAATGTAACCGATGTCAGTTTTTCAGTGTTCATGGTCATTTTAGAAAACAGAATAAAGAAAACTAAACAAACATAATACAAATATTATTACAAGTCAAAACAGAACCGAAATAAAAAAGATGGAAAGTGTTTTGCCAGGCACAGTTTAACCCTTTACCTCCCACATGCCACCTCTTGCCTGCCCCCCCCCCCCCCCCCCCCCTCACTATATTTTGTCCTCAAGTTACCCACATGCACTTAAATTTCTTGAACCCACCTGATTTTGCTTTCATTTTCACCCCCCCCCCCCCCCCACCATGATCCTCCTTTCCTGCCCTCCCCTCCCCCCTCCTTTCCACAGCCCCCTTTCAAGCTCCCTGTCTGGCATTAGATTGCCCCCGGGCCATTAATACCAAATGACGTCTATGGACAAGCTTTGTGCTATTGCAAAATGCGCCCTCTGCACTAGCCGAGGGCTAAACTCGCCATTTCAATTATAGAGCAAGGCTAGCTGGAGTGATGTGAGCTCTGAAGATTTCCCATGTAGATATTCTACATCCCCACCTCTCTCCCCTGCCTCTGCAGCCTCCTATTCCCTGCAAAAAAACACAACAAAACACATAATACCTGTACTTAGAAGACAAATAAACTTTTGTAAGGTCACACGGTCAGATTTTGTGTAATATGATAAATGCAAATTCAAAAAGAAATCTGTTTTGGAAATGCTGCAGCAGAACCTCTTGAGCATTTATTTCAGCATTCGATTGATATGCTTACCTCCTGCAGGACCTACAAAGTATCAATGGTGACCCTAGCAGCCAATCAGATCAACCCATTCACTAAAAGAGCTGGAATGTGGTTGCTATTGGCACTTAGTACAAAGGGATTGCTTTTCTAAAGGTAAATAGATTATGCACTATGCAAAGTGACTTGTCCCGCCCCCGCGTCATTGGATTTGATTGACAGCAGCGGGAGCAAATGGCTGCGCTGCTATCAATCTATCCAATCCACGCTGAGACTCCGTGGAGAAGAGGACGCTGTGGGGCGAACCTGAGCCCGTTCACCTGCTCAGGTCGTCCCTGGCGTCCTCTTCTCCATGGAGTCTCAGCGTTGATTGGATAGATTGATAGCCCGTTCACCTGCTCGGCTCGTCCCTGGCGTCCTCCTATCCACGGAGTCTCAGCGTTGATTGGATAGATTGAAAGCCCGTTCACCTGCTCGGCTCGTCCCTGGCATCCTCTTCTCCACAGAGTCTCTGCATTGATTGGATAGATTAAAAGCAGCTCAGCCATTGGCTCCCGCTGCTGTCAATCAAATCCAATGACGCGGGGGACGGGGCCAAGTCATAAAGTGTTTATGGACCCCAAGTGTATGACACAGGAGCGCACCCGCAAGATAACCCCCTCGGGAAAGAGCTTCCCAGAGGTGGTTAGCTATTGTGGGGAGGAGCCAAGAGAGCTGCCGTGGGATCCCATAACAGGAGGATCAGGGGCCACTCTGTGCAAAACGAACTGCACAGTAGAAGTAAGTATGACATGTTTGTTATTTAAAAAAAAAAACTGGGATGCATTAACCACTTAAGCCCCGGACCAATATGCTGCTAAATGTCCAAAGGTGTTTTTACAATTCAGCACTGCGTCGCTTTAACAGACAATTGCGCGGTCGTGCGGCATGGCTCCCAAACAAAATTTGCGTTATTTTCTTCCCACAAATAGAGCTTTCTTTTGATGGTATTTGATTGTCTCTGTGATTTTTATTTTTTTGCAATATAAACGGAAAAATACCGAAAATTTTGGAGATTTCCCACGCAGTACTACTTCTCTGCTGCTAGATGTCCTCATTCTGATGCCCAGCATCATTCAACCCACTTGTTCTGAGCTCAGATTGTCCTGGACCATCCCCAGCTTGTGACTGAACAATGAAAAGAGAAGTAGCACAGTGATGAGCTCATCTCTCTGTTACTTTGTTCTGTCCTCCTATCAGCATGCTTCTCGTCTTCATGTGCTGCTTCTTGTCGCACTGCAGCTCTGCTGTACAGAGCCTGCAGCAGGCTGATACCAGGTCAAATTTAGGTACTTGCACTGCTTGCATTTTAAAAATACTGTATACATTAACACCATACTGGGCCATAATAAAATGACGCCGGCAGGAACCCTCCCTCCGGGTGGACAACATATGACGTCCTTTATTCCCGGCCCTCTAGGGGGCGTGCGTGCCCGGCAGCCACGATGTTCGCTGGGTAAACGCGATTGCTCGCGATCACAGCAGGAGTGTGGATCTGTGTGTGTAAACACACAGATCCACCTCCTGTCAGAGGTCAGGAGACCGATGTGTGTTCCCAGTACAGAGGAACACAGATCGGTCTCCTGCCCTTGTGAGTCCCCTCCCCCTACAGTTAGAATCACACATTAAGGAACATATTAACCTCTTCAGCGCCCCCTAGTGTTAACCCCTTCCCTGCCAATCACATTTACACAGTAATCAGTGCATTTTTATAGCACCAATCGCTGTATAAATGTGAATGGTCCCAAAAACGGGTCAAGTGTCCGACCTGTGGGCCACAATGTCACGGTCACAATAAAAATCGCAGAAGCCGCCATTACTAGTAAAAAAAAAAAAAATGCCATTAATCTTTCCCCTATTTTGTAGACCCTATAACTTTTGCGCAAACCAATCAATATACGGTTATTGCGATTTTCTTTTTATTTTATTTTTTTACCAAAAATATGTAGAAGAATACATATCGGCCTAAACTGAGAAAAAAATGTATTTTATTTATTTTATTTTTAAATTGTGATATTTATTAAATCAAAAAGTAAAAAATTGTGTTTTTTTTTCAAAATTGTCGTTCTTCTTTTGTTTATAGCGCAAAAAATAAAAAACGCAGAGATCAAATACCACCAAAAGAAAGCTCTATTTGTGGGGAAAAAAAACACTGGGAGCGATCGTGAGGGGGGGGGGTACAGAAACAAACAGCCGCCCCCTTATCCCAGATCGCTCCCACACACTTACCGACCATTGCTATAGCGGGGGGGGGGGGGGGGGGGGGGAGTCCCGATTGGCCCCCCGACCCGCGGGAAGGCAGGGACGTACCCGCACGTCCATCTGCCTGTACGTGCCATTCTGTGGACGTATATATACATGCGGCGGTCGTTAAGTGGTTGATGGTGAAGTTGGAAAAAACAACGTTTTTTTCTACATGTCAAAAAACATTGTTTTTTTCATGCCGAAAAATGATCGTGTGTACGCGGCATAGCGCTTGCAATCATTTTGAAGTGTTGATCTAGGATTCTGTGGTCACCCACAGCAACCACATTCCTGATATTTCAGTTAAGTCGTTAAAAACTATCATCTGATTGGCTTCTAGGGTTAACAGTGATACTTTGTATCTCCTGCAGGAGTTAACTTTTTATATAGCAAAGTAAATTATTGTGCAGAAAACAAACAAACAAAAAAAAAAAAAATGCTTTATCCTGCATGATAATTTTCGAACTACTTTAGTAGTTTAAATCTTTTTTTTTTTTTAAAATGCTATTATTAGGACAAAGCCAGTTATTTTGAAAAATTAAACTGGGTTTATGTGGTCACCCATGGCAACCAGGTTCCAAAAATTCTTCTAGAAAAAAAAAGTAAACTACAGCAGGGTAATGAGTGATACTTGGTGGCTTTTGCAGGAGGTAATGCTCCTCTTGATGGCATAGAAGAAAATAAATACATGTTATATATAGAAATTATATATATATCTATATATATATATATATATATATATAGATCTATATATATATAGATATATATAGATCTATATATATATAGATATATATATCTATATCTATCTATCTATCTATATCGGTATCTACAGATATAAATGTATTTTATACCTATATATATATATTTATTATTTGTAAGAACAGAGCCTTATGCCGCGTACACAGGATCCGACATTCTGACAACAAATGTTCAATGTGAGCTTTTTGACGGAAATTCCGACCGTGTGTAGGCTCCATTGGACATTTGCTGTCGGAACTTCTGACAACAAAAATTTGAGAGCTGGTTCTCAAATTTTCCGACAACAAAAATCCTATGCATGCTCGGAATCATTGAACTTCATTTTTCTCGGCTCGTCGTAGTGTTGTACGTCGACGCATTCTTGACGTTCGGAATTTTCGACAACATTTATCTGATCATGTGTATGCAACACAAGTTTGAGCCAACATTCCCTCTAAAAATAAAAGAGAATTGTTGTCAGAATTTTCGATTGTGTGTACACGGCATTAGACTTTGCAATCATTTTGCAGTGTTGAACTGGGATTCTGTGGTCACCCATAGCAACCACACTTCAGCTGTTCTTTACATGTAGGCTGAAAATTAACTAGAATTAGTAAATTAGGAGATTTGCCCTTTTACCCTTTTTTGTGTCCAAATAATTCGCCTTTTATCCAGCCAATATACTGGGCTCGTGATTTTTAGGGATGCGGTTAAAAAAAAGAAAAAGAAAAAAAGAAAGTTAGGAGCGGCTGCATCCTAATCACACTTTCCAGGGACCTGGCTTCAATAGTTTTTAAAACATTGTAACAAGAGGACCATAACAATATTATCAGCACAAGACTTTTTTTTTTTCCCCATCATTTGTAGAAGATCACTGGCGCCAACTAGTGCCCAGTGGCTGCAAGTGCACAGTCATCTTCACCCCTTAATAAAGGTCAAATGCTTTTGTTTGGAGGTAAGCAGGAGAAAGGGTCCCAGTTGTAACTCCTATTTTTTCAAAGACCGGGTGCAGAGATTAGTATAATTAATTTGATATTCCATATGCCTTTTGTTCCCGCGTATCACAAAGCTACAAAAGAACTTCATACAGTCTTTTTATCCCCTTGGCGGGCATAAACAACTTTATCTTCCCGAGGCGTCGTCTTTTTTTTTTTTCTCTCTTTTTGTTTTTGGAGTATGAACTCCAGCCGAAAAAAGGGAAATTTTCTCATTAAAGTTACATCCCCGCAGTTAGTTCAATTACTTGATATATGCAGAAGATGTTGTAAATTTAAAGATTTAAATAGCTTACAAAGATGCCAGGGGCTCCATCAGTTAATTTCCTTAATTTATGGATTTTTAACGCGGCTTTTGAAATGAAAAGGAGAATGAGAAGTAGGTCATCGCAGTGATTAGCATCCTGCGCGTTGCAAGTTGTTTGCTGGTTCGGTGCGACGGGACAGGTAGGTCAGGTGAACTGAGCATTCGCCGTTACGGATTTTTGATTTATTTTTTAACTATCAGTTACAGTATTGGATATTGAGGCGATCTCAGCGGGCTGCGTATGCCCAGGGAGACGTTTACCTGTTGTCATTTAAAGCAGAACTCCAGCCCAAAATATCAAGATAAATTGCCTTTTTTAACCACTTCCCACCCTGCGGCTGGCTATTTACGGCCGCAAGGTGGCTCTGATCTGCCGGGAGGCCACTGCGTGTCACACAGGTGCCGATGCGAGTGCCTGGCGGCCACCATGTCCGCCAGGCACCCGCGATCGGCAGTCACAGAGCCAGGGACCTGAAGCTGTGTGTGTAAACACACAGCTCCACATCCTGTCAAGAAGAGAAGACCAATGGTGTGTTCCTTGTACATAGTGACAACCATCGGTCACCTCCCCAAGTCAGTCCCCTCCCCCACAGTAAGAATCACTCCCAGGGTACATATTTAACCCCTTGATGTGTTAACCCCTTCCCTGCCAGTCACATTTATACAGTAACCAGTGCTTTTTTATAGCACTGTTCGCTGTATAAATGTATATGGTCCCAAAAATTTGTCAAAAGTGTCCGATGTGTCCACCGTAATATCGCAGTTGTGACAAAAATCGCAGATCGCCCTCATTACTAGTAAAAATAAATAGATTAATAAAAAAGTAATAGTTCTATCCCCTATTTTGTTGGCGTTATAACGTTTGCGCAAACCAATCACCATACGCTTATTACAATTTATTTATTTTTTTACCAAAAATTTGTAGAAGAATACGTATCGGACTAAACTGAATTTTTTTTTTTTATTCTTTAAATGGGATATTATAGCAAAAACTAAAAAAATATTGTGTTTTTTTCAAAATTGTCGCTCTATTTTTGTTTATAGTGCAAAAAATAAAAACCGCAGAGGTGATCAAATACCACCAAAAGAAAGCTCTATTTGTGGGAAAAAAAAGGACGCCAGTTTTGTTTGGGAGCCATGTCGCACGACCGCACAATTGTCATTCAAATCGTGACAGTGCCGAAAGCTGAAATTTCGCCTGGGCAGGAAGGGGGTATATGTGCCCAGTAAGCAAGTGGTTAAAAGATCAAATAAAAATCCATCTATTGCTACAAAATTCACCTTCTATTTGGAGATTTCTCATGCAGTACTACTTCTCTGCTGCTAGATGTCCTCATTCTGATGCCCAGCATCATTCAACCCACTTGTTTTGAGCTCAGATTGTCCTGGACCATCCCCAGCTTGTGACTGAACAATGAAAAGAGAAGTAGCACAGTGATGAGCTCATCTCTCTGTTACTTTGTTCTGTCCTCCTATCAGCATGCTTCTCGTCTTCATGTGCTGCTTCTTGTCGCACTGCAGCTCTGCTGTACAGAGCCTGCAGCAGGCTGATACCAGGTCAAATTTAGGTACTTGCACTGCTTGCATTGTAAAAATACTGTATACATTAAAGCGGAGTTCCACCCTTAAAACCACTTTGTTTCATCCCATCCAGCATACTTACTTTATAATAGATCATGTAGTTTTGGGCGCACCGCGGTATGTCGCCGCTATAAGGCGTCACGCCTTCCGGAAACAGCCGATTAGCGTTCGACTCTTCTCGGCGCCTGCGCACAGACCCAGGAGCTGACTGTGCAGGCGCCGTATATAGCCGCGTCACGCCCTCTGAAAAAAGCCGAACTAGAACCGGCTATTTACGGCGCCTGCGCAGTCAGCTCCTGGGTCTGTGCGCAGGCGCCGAGAAGAGCCGAACACTAATCGGCTGTTTCCGGAAAGCGTGACGCCTTATAGCGGCGACTTACCGCGGTGCGCCCAAAATTACATGATCTATTATAAAGTAAGTACATGGAATAAAAAAAAAACAGCATACTGGCGCTGATGCCAGTATGCTGGATGGGATGAAACAAAGTGGTTTTAAGGGTGGAACTCCGCTTTAACACCATACCGGGCCATAATAAAATGACGCCGGCAGGAACCCTCCCTCCGGGTGGACAACATATGGCGTCCTTTATTCCCGGCCCTCTAGGGGGCGTGCGTGCCCGGCAGCCACGATGTTCGCTGGGTAAACGCGATTGCCTGCGATCACAGCAGGAGTGTGGATCTGTGTGTGTAAACACACAGATCCACCTCCTGTCAGAGGTCAGGAGACCGATGTGTGTTCCCAGTACAGAGGAACACAGTCCGGTCTCCTCCCCTTGTGAGTCCCCTCCCCCTACAGTTAAAATTTACACATTAGGGAACATATTAACCTCTTCAGCGCCCCCTAGTGTTAACCCCTTCCCTGCCAATCACATTTACACAGTAATCAGTGCATTTTTATAGCACCAATCGCTGTATAAATGTGAATGGTCCCAAAAACGGGTCAAGTGTCCGACCTGTGCGCCACAATGTCACGGTCACAATAAAAATCGCAGAAGCCGCCATTACTAGTAAAAAAAAAAAAATGCCATTAATCTTTCCCCTATTTTGTAGACCCTATAACTTAATATACGGTTATTGCGATTTTCTTTTTATTTTATTTTTTTACCAAAAATATGTAGAAGAATACATATCGGCCTAAACTGAGGAATGTTTTATTTTATTTTTAAATTGTGATATTTATTAAATCAAAAAGTAAAAAATTGTGTTTTTTTTTCAAAATTGTCGCTCTTCTTTTGTTTATAGCGCAAAAAATAAAAAACGCAGAGATCAAATACCACCAAAAGAAAGCTCTATTTGTGGGGGGAAAAAACACAAAAAGATTTAATTTGGGTACAGTGTTGGATGACTGTGCAATTGTCATTCAAAGTGCAACAGCGCTGAAAACTAAAAATTGGTCTGGGCAGGAAGGGGGTGAAAATGCCCGGTATGGAAGTGGTTGATGAATGTATTGATGACTACAGAGCTACGTTGGTTTATGTCTTATATCTGACTAAAGTCCAGCTTTAAAGTACTTGTACACCCTGTACAACCACTTTTACCTACAGGCAGGGGCGGACTGACAACTCATGGGGCCCTAGAAGGTTATGGGGCCCCTGGGCTTACAGATGGCCACCATGCCAGGAGGCAGTGCAGAGGCGGGGTAGCTAAAATCTCTGCATTTTCACATCAAAAGCATGTCGGTTTTGGACATGTCAGGGACAGATGTAAAAAAAACGGATTTTTACATACTGTCCCTGGTTTTCCTGAGCCTGGCAACCCTGATGGGGCCCCCTTGTGTCATGGAGCCCTCGGGCAGTGCCTGGGTGCCTCAATGGTCAGTCTGCCCCTGCCCACAGGTAAACCTAGATTAAGGCTTACCTGTAGGTGCTCGAAATATCTCCAAAACCTACACAGTTTAGGAGTGGCGGGCGCCGATGTCTATGGTAGAAAACGGAGCAAGCGCACTTTAAAAACGGCGGTCGTGCCATTTCTAAAATAAAACAAGGAGAGGGGTACCGTATGTATGTCAATGGGTCGGTCAGGGCACTACATCTCTTTTATCCCTGTCCTTGGACAATTGGGTACTACATTAAACTTTTATATTGGGGTACCTGTGCACTGCTCCTTTTTACTTGTTTAGTGTCATTTCTAAAGAAGGTCATTCCGTGACTGGCGGCTTCCGCGCATGTGCGGGAGTGACGTTATTGCGGCTCTTGCCAATCACAGCACCGGAGCCGCTATACCCGGAAGTAACTCCGAGACGACATGTCGGCGGCCGGTGCTGTGTAAACTTAAAAAGCCAATATAAAGGAATAGTAGTGGTAAAATAAAATAAATAAATGGGGGGTTAACCAATATTTGTATAGATCCCCTTTAAGGGGGCGTGGCAGGGGAGGTGTCCAATGCCTACATACATTTGCTAATAGGTGTCCCTCGGTCCCATCAAAAGTTGGGAGGTATACTCTATGACACACACCTTAGCGGTGGGTCCATGACAGCCTGGGCTCAAAGGAAGTGGGTTGAATTTCATTGGCCCCTTTTCCCCCTGGAACACCAAGTACTTCTACTGGCAGGAAGACATTTCTGTGGGGGAAGCACTAGATTGAAAGTGAATATTGCTGTTTTTTTATTTTTGGTAACACCGTGTGCTAAAAGACAAAACAAAAAAAAAAAAGGACAGGACAATTTTAAGCTTTCAGCACTGTCGCATTTTGAATGACAATTGCGCAGTCATGCAACACTGTACCCAAACAACATTTTGATAATTTTCTTCACACAAATAGAGCTTTCTTTTGGTGGTATTTGATCACCTCTGGGGTTTTTATTTTTTGCTAAACAAACTAAAAAAGACCGAAATTTTTGTCAAGATTGTCTTTGTTTCTGTGCACTGATGAGTTGGCACTGATAAGGTGGCACTGATGGGCACCGATGAGGAGGCACGGATATGTAGAATTGATGGACACTGATATGCAGCACTGATGGGCACCGATAGGTGGCACTGATATGCAGTACTGATGGATACTGACCGGCAGCACTGATGGGCACTGACCGGCAGGACTGATGGGCACTGACCGGCAGCACTGATGGGCACTGACCGGCGGCACTGACAGGTGGCATTGATGGACACTAATAGGTGGCACTGATGGACAGTACTGATTGGGCGGGTACTGACAGGTGTTAATGCTGAGCACTAATTAACACTGTAATGGACACTGTTTGGCACTATGGTGGGCACTGATTGGCACTTTATTGGGCACTGACAGGGGTTATGATAAGGCACTGACTGGACACCGATTGGCAGCTGATGGGTACATTTGATGGGGGCTGTGCTGATTATCAGCACAGACCCCCCCCCCCCTCTGACAGGGAGAGCCGCCGATTGGCTCTCCCTGTCAGTGCAAACCGAGGTATGACGCTGACCGGCACTTCCTGGTTCACGCGATAACCAGCTGTGATGATCTGTCAGAGATTTCTTACCATGATCGGAGATGCAGTGTATCAGACTGATGGGTGCGCGCCGCCATGTTATCCTGCTGGACATCATATGACGCCCAGTCAGGATAACGGAACCACTTCCGGCCGTCAATCTGCTATAGACCAGGTGGGAAGTGGTTAAACTGCTGATTTATCAGCCAGACAGGGAGTGCATTGTTTTTAGTGGGTTGGTGGATTCATAGACTTTGTCAGGAGCAGTAAAGCACAGAGATTGTGTAGCACTGCAGAGCAGGAAGCAGAACGTGCGTATGTAATGAACAAATAGGTCTGATCCCATATATATATATATATATATATATATATATATATATATATATATATATATATATATATATATAAGATACTATACAAGTTTTTTTACAAACATTATTGCGCCTCAATACGCTTATTTACATCAAGGTGATTTTATGTGTCGGTCTAAAAAAAAACAACAATTATGTACATTCCCTTGAAGCTGCAAAAGGATTGACACGGTAACAGGTAATGTGTGACACGCTCGACAGCTCTGCTGCTTAATACACAGAGCCTGTGAAATCCCACAAGTCAGAGATGGAATGTGTGATGAAGATAGAGCCCTTAACGCACTGAGCATCTCATGGGACATAGAACTGTCAGGTTCAGATCTCAGTCATTTGGTTAATCTAGTGACTGCTATGTGTGCCTTCATCAGGGGGATAAATAT
The DNA here is from genome assembly GCA_029574335.1 of Rana kukunoris. Lineage (NCBI taxonomy): Eukaryota > Metazoa > Chordata > Amphibia > Anura > Ranidae > Rana > Rana kukunoris. Next base: position 316,364,084 of record CM056059.1, read on the forward strand.
TGATTTAACCGGAGCATTAAAGGGAAACGGCAATAGTTTTAGTTAAGTTCATTCTTTTTTAAAAGAATATTTATAGCAAAAATTTTTTTGATGGTTTAAAGTTTTTTTGAAGGATTTGAACCTCTGTCAAGTTTGCAGTTTGTCCCCACCGCCCACCGAGTGGATTCACCTTTGCTATTTGTTCTGGTCGATAATTGTCACCGAGACAGAAAGTGATGGGAAATCCGAAAATCTATAGTTGTCACCAGATCAAAAGGTGAGTGGAAATCTTCCACTGGGGGGGGGGGGGGCACCTTTTCCAGTGACGCAGCTTTCTGACAAGGGCGGATCCAGAGTCTAGTCTCGGGGGGGGCACTGCCAGAAAATAAGGTGTTGCTTACAGAACTCAATTAGGTGTCCGATGTGTCCGCTGCAATGTTGCAGGACTGCTAAAAAATCAATGATCCCCGCCATTACTAGCAAGACATATTTAAATATGAATGCCATAAATCTATCCCATGGTTTGTAGACGATTGTCAGGGACTGCAGACGTGGTACAAGAGATGGTCAGAGACTGCAGACATGGTACAAGAGGTGGTCAGAGAATGCAGATATGGTACAAGAGATGGTCAGAGACTGCAGACGTGGTACAAGAGATGGTCAGAGACTGCAGACGTGGTACAAGAGATGGTGAGAGACTGCAGACGTGGTACAGGAGATGGTGAGAGACTGCAGACGTGGTACAAGGGATTGTCAGACTGCAGGCATGGTACAAGGGATGGTCAGAGACTGCAGACGTGGTGGAGGAGATGGTCAGAGACTGCAGACGTGGTACAAGGAGATGGTCAGAGACTGCAGACGTGGTACAGGAGATGGTCAGAGACTGCAGACGTGGTACAAGGAAATGGTCAGAGACTGCAGACATGGTACAAGAGATGGTCAGAGACTGCAGACATGGTACAAGAGATGGTCAGAAACTGCAGACATGGTACAAGAGATGGTCAGAGACTGCAGGCGTGGTACAAGAGATGGTCAGAAACTGCAGACGTGGTACAAGACATGGTTAGAAACTGCAGACGTGGTACAAGGGATGGTGAGAGACTGCAGACGTGGTACAAGGGATGGTCAGAGACTGCAGACGTGGTACAGGAGATGGTGAGAGACTGCAGATGTGGTACAGGAGATGGTGAGAGACTGCAGACGTGGTACAGGAGATGGTGAGAGACTGCAGACGTGGTACAGGAGATGGTGAGAGACTGCAGACGTGATACAGGAGATGGTGAGAGACTGCAGATGTGGTACAGGAGATGGTGAGAGACTGCAGACATGATACAAGAGATGGTCAGAGAATGGAGACATGGTACAAGAGATGGTCAGAAACTGCAGACATGGTACAAGAGATGGTCAGAGACTGCAGACATGGTACAAGAGATGGTCAGAAACTGCAGGCGTGGTACAAGAGATGGTCAGGAAAACTGCAGACGTGGTACAAGGGATGGTCAGAGACTGCAGACGTGGTACAGGAGATGGTCAGAGACTGCAAGCGTGGTACAAGTAGATGGTCAGACTACAGACGTGGTACAAGGAGATGGTGAGAGACTGCAGACGTGGTACAGGAGATGGTCAGACTACAGACGTGGTACAAGGAGATGGTCAGAGACTGCAGACTTGGTACAAGGAGATGGTCAGAGACTGCAGACGTGGTACAAGAGATGGTCAGAGACTGCAGACGTGGTACAAGGGATGGTCAGAGACTGCAGACGTGGTACAGGAGATGGTGAGAGACTGCAGGCATGGTACAAGAGATGGTCAGAGACTGCAGACGTGGTACAAGGAGATGGTCAGAGACTGCAGACGTGGTACAAGAGATGGTCAGAGACTGCAGACGTGGTACAAGAGATGGTCAGAGACTGCAGACGTGGTACAAGGGATGGTCAGAGACTGCAGACGTGGTACAAGAGATGGTCAGAGACTGCAGACGTGGTACAAGGGATGGCCAGAGACTGCAGACGTGGTACAAGGGATGGTCAGAGACTGAAGACATGGTACAAGAGATCATTGCAGCCTCACTGTGCATATGAACGCAGCCCCACCTTTGTATATCAATGCAGTCCCACTTTTGTATATCAATGCAACCCCACTTTTGCATATCAATGCATCCCCACTTTTGCATATCAATGCATCCCCACTTTTGCATATCAATGCATCCCCACTTTTGCATATCAATGCAATCCCACTTTTGCATATCAATGCAATCCCACTTTTGTCTATCAATGCACCCCCGCTTTTGTCTATGAATGCAGCCACACTGTGCACGGCACTCACCATGGCATTGCCTCGATCACACACAGCAGGCATCTCCTCTCCCGACGTGTGTCATGGAACAAACAGGAGCTGAAGGTCTGTGTTCGGTAGGCCAGTGTGCTCTAGCAAGGTCCCCCCCTAGACAGGCTTGTGTGATAGACAAAACACTGATTGTCAGGAAAGGTCCCCCCGCTGGTGATTTTGCCTGTTATTTGGGCTGCAGTACTGGCCTCCACCAGCGGGGAGTTATTGGCAGTATGGAGCACACAGCCCTTCCTGCGTTCAGGTGTGACCTAAATGCAATCAGCACGCCTCTATAATACCCGGCGTGTGTAATCACTCCTCGCCCTGGTATCTGTCTACTAACCTGATCCTGAGCCTGATATCTGACCCTGAGCTTGCTGTCCCCTTTCTTGACTTCTGATCTGATCCGACCTGACCTGATCCCTCTCCTGGACATTCCCTTCCTGCCCATTCCCTGTCTGCAGCTTCTTCTGTGATCTCCTGGTATATGACCTCGGCTTGGCTTTTGGTTTATGATTACGGCATTTCCCCTTCACTTATATATGCTTTGTTTTCATTTGTGCACTGTTTGTCTTCACCTGTTTTGTTCACCTTGTAAATAAACACCTTTTATTTCACTGCATACAGTGTTGGTCTCCTCTGTGTAGGCACACAGTACTGGTCTATTTAGAATCCCTGACACTGATTCAATCAGTGTTCCATCCCCATCTACTATCACACGAGCAGGTCTAGCACAGGCAGCACAGCCGAACACAGATCCAGCTCACACACACAGCCAGAGATGCCCGATGTCAGCAGGAGAGAGGGGAGTGCTGCAGTCAGCAACAGCTCAAAGCAGCCTCAGGACAGGCAGCCTACCAGCCCTGGTGATGAGAGAGAGAGAGAGAGTGACAGACTCGGCAGCAGCAGCTGCAGGCACCGCAAAGCAGTTTAAAAAAATGATAAAAAAAAGTTATAAAACATAAATAAAACAATATATAAAAAAAAACATTTATTAAAAAAAGGGGGTTTGACACATGGGGCCCTGGGGACCTCTGAGCCCTTTAATAAAAATATATCTATATATAAAAAAAGAGAAAAAAATAAATAAAATATAAAAAATTTATAAAAAAAAGGAGGGTTGTCCTCCGGGGGCCCTGGGGACCTCTTTGCCCTTTAATAATAATACTAACAATAATAATAATAATTTATATATATATATATATATATACATTTAATAAAAAAGGGGGGTGGTCATCTGGGGCCCTGGGGATCTCTGGGCCCCTGGGGACCTCCAGACCCCTAAAAAAAAGGGGGGGGTTGCCATACGGGGCCCTGGCGGCCTCTGGGACCATGGGGACCTCCGGACTTCTAATAAAAAAATATGTTAAAAAATTTTTTTTTTTTTATAAAAAAATAAATGAAAAAAGAGGGGTTTGCCATCTGGGGCCCTGGTGGCCAACCTTTTTTTTTAAAGCCAATGTGACATGATTGCCTCGGGGGGGGCAATTGCCCCGTTGCCCCCCCCCTGGATCCGCCGTTGCTTTCTGAGGGGACATTCTCTCACTTTGCAGAAAGTTCCTCTCAATTCCTGTTGCTTCTCCAGCACAAGAAGTCAAGAGAAATCTTCCCAATGGGACACAGAGAGTGAATACAGGCATACCCCACTTTTAAGTACACAATGGGACCAGAGCATGTATGTAAAACGAAAATGTACTTAAAGTGAAACAATACATTTTTTTCACGTCTAGGGTGTAGTGGGGGTGTCAAAAGCTGTAGTTGAGGTCTCAGGGGCTGTAATGGGAGTGTCAGGGGCACACTGAAACAGGGCGGGCTATGTTCTGGGAGCTTCAGCTCCTTCTACTGCGGCTGTAAAATGTCTGTACAGTACTTGTAAGGCAGTTTACATACGCTTGCGGCTATGTCCTTACTCGCGAGTGTATGTAAAGTGAGTGTACTTAAAGCGGGGTATGCCTGTAATAAACTAGCAGGGGTGCTAAACATCCCTAATTCCATCCAAAACTGAAATTTTTTTTGCCTGTACTTTAAAGCAGAGCTCAAGGCTCTTTCAGAAAATAATAAAAGTTAGCAGCTACAAATACTGTAACTGCTAACTTTTAATATTAGGACACTTACCTGTCCATGACTCCATTGGTGTCCTCACTGGCTCTCGAGTGCTGCCGCTGCCATCTCGGCTGAGGTAAACCAGCAATGAAGCCTTACGGTCCCCTACTGCAAATGCGTGAATCGCGCTGGGCTTTGTGGCTGGCCCGATGGCGGGGGAAAGAGGAGGTGGGCCGAACTTCTGACTGAGCTCGCCGCGGCGAGGTCAGCCGTAAGCTGGAGCGGGTACCTGTCAAAACCAGGTACCCACTCCTCCACAAATACAGTTTCCACTCCTTGAAATTTGTGTTTTATTATATAAACTCAAAAGTCTCAGGTTGATTAGAATGCTTCATACTTTTTTTTTACTATATGTATGCAACTGTTGTTTAGTAAATTTGACAAATGATTCCCAGAGCAGTAGGGGATATCTATACAAAGCAAAGTCTATTAGTCCCTGAATCAAGCTCCTCACATGGCTCAACAAGCAGTGACAGATCTTCATCAAATTTTAGAAGAAATATGAAAGATTTATTCTCTGAAATGTGATACATCTTCTGTTTCCTTCATGTTGACTAATAAAATTTTCTTCGGTTTTTTTTAAATGATGATTTCACTGGTTCCTCTTGCTGACCTCATGTGACCCGGGAGATTGACACTCCCTGAAGTGTCAATTTTTCAGCAGACTTTGGGAGGGGAGTTCTTGTGATAAGAGAGGTGTTCAGCAGTGTGGGTAATAGGAGATGTAGGGTCTCTTCTTTACAGGTTTGAGGGTCTGTTTGTAGGGTTTATTGTACTTTTTTGCCAAGAGCAGTGCAAAGGATCGGAAAATTACCACATTCCATTGAAGAGTAATGGTAGAAAACATAGCTCATTGAGTTTTCACTTTTCATTTTTTTTTTTACCTTTTCCATGAGTACAGATCAATATTCATTTTGGGTTCTTGCAGTCTCTCCTGGTTTTATTCTATAAACCTTTCACCATTTTGTGGTTTGTCTCAGAAACTTTTTATAATAAATATCAACAGCTTCAAGATCTGTATAGAGGAAACAGGACCTCCTGTAAATCCCTCTAGTGATATAAAGGTCTATATAGAGGAATCACGATGTGACCCCTTTAGTGATAATGATATATATAGGGGAATCGGGACCCCCATCCTCCTGCTGGTGACCCCTCCAGTGATAAAGATCTATATAGAGGAATCAGGACCTCCTGCTGTTGATCCCTCTAGTGATAAAGATCTATATAGAGGAATCATGACCTCCTGCAGGTAAACCCTCTAGTGATATTGATATTTGTGGTGGAATCAGGACCTCCTGCTGGTGATCCCTCTAATGATACAGATCTATAGAGGTGAATTAAGACCTCCTTCCACCTGCTGGTGATCCCTCTAGTGATAAAGATCTATAGAGGTGAATTAAGACCTCCATCCACCTGCTGGTGATCCCTCTAGTGATAAAGATCTTTATAGAGGAATCAGGACCTCCTGCTGTTGATCCCTTTAGTGATAAAGATCTATATAGAGGAATCATGACCTCCTGCTGGTAAACCCTCTAGTGGTATTGATATTTGTGGTTGAACTGGGTGGAATTGTGTCTTTTTTCAACCTGACTATGTAACTAGTTTTGATCTATATAGGGCAGGGGTGGGCAACCTCGGCCCTCCAGCTGTGATGAAACTACAAATCCCATCATGCCTCTGCTTTTAGGAGTCATGTCTGTGATTGTCAGGGTCCTGCAATGTCTCATGGGACTTGTAGTTTCACCACAGCTGGAGGGCCGAAGTTGCCCACCCCTGATATAGGGGAACCAGGACCCCCATTCTCCTGCTAGTGATCCCTCTAATGATACAGATCTATAGAGGTGAATTAAGACCTCCATCCTCCTGCTGGTGATCCCTCTAGTGATAAAGATCTATAGAGGTGAATTAAGACCCCCATCCACCTGCTGGTAATTCCTCTTGTAATAAAGGTCTTTATAGAGGAATCAGGACCCCCTTCCTCCTGCTGGTGATCCATATAGTGATAAAGATCTATAGAGGAGAATTAAGACCCCCATCCACCTGCTGGTGAGTTCCTCTTGTAATAAAGGTCTATATAGAGGAATCAGGACCTCCTTCCTCCTGCTGGTGATCCCTCTAGTGATAAGAATTTACAGAAGGGAATTAAGACCCCCATCTACCTGCTGGTAATTCTTCTAGTGATAACAAGATCTATACAGAGGAATCAGGGACTTTCTCCTACTGGTGATCCTTCTAGTGATGCTTTCCACAATTCTCTTGGCTTTCCCCACCGCCGGGTCTCACAGTTTGCTCATTTTGCAAACTGTGTTTGGCAAAACGAACACAATCATCCCAATGCAAGCGATCTTAGATGGGTTCCATATCGTCCGTCTACACCTACCCATACTGAATAAGCATGAATAAATGAAACCACGGCTTCCCTTGTCTTTTTTCTTTATTTTTTTCTAACATACCAGAATCACACAACATATCCTCAGTGGTGTAACTACTGCGGGCAAAAAGATTGCAGCTATTCCTGGGCCCCCAAAGCTGCAGAAATGAAGTTTTATTTTCGGTATAACACAAGGGAAGGTTTTTATGTTAGATGAGCAAACGCTGAAGTTTTGTTTTATTTTTTTGCTTTTTTTTATTTTTTTTATACAGCTCCGACAAATTCCACAGCACTTTCTGTGATTACAGGTCAGTTCAATCAGTCCTTGATCTAAAGGAGCTTACAATCCATTAAGCCAATGGGTCTTTGTTATAAAAGTTTGTAAATCCAAAGGACTTTTTGGTTTTCTACAGTAATGGCTCTCAATATTTAGTCAATGTGCACTGTGTACCAAACAACTGTCATGGGTTTTTTAAAATATAAAAATCTATATCCACCTTTTATTTTATTTTTTTATATTTTTCCTATCTCAGTGCTTCTGATCTCCTCCAGCCTCTTTCAGTCACTTCCTGTCTCTATGCATTACAGTGATGGCTGGCCATCATTTCTCTGGCTTGGTTTCATAATAGCGACAGCAGCAGACATACATGCTCAGTATGTGTGGGCATGGGAATAAAAACCTGACAGGGATTCTAACCCTTCCATACTGCATCCAAAAATATTATAATATACACTATAAAGCATATTTATATACTATATATATGTGTGTATATATGTAGTCTGATATAAGTACATATTGCCTAAATCTATTTATCATGTGTTTTCTTCTTAAATCTTGGTGCGCTTTTTGTATTTCTTCCAGATCTGTGCAGTAATCCAGTGTGTGACTTCCTGTAATAAAGACCACTCACTGCTGCTCTCTTTTCTTGTGCAGGGGGACTGGTCTTGTCTCTGCCTCCTCCTGTAGTTTTCTGCGGCCACCCTGCAGTGGATGGAGCCTGCAGGGCCCCCTTCTCCAGCGCAACTCTCTGGATATACTTTGTTCATATTTTATGTCTGAGGTTTACAACCACTTTAACTACTTCCTTGCCACGCTATACAGTCAAAAGTTGGTTACTCTGTTGTTCTGGTAGGGTGCACATGGACATCCTACTGGAACCACGCCGCCAGGGGTGTCTTAATGAGAGGGTATACCTGGGCACTGCCCAGGGGCCCCAGCTGCTTTGGGGAAAGTGCTTGAGCCCATGCTCCCCCGAAATTAGGGGCCCAATGATGGCACTGAGAGTGATAGATGCAAAGGGGAGGCCGTCTGCCTCCTACCTACTTAATGTCTGTTTACCTGCACTCTCATTATTGTAGGGGCATTACTTTGCCCAGTGGCCCAAAATGCTATTAAGATGGCCCTACGTGACGCCGCTCACTTGCCTTCAGATCCTTCAGATCGTGGTAAAGGGCCAATCACAGTGACCCTTTACCACATGACCAGCTGTGTCCAACCACAGCCGGTTATCGACAGTACTTTCTTCACATGTTTGTGCAATCCTGACAGGGGACATGTACACAAACCCTCAGGGCACTAATCATCAGTGCAGCCCCTTTAGTGCCTATCAGTGCTTCCTCATCAGTGCCACCTCACCAATGCCTATCAGTGCTTCCTCATCAGTGCCCATCGCTGAAGGAGAACAATTAAATTATTTGCAACATTTTATAACGGAAACTAAGAAAAGTTTTATTTATTTTTTCAAAATTGTCAGCCTTTTTCTTCTTTTTTTTTTTTAAAGTGTATTTTTGTGCGTGAACTCGAGAGAGAGAGAGAGAGGAGCCGGACTGCAGGAGTTGGGAGTAGGCAGACCCTCCCCCCAGAGGCAATCGCCATCCTTCTCCATGCCCCTGGTGGCAATGGCGGGTGTGAGGGGGGGCCTCCCACTCACCCCGCCCTACCTGCTCCTCTTGGGAGCCGAACTGGGGCCCAACAGGACCCCAATGGGGCAGAGGGACTCCCCCTATGATGGAGTGAGGGGGCCTAGCCCACCCAGCCAGCCCCGTAGGTCCTTCGCCTCTCTTTATTTTAGGAGACCGCATGGCCAAAGTGCGTGTGTTTTTTAAACCAATTTCGTGTGCGTGCAAGTGTGGTGGTTTTTGTGGGGGGGGGGGGGGGTGGACGTACTAAGCACAGGCGTACCTTGCATAGCACACCCACCGGGAGCCGGGCTGAGACCACCAAACTCAATTCACATGTAGCCGAGACCGGGATCCGAACCCTTGGCTGCAGAGGTGAACGGCTTGTCAGCGCAGTGCCAATCACATTGAGCCACTACAGCTCCCTGTCAGCCTTTTTCATTTGTTTAGCAAAACATAAATACCCAGTGGTGATTCAATACCACCTACAGAAAGTTCTATCTGTCTTAAAAAAAAATCATGAGTATAGTGTTGCATGAGCACGCAGTTGTCATTCAAATTGTAACAGTGCTGAAAATTGGCTTAAGGAGGAAGGGGGTATACGCGCACAGTAATTAAGTGGTTAGATAGACGTTTTTGTGCCTAGAGTTCAGCTTTACATGGGGCAATCAACTGTCCATAGTGACCAGTGTCTGCCTGCCTCCCATTGATGGCTCCAAAAACTGCAGACGGAATCGCCAGCAGCTATTTGGCTATGTTTGTATTTGCTGCCTCTTCTTCATCTTCTGCCAGAGTGCTGGAGATCACGGCCATGCCCCTCCTGGCTTCCAAGAGCCGCATGGCTAAGCGGCAAAGGGCCTGAGGCTGCAGGTTGGGCACCAGGGATCTAGATAAAAACAAGTCTATATTTTTTTCAGCCTTCATTATTTAGCTCATACAGACACAACACTAAATTTTTTTTAGGGTTAGTTCCTTTAAGTGAGATCTGTTTAACGTATCTATAACAAGTGGTGTACGTCGCATTCGCATATTAGCAGTGTCGGTGCACGTGCCGCTGTTTATTCCAATCCCATTTATAAGTGCTAGGACCTGTGACCCGAGACTCTGCGCGGAGTAGGTGTGAAAATGGAATTCATCAATGCATCTGTTTATGATCTTCCGCGAGTCCTACGTGTCACGTTGTAAATGAGACACAAATAATAACAGAAAGAAGAAGCATCTTATTTCCAAGGGTGCAATCTTCCAAATGTCTCGGTGGGAAGAGGCACAAGGAAGTTTGCTGATTTGAACTGTAGTTACCTTTTTAAATGTGATCTCCGGCCTTCCCTTCAGTCTTGCACAGTTGTATCGGCTTCTCTCCTGTACTGAAACGGCTTACTCTGATTTCACTGCACACTGTGAGCTTACACCATGTGCATCAGAAGCGGCAGTAAGGCCTCGTACACACAACCGGTTTCCTCAGCAGAATCCAGCAAGAAACTTGTTGGGAGACATGTTTTGCCGAGGAAACCGGTCGTGTGTACATTTTTCGATGAGGAAACTGTCGAGGAACTCAACGAGCCAAAAAGAGAGCATGTTCTTTTTTTCCTCGACGGGAATGGAGAAAATTGGCTCGTCGAGTTCCTCGACAGCCAAACAAGGAACTCGACGAGGAAAACGATGTGTTTCGCCCGACGAGTTCCTCGGTCGTGTGTACGGAGCCTAAGTCACATAGAGCTTCACCTCATTTCCTGGCGGGAGGACATCCAGCATCATCTGTTGCGGAACTACAGGTCCTATTATGCATCTGCCTTTGGGAGTCATATTTGTAACGGTCAGCCTTGCACCATAGCTCCCAACTGTCCCTGATTTCGAGCAATGTCCCTCTGTCCCCCTCATTTGTCCCTCATTTTGGTCTGATCTATATAGTTGTACTGTATATAATGCACTTTTTATCTTTCAACATGTGTTTCCCAGTGCTAAATTGCTGCATTTGTACATTTTAAAAGCCAATTTGAAGGAATAGTAGTGGCAAAAAAAGTCCTTGTGGATTTAAAGGGTTAGTAAAGGATTTTTTTTTCTTTTAAAATAACAAACATGTTATACTTACCTCCACTGTGCAGTTCGTTTTGTACAGAGTGGCCCCGATCTATGTCTTCTGGGGTTCCTCGGCGGCTGTCTCTGGTCCTCCCTGCAAGTACTGACCACAGTCATGCAAGAGAGCTCACATGGTGGTAAGTCCTTGCGGGCGTGCTCCCGTGATACAGAGAGTGGCCATAGCTGCTTACTGTATGACTCGGCCCCGCCCCTCAGCACGCCGCATCACTGGATGTGATTGACAGCAGCGCCAGCCAATGGCTGCGGTGCTCTCAATCCATCCGCTCTAGCCAATCAACAGCCAGGCTGAGCGGCGAAGAGGATCTCAGGGCCGCGCATTGAACTTTCGAAGGGTCAGGTAAGTATAACGGGGGCTGGGGGGGGGGGGGCGGCAGCATAATTTTTTACAATACAACTCCTTTAATTAACCTTTTTTTGGTTAATTCTCCTTTAGGGGGTGTGGCAGGGGGAGTGTCCTATGCCTACATACATTTGTTAGTAGGTCTCCCTCATTCCCATCTCAAAATGTTGAGAGGTATGCTTGCACTCATTGGACTTGTAGTTCCGCAACAGCAGGAGGACCACAGGTTGAGCACCCTTGCTTCCCAGCCCGATTGTGCCTGGCTGGCCCCTTTCATTCATTGGATTTCAGTCCTTTCATTCATTACTTGGGCTTAACTTAAAGCAGAGTTCCAGCCAAAAATGGAACTTCTGCTTTAAGCACTCCTTGCCCCCTTAAATTTTTTTGGCGGAGTAGGTACCTTCTTTTTAGTGAGACTTCCTGTCCCACTTCCTCATTCCTCTTCTCGGCCACCCAGGCAACTCCTCCTCTTCCCCTAGGTGGCCCCTCCCTGCCAGCAATCTTCTGGGACACGTCCCAGAAGATTGCCTGGCCAATAGCAGAGCGCAGTGCGTGCCCGGCCATAAAGCCGTAAGCTATTACGGCCTGGTGCCCACAGTTGCTATGATGGTGCCACGAAAAGGAGTGAGGCTTCGGGCCCCCGCATCGCTGGACCATGGGACAAGTAAGTGTCTGTTTATTAAAAGTCAGCAGCTACACTTTTTGTAGCTGCTGACTTTTAATAAACTAAGAAACGGGGGGAACTCCGCTTTGAAGGGGTTGTAAACCCTTGTGGTTTTTCACCTTAATGCAATTAGGTGAAAAACCTCCAGTGATGCAGCTGCCACCCCCAGAGCCCCCCTTTTACTTACCTGAACCCGGTCTGTTCATCGATAGGGACCACCACAGCAGCCCCAGGCGGTGTCTCGGGTCCTCATTGGATAGATTGATGTGAAAGTAAAGTTTCCAGAACTGTAATGGAGGGGAAATCTCCAAATAGGGACAGTAGTTCTGGTGACCACGGGGACCCAATGTGTTCCCCTAATTTGTTAATTGCTGATAACAAGCAAGGATTCTCCGACTTTGCAGGGATTTCCCCTCACCTCCTGGCTATGGTACAGGAAGTGAAGGGGACTCTCCCCAAAGTGTCACAGATAGCAAATAAACTGAAAAGATAGCAAATAAAAAAAATAAAAAAAAGTGCATGGATTCCAATGCGGAGGGGCTGTTTTTTTGAAGCACCAATTAGAACCTAATAGGCTTCAATATAGGGTGGGCTCGGGTCACAGATAGTGCACTCCGAGATCACCCAGGTGTGTTACAGCCGTAAATCAATATTAGCTGTTGTAACACTGATCCTCCTTCTGGCCAATCAGAAAGCGGGATTTGACACCGGTCACCCTGAAAGGCTGAAAGGAGAGGCGATCACATTGGATGGCTAGGAGGGGAGGAGCTGGAAGCCGCCATGGAGGAGAGGACTCAGAGCCAAGCCGCTGCACCATGCTGCCTGCCACCTGCCATTAAGGGGCATACCTCCCAAATTTTTGAGATGGGAATGAGGGACACCTATCAGCAAAAGTATGCCATGTGTTGTTGAGCGGGTGGGGGGGGGGGGGTTCCGTGGATCTGAGTTGTTGAGCAGGGGGGTTCCGCGGATAGCGGGACATTCCCGCAAAAAACGGGAAGGTTGGGAGGTATGAAGGGGGTAAGTGCTGGATTGAACGACAAACAGCGGGGGGTTGGGTGCTGCTGGGGGGGGGGTTGTTTGTCACCCCCCCCCCAATAAAAGGGGGACCTGGGCAGTAGTGTATTTAGGTTTTGTGCTGCTTTAGGCCTGATTAAACTCGTGCACCCCCTAATTTAAATATGACAATATGGCCCCACCCTTCCTGTCAAGGCCACACCCCTTGCTTTTCAAGAACCACCCTAAAAATTTGGACTGGGGACACTAGTTCTGAGGGCCTGGGGGGTAAGCCCTTAATTTACATAGATTTCCTGTCACTTCCTGTTTGGCTATGGGGCAGGGGGTGAAGGGAAATCTCTGCAATGTGACAGGGATGGTAAAAAAATTAATTGACAGGGGCTATAACCCTCCCTATACTCGATCCAAAATGAATAAAGTGTTGCCTATAGTTCTACTTTAGGCACAAATTTCTGATAATTTTATGGAGAGGACTAAAAAGATATAACCATGCAGCAGAAAACATATAGCATAGTGAGGAAGTTTTGTGGTCAGAAGCACCGCCCCCCTCCCCCCACCATGCCGGCCTCCCACATGCTGGCAGCAGTGCGGCCACTTTATGGGGGCGCTAGACTAATTTGCCTCTCTGCCCAGTCCACCCCATAAGACTGGCGCTCAGTGTTGTAAGTAACGGAGTTACAATAAAGGCAGTTACATAACGCAGCCCCTTTTGAGGGTAACGAGTAATCTACCTGATTACTCTTCCCCTCACGGTAACGCAGTTCCCATTACTTGGGCGGCATTACCGCAATTACATCTACCGCCACTAGATGGCAGCAGAGTAATTGCTTTTGCCTGCGCTGTGAACATAAATATGGGTGGAATTCCGCTTTAGAATCATGTGACCGCTGTGATCGCCTGTCACAGCGGTGTGAAAACTTCCAATCGCAAGGAGCACTGGATACAATGAGCCCCACCCGCCTCACACTGACCTATCAAATCACATCGATCACACACACTGTGTGCGCAACCTGATCAATGATCCGGGGAACACATGGCCGGATAAAAATGTTCCACAGAACAAACGTTCCATATACAACACAGTGTACACAGCGACATCTAGTGGTCAACATGGTAAGTGCAGGACACCTATACAGACCAATGATCAGCAGGTTATTTTTGGTCAGTGATTTCATCTCTTCATCAGACAACAAAGAAAAATCTGACATTCCCAATCCAGATCCCTTGCATCCAATAAAGCTTACATAAGATAAATAAAATAATAACCAATAAACTATAGAATATTCTACATATACACGAGATCACCATTTGTTTCCGGTTTTCTGGCATTCTTTTGTCTTGGAGTATTAACTCACTGCTCCCTGGCAAGCGCCCGTCATCTGCTTCTCAACAAAGCATTGTAGAATATTCCTAGCGCGGAAACCTCTATCCTTTTTTAAACCACACCCATCGAAGACCTCACTAAGCAGCGCCATTACCTGCACACTCACTATTTTATTGTAGAATATTAAAAAAAACATTCAGTTACTTTGCTGAGTAACTAATTACTTTTTCAATGTAGTAACTGAGTCACTAACGCAATTACTTTTTCGGAGAAGTAATTTGTAACTGTAACTAATTACTTTTTTAAAGTAAGATGAGCAACACTGCTGGCGCTATACTAACAGTGTAGCACAAGCCAGCGGGGACTCTTTTTGTGCTGCCCCCATGCAAAGCGCTGCCCTAGGCCTGGGCCTTGTTGGCCTAGGCCAGGATACAGTGTTATACCTGGGTATGATTTAAAACAAAATTACTTTATGTTTAAATATGGAAACATTATACAGTATATCACTAATGTTGCAAATATTTCAGCAATCAGCCCTGGACCATATATCACTGCCACAGTTACCTGTATAATATCACCTGTCAATGAGAATGAAATATGCCAGTGACCCAAATTCCCAGGTGCCTCTCCCTGCCTTTTCTCAGAGGCACCAGGTCATTAGTACTCGGGTCCAAAACGCATTCAGGATAGGGTTACCAGCTGTCCCATATTAGCACTGACATCCATTATTTCCAATAAAAATCACACTGTCCCATTTTGCTGTAATGCTAAAATAATGACAAACATCTGCAGTGGAGCCTGTAGCAGAATTACCACATTGCTGATGTTAAAACTTAAATCTGACCTCCTTCCTCCCCTTCAGCCTTGCACAATTGTACCGGCTCCTCTCCTGGAGTAAAATGGCTTATTCTGATTTCACTACACACTGTGAGCTTCTCAAAATGTGCATCAGAAGCTGCATATTAGATAGAGCCTGTCTCATAGCCTGGCTGGAGGACATCCAGCATCATAAAGCACTTTCTTTCCCAGACTGACTGTCCCTGGCCTGCCCTATTTAGGGCCCTTTCACACGGTGCGGACCGTTTTTTCGGTCCGCACCGCGTGTGTCCGTCGGCTCAGCGGGGGGTCCCGCTCAGCCGTCGGCGGACAGGGCGGTCCCCGCACACTGTGCAGGGACCGCCCTGTCTCTCCTCCGCTATCCCCTATGGGGAATCGGATGGAAACGCACCGTCTGTCTGTTTGCATCCGATCCGATCCACCGGACGGAAGAAAAATAGGGTTTACTTCCGTCCGCAAAACGGATCCAGGCGGACGCGGATAGTAGGTGGACGTTAGCGGATGCATCATCCGCTAACAGATCCGCTCCCATAGGGCCCCATTCTAAGTCCGTTTACGGACTTAGAAAAAGCGGACCGTTTGTCCGCACGTGTGAAAGGGCCCTTATTCATTGCATTTCAGTTCCTTCAATTATGGAGGCTCAACATCACATGTGCACATTACTAGGGGTGGGGTCTGCTTGCAAACACAGCCTGCCTAGGAGCACCCAATCTAGACTGATACCCACTCATTAAAGAGGATACTGACAAATATGCTGCAGAAATCTCCCTTCACTGACTCTGGCTGAAATCATTTTAACTGTGGGCAGCTGAAGCTGCTGTCTGTTCACTTCCTGGATTTACAAAAAGGCACTATAATCCCTCTTCACTCTATCCAAAACGAAAAAAGTTTTGCTTTTAGTTAAAGGGGTTGTAAAGGTAAATGTTTTTTCACCTTAATGCATCGTTGCAGTGTTCCGCCCCCCTGTTTTACATACCTGAGCCCCGAATTTCCGTGGGCGCAATCCCACGTTGTGCCCCCCCCCCCCACCGCTTCTCAGCTCTTCATTGGATAGATTAATAGCAGCGCAGCCATTGGCTCCTGCTGCTGTCAATCAAATCCAATGACTGGGCCGCCGGGGGGGTGTGGCTGAGTCATACGTCAGAGTGTATGACACGGGAGCGCGCCCGCAAGGTAACCCCCTCGGGAGAGCTTCGTCTGATGGAGAATATTAGTTAAAGCAGAGTTCCACCCTGGAAAAAAAAATTCTTCCAAAAATCTAAAAATAAAATAAAAAAATTAAATGAAAAAATAAAACATGTTTTACTTACCCTAAATAGCTGTTGCTATGCGGAAGTCCCGAATCTGCCTCTTCATCTTCCGCGGTCGATTCTCTTCCTCCTCCTACACTCGGTGTATTCTTGTGAATGGGGTGCGCTGCATTCTGGGAACTGAGTGTGTCCCAGAAAGCAGCCGGACCATTCACAAAGCGCCGCGCTGCTCGCACATGCGCAGTAGGAAACGGGCAGTGAAGCCGCAGGGCTTCACTGCCTGTTTCCCTTACTGTGGATGGCAGCGCCTGGAGCTGCCAGGATCGAGGATCAGCCTCGGCGTGGGCCGACATCGCTGGCGGCTAGGACAGGTAAGTGTCCTTATTAAAAGTCAGCAGCTACAGTGTTAGCAGCTGCTGACTTTTAATTTCTTTTTCATTTTTTTTTTTACCGGACCTCCTCTTTAAGTAGAGGCGGGATAGGCTTCCCTGAAAAAAAGGGTCATCAACGATCGCCTAAAAGTGCACAGAGTAGGAGATAGTTGGGCAGATTGGGGTAGGGAGTTCCACAGGATGGTAGAGGCTGGGGAGAAGTCCTGTAGGCGAGCATGGGAGGAGGTGACAAGGAAGCCTAAAGAGCTGGAGATCTTGAGAGAAAAGATGAGCTACGGCGTGTTCGCAGAGTCCACCAGGAAGTCGACACTGCGCTGCGCTAATCATAGGCAGTCAGACATTGTCCTGATGCACAGCTGCAGAGATCAGGAAATGTCTCAATGCCTGTGATTAGCGCAGGATAGTGCCGACTTCCTGGCGGGCTCTGCACGCGGACTCTGCGAACACGCCGGAGCTCATCCTTACTTGAAAGTAAAGAAGAGAATGATTTGAATTCCACTTTAACATGGAAAATATATCTGATGGTAGATTTATAAAAAAAAAAAAAACGTATATTAAAATTTTTTTTTTTAAACTATTTTTATAAATGGAAGGACTGCATGGTAGTGGAGCAATCACATGGCCTCTTAAATTCCTTACTCCTCTTCCTCATCCAGGTTAAGCATCAATGCTGAAGGACTAAAGTTGGATGCCAACAGAGAATGTCCATTTTGTTTTTATTAACTATCCCTAATAAGATGACCTTATTATGAAGGACTGAAATTATATTCTTTTTTTTTTTTTACTAAGTAGAGACAGTCCACCGCCCTCCAAAAATAAAACGGAAAGCCCAAGCTTTGTACGGATATCAATTAAAGAGCACAGAATTAAAGAAATTTTAATGATTGCCTTTCATTAGTCTAGAATGCTTTTCACCTTCAAGGTATATTCGAATAATATTAAAAATAGCACCAATAACACATCACTCAATAAAATAGATTTTTCATTTCAGGGTCACAAATATCATATCGAGATTTTTTTTTTTTTTCCTCCCCTCTTAAACAATAACACTTCCTATCTCTGTACTTCTCTGCATACTTTTGAAGTGCCATATTAAAACCAATCTCTAAGCCTCCGGGCGAAGTGGAGCAATTAGTCTTGCAGTTGTGAATAAATAAAAAATCCTTTTATATACCCGTCCTTGACACGTACCTTGCAAATCAGGGAACTTTCATCTGCCGGAATAAAATGTTAAATAATGAACATCAATACTAGAAAAAAAAAAAAACTTTCACTGCTTTTCATAGAAGAATCCGACACATTTTTCTTATTATATTCATTTATATTTACATTTAAAACACATTTTTCTGAAGGCAGACGGCGGCAATACCTCCGGTTATACCCATGCATATGTATTACATATATGCAAAAATTTTTTTTTTTTTTTCAAAAACTCCTTCATATTTTTAGGATTTATAAAAACATATCAAGAATGTTGTGGCATGGGGGGGGGAAACTCATTTAGTTAAAAGGTCACAAGACAAAGTATCAGTGAAATGAAGCAAAGATTCTTGTATTTTTTTGTAATGGTGGGGTGATGTCTTTTTTTTTTTTTTTAATCTATTGGGCATTGTCATCAGAGAACTAGAAATAAAAGCCGAAAAATGCTTTAAGAGATGCAAATAATAAAATAACTGTAAGAACAGAAAATTGAAAAATTTGAAAAATCGAAGCATACAAATCCTAGATGCATCACCCAGCTGAAACATGTCATTTAAAGGTTTAAATTAGACGTAAAGCTAAACGCCAAAGTCTTATCTATTTTTTAAAGCTTAACTATTAGGGGGGAGTACACATCTCTTAAGGTGGAGGTTCCCCTGAACTGTGAGGGTTAAATGTAGGCATGTGCATTTCGTTTAGTTCCGAATCGAAATTCGGACGGATTTTCCATTATTCGGACATTCGGATGCATACGAATTCCCGAATTGCTATATTAGCGAAAAATTTCGACCGTTTTCGGAATTCGTTCGTTTTCGACCGAATTTCGAAAAAAAAGGTCGAAATCGAAAAAAAATTTTTTTCGAATTCCGAATCGAATACCCGCGGACTAAATTCGATCGGAATTCGAAAAAAAAAAAAAAAATTTGGATTTAATTCGAAAAAAATTCTATTCGAAAAGAGACTATTTGTTTTCTAATCTGGTTGAAATATTTTCGATTTCGACCGTTTTTTTCGAAATTCGGTCGAAAACGAACGAATTCGAAAAACGGTTGAAATATTTTCGATTTCGACCGGATTTTTCGAAATTCGGTCGAAAACGAACGAATTCCGAAAACGAATTCAACACATGTAACGAACCTAACTTAACGAAATTTATTAAATGACGAATTGAAACGAAACGAAACGAAACAAATTTTTCACTTTTGCACATGCCTAGTTAAATGCTCTTTTACATCTAAGAGGACCAGGAAAAGCAGTTTACTTGCTTAAAGTAGTAAAGCCTGAAGGTTTTCTACCTTAATGCATTGTTTTAAAAAAAAAAAAAAAACTTTTGTGCCAGAGAACCCCCCCAGCCCCCTCCCCTATACCTACCTGAACCCGATCCGGCAATCTCCCTTCTCACTGGGCAGATAGATAGCAGTGGGAGCCAATCAAATTCTGTGATGAGGGAGAGGGGGGGCAGGGCTGAGCAGCCCTGTCTGTGTCAATAGATGCAGACAGGGTGGTCTGGGAGCGAGCCCACGTGGATGTCCCCATAGAAAGCTGCTTTCTATGGGCTTACTTACTGAAGAGGTGGAGCCAGGAGCACCCATGGGGGACCTGAGAAATAAAGGATAGGCAGAGGCGTAATAGAACCTTGAGGGCCCCAGTACAAGAAACCATGAAGGGCCCCCCTGGCCCCTGAACCCACTGATCCCAGGGCCCTTCATGGGACACTTTATTAAGGTCCCACATCGGGTCACCTTCCTGATGAATTGGGGTCCCCCCCCCCACGGTGTCAGAATGCCAGAGCCCAGTTGCAAGTGTGATTTTTGTGACCCTGGTAGTTCCGCCACTGGTTATTATTATTATTTTTTTGTTTTTATTTTTAGGACCCCCTGTTGCAGCTCTGCCTCTCACTCCCTCATCACAGAATTTGATTGTCACTCTAAACAGACCCCTGATGTCTCACTTTTGAGACTGAGAAAGGGGCCGAGGACAGATTCCTCATCCCCATTCTCTGCATTCTCAGCTGTATAGAACGAATGAACAAAAATAGTTCCTGTTTATTCATAAGCTGAAACATAGTAAACACAGTCCGTGATGATTGGCACCAATCACTGACTTTATTCATCAAGGCAAGGAAGGGGGTGGTAAATGACACATTTACCGGCTTCTTCCTCGCTCTCCATCCTGACTGATCCCCTGCAGCAGCTGGGGAGGGGGAAACTTCACATCACTGTTGGGGGGGGGGGGGGCACACAGGGGCCTGGGGCAGCAAGACAGGGGTAGGAAGGTGGCAGGAGCGGCATGTAGAGAACCAATGACCTCCATTTCCCTGAATGTCTGCAGGAGGGAGATGAGAAGAAGCTGGCATTCAGCGGCTACATGGGTTTCTCTACATCAGTGGTTCTCAACCTATCTAGTTCCGTGACCCCTTGATAAAATTTCCCAAGTTGTGGGGACCCCTAACGGTAAAATTATTTTCCTATTGTGGGTTGTCGGCACAAGTTATTTGCGCCCCTAACCCATGGACATTTAGCGCTCCCTGAGTGCCTTCCACTCGTACTATATTAAAACCCCTTAAAGTGGATGTAAACCCAAAAAATTATGAAGTCTGTTTCTCTCTTCTTGCTTTCGGTGACAGGTTATTTACATATCTAGCTTGGACATGTTTATCATAACATGCCTTTCTTGTTCTTTCTCTTATTCTTTCTCTCCCTTTTTTTTTTTTTGCTCCTCTCCCTCTTTTCCTCTCCCTTCCATGTATTCTCCTTTTTTTTTCCTTCTATTATGCCCTGGTGGGCAGTATGGGATCAGTGGCAGTGCTAGCGGGGAGTTGGGATCAGTGGCAGTGCTAGTGGGGAGTTGGGATCAGCCAACTTAGGTGCTCTTTATCAAGGTCATCTTCTCATCTGAGAACTATAGTGGTGTTAGTCACTGTGTCTCTGACTTTGTGATTTCTCGTAGCAGTGACACCTATGCTGAAATCAGCAGATAGGGTCTCCTCCAGCCCCTTCGACTTCACATTCCTCACCAGTCAGATGACCTCTAGTCTCTGCCCCCCAGCTATGCCGTGAACTGAATGGGCGGCTGTGAAGAGGCTGAGTGGGCGGCCGCGGGCTTCAGGAACAGCCCAGGTTTTAGTGACCCCTGGCAAACCCTCATTTGACCCCCAAGGGGGTTCCCGACCCCCAGGTTGAGAACCACTGCTCTACATGGTGCCGCCACTACCGCCCTCCTATCCAGGTGTACAGGGGGTGGCACAGGCCCCCTGGAGCATGCAATGGTGACCCCCTGTATGTACGCCCCTGAGGATAGAGACTTCTCAGGGGAAAACCATTACATAGAACAGGTAAGTATAACATGTTTATTTTTTTCATAAAAAATAAAATAAAAAATAAAAGCTTTAATATCACTTTAAACCGTTGCCCTACGCTGGATGTGAGGACCCTGACCCTGGTGCAGCATAGGGGAGCACCTGTATTTCCTGAGCAATAACCCTTTCAGTGTGGGGGCAGCACCACTGCAAGGGAGGATTTTTACTTTTCCTGGCGTTAATGTTAATTTCAAAAGTTATTTTCTACTTTTGTAAATTTGCAGCTTTTATTAGGAAAAATAAATAAATCTGATGACCCTGTCATGAAGGTCCCTATTCTTGCAATTCTGGTACAGGGTGAGAACGTTATATTCTTGTGTCCCAATAGTGCTCCCACTGACATCCTATCATATATTCTCATCACACTCCTTTGTGGGTAAAGCCTGGAGTATGGAAGTGCTGGATAACTGGTGTCAACATAGAAGAAATAATATGTCACCAGCACACAATGGATACAGATAATAGTCCTAGAACTTGTTAGAGTGATCACATTACAATAAGTGTAAGTGCAACATTTCACACCTAGGCATGTCACATACCTGACAGATGGGTCCTTTAAGCATACCTCCCAACATTTTTAGATGGAAATGAGGGACACCTACTAACAAACGCATGTTGGCATAGGATACGCTCCCTGTCACACCCCCTTAAAGGAGAATTAACCAAAAAAAAAAAGGTTCATTAAATCCACAAGGGCTTTTTGTTACCATTATTATTCCTTTTATATTGGCTTGTAAAATTTACAAATGCAGCAATTAAAAAATTGGATGAAAGGTTTAGCACTTGGAAACTTTTTGAAAGATAAAAAGTGCGTTTTATATACAACGTTATAGATCAGACCAAAATGAGGGACGAATAAGGAGGAAAGGGGGGCATTGCTCCAAATCAGGGACAGTCCCTTGAAATCAGGGACAGTTGGGAAATGCTTTAAGGCTCCGAAAAGTTGCACTAAGAATTGTTAAAACTCCTTTTTTTCTTTTTGTTGCTGCCCATGTCCAATGGAAAGATTTTCCTTTACTTTCCATCCCAGAGACAAAGCAGGAAGTAAAAGAAGATCTATCCAGAGCAAGGGGACATCCCCTCATAGACATTTGTCATCAGAACAGGTTTCCTCTCAAAATGTTGAATTTTCGGTCACTTTCTGTACCAAAGACAATGGTTAACAGGACCAATAGAGAAGTTGAATCTCTCCAGCATGTACACAGCAACAAAAATACTGAGAAAGATATTTTAATTTCGAGATCTATGGCAGTGGTCTCCAAACTGCGGCCCTGGGGCCAAATTCGGCCCTTTGCCTGCCTTTATCCGGCCCTTGGGACACTACGTCTCCCACTGATTTGAGACACTTTTCTGCCAACTGACACCAACAATTGAAGAGCAAAACAGGTAATACGGCCACCCAGGTGTACTTCAGGTAATGCAGGAAGGGCTTTAATGACCCACTGATCAGTGAGAGACCAATGAGACATTGTAGTGTGTTCATAAGATCTCTGGTCTTTATTCAATACCACAGTGGCTAACATGCAAAAGAAAGAATGGAGGGGTTGTGTTTTAATGCATATGTTTCTGAAAGTTATATAAACTCAGTACTTTCTTATCATGATTTAAACTGCTGGCTTAGTTAACAAAAACTAGCTGGTGATTTGCTTATACAACAGGCTGCTCCATGAATCAACAAACTGAATATGCAAACTGTCAGTTATGTCAAAACACATACATTCAAAATGTTAATTTCTACTTAAACAAAATAGGGTCAGTTATTTATACATTCTATTACAACAATGAAGCACAATATCTCTCACTGACACCGATGATAGGGCACTGCTCCTCCCCCAATATCAATTGTGGTGATGTTCACTCCCACTGATGCCAGGAAAATTTCCTCTACCACTGGCCACAGTCCGGCCCCCCTAAAGTCTGAAGGACAATAACCTGGCCCTTTGATTAGAAAGTTTGGAGACCCTTGAGTTATGGAATATGTGCCAGGCCGGACACACAATGTCATTTTGAGTGAGTGAGTGAATAACTTGTATAGCACTACAAATGCAAACTAAATCGCCTCAAGGCGCTTTTTGCATCCGGTGCTGTCGTGTGTCTTCAAAAGAGGTGGGTCTTAAGTTTTTTCTCTAAAGGGCCCGATGGTTTTCTTCCATGTGGATGTCCGTGGGTAGAGCGTTCCATAGCCGTGGTCCTTGTACTTTTATTGGAATGTGAAAGATCAACCCATGGTACACACATAGGTTCAGACAGGATGATCCTTTATTCAGACCCTGCTTCCCATAAACACAGCACTGATGCCATAGGCTGTATTGAGAGATCATTAGACTGTCAGATACAAACCCGACTTGCCCCTCTGCACCCGTAGCCCATCCACCTCCCGCCCACCTTCATTTCAAAGTGGCACAATTGATGTCAGTGACAATCAGGTGATGGCCCTCCTCCCAATACTAGCCTAGGCCTTGCTGCGGATTTTTATATGTGAAGAAGCTTCTTCTAGTAGAACTGCCAGATGCAGCTGGTATGTATGGGATACCCCTGCATGTCTGAAAGTGAAGGAAATGGGTGGATTTGAGATCTGATGGTGAATGAATTGGGGCTGATCTGAGGTGTGAATGTGTAGGAATTGGGGCTGATCTGAGACCTGATGGTAAATTACTAGCAGCTGATCTGAGGTCTGAAGGTGCAGGAATTGGGATATTCTGAGTAGTGATGGTTCAGAAATTGGGGCTGATCTGATGTCTGATGGATCAGGAATTGGGTAGTCTGAGACGTGAAGGTGCAGTCATCTGGGCTGATCTGAGGTGTGAATGTGCAGAAATTGTGACTGACTTGAGATCTGATGGTGAATGAATTGGGGTGATCTGAGGTGTAAAGGTTTAGGGCTGATCTGAGATTTGATGGTGAATGAATAGCGACTGATCTGAGGTGTGAAGATGTAGGAATTGGGGCTGATCTGAGGTGTGAAGGTGTAGGAATTGGTGCTGATCTGAGGTCTGAAGGTCCAGGTATTGAGGTGATCTGATACATAAAGGTGCAGGAATTGGGGCTGATCTAAGGTGTGAAGGTGTAGGAATTGGTGCTGATCTGAGGTCTGAAGGTCCAGGTATTGAGGTGATCTGAGATGTATTGGTGCAGGAATTGGGGCTGATCGAAGATGTGAAGGTGCGGAAACTGTGGCTGATCTGAGATTTGATGGTGAATAAATTGGGGTCATCTGAGGTGTGAAGTTGCAGGAACTGGGGTTGACCTAAGTTGTGAAGGTGCAGGAATGGGGGCTGATCTGAGGAGTGATGGTTCAGAAATTAGGTCTGATCTGATGTCTGTTGGAATCTGAGGCGTGAAGGTGCTAGAATTGGGCCTGATCTGAAATGTGATGGTGAATGAAATGGAGTGATCTGTGGTGTGAAGATGCACACATTGGGGTGCTATGAGGTGGGAAGGTGCAGGAATGATGGCTGATCTGAGGTCTAAAGTGCACTGTTGATCACTGGCATGCCATTTGTCCAATGAATTTGAATTGACACTTAATGTGGAAAAGGTTGCTGACCCCTCTTCTAACCCCTTCACATTCTATCCAAAACTAAAAATGAAAAGTTCTGACTTTACATGCACAAACTTTTTCTACTTGCTGCCTCTGTTCCTGCAGTCGAATGGTTAAGAGCGCCCGCCATTGTCACCCTCCAGCTCACTCACTTCAGCAACCAGCTTTTTATGGAGACGTTGAGGCAGCCATGTTGGATTGCAGTTGCAGGCAGCACAGCCTCCCCTCATAAAGTGTCGCTCAGCAGCTGGAAGCAGAGCAGGGTGTCGTCTGTCCCCTGTGGCAGTAGACACATTGCCCGGGACATGATGTATCATGTATGTGCGTTAGAAAATTACTGGAAATTTGCCAAAGTACTTTAACCAGCCGCAGTAGGCTGGGCGCATTTTAAGCCTTTTTTTTTTTTCCCACAACTACCAAATGTCTTCCATAAAATTAAGTCTCTCCCCTAAAATCGCTTTATTGGGATATTCTGCTAGGTTGCTGTGCCAGCACACACTCCCGTGGCGATCGCATTTATATGGAGGGAAGCTCGACTGCTGTGATTTCATACTACGCCAACATGTCTGCCCATTGCAACTAAACACCCTGGCTCTGCATCGCTTTCCACACGGTTTACTGTAATTATAAATGTATTGGGAACGCAGTAATGTAACGTTACAATACTTATTAAACATTTTATAGGCACAATTCTGCTGAACTGTTTTGTGACTGTAGCTCTTCTTTTTTATTTTTTTTATTCCGCTTGTGTTTGAGGACATTACACATGTTCAATTTGGTGGTAACAAAACGCGTAATGTGCATTAACAAACAATTCGCCTGCGTTCCCCGCTGTGCCGAGATCGTATTTGCTCAGACAGCAGGGAAAATTCTTGCACATAAAGGCTTTTTTTTTCCCCCATCTCTAAGCACATGGAAAGCAATGTGTTCGGATCCGGAATTAAAACAATATATTCCCCTCCATATACATAATCCATATAACCAAAGTTTAATTTACCTCCTAACCAGACTAATAACCCGACAGCCTGCTTAATCTATTTAAAATGTTTTTATTTTCCTGTCGTGTATTTTTATTTTTTTTATTGTCCGAGATCCACTAAAACGACGCTGGGAGTTAGGGGGGGGGGGGGAGGGGGACCCGACCCATACTCCCTATGGATAATATGCAAATAAGCCAATCAAAAGGGAGAATAGGTTTCTGGGTAGTGCTATTTATACAGCGGCCCGATGAGTCAAGGCCTTACCTACTGGGTTTTTTATGGCAAGAAGCAGACTTCAGCAAACAGATAGAAAAAGACAGTTTGAACCTTTTTTGGTTTCCTCAGCATTAGGTTATCTGGGCCAGCAATAAGTCTATATTGTACTTATACCCAGAGGTTATTTATGACTCATGGGTATATAAAAAAAAATATATAACTTTTCCAAATTGACCTCCACCCATCAAGGCATTTTAATATTTGCATAATGCCTACCAGGGGCGGACTGACCATTGAGGAACTCAGGCACTGCCCGAGGGCCCCATGCCACTAGGGGGCCCCATCAGGGTTGCCAGGTTCAGTAAAACCAGGAACAGTATGTAAAAATCTGTGTTTTTTTTTTTTTGCTTTCGATGTGAAAATCCCAAGATTTTTGCTGCCCCGCCTCTGTACTGCCTGGCTTGGTGGCCATCTGTAAGCCCGGGGGCCCCATAATCGTCTATTGCCCGGGGGCCCCATGAGTTGTCAGTCCGCCCCTGATTCCTACCAAAAGCCATCCCACTGCTTGCGTCAGGGCTAAGGGCTCTTGAAAGGAGTACTGCGGTAGGGCACTGTGATGGTTTTAGGATACTATGTACAGCACTCTATGGCCCCTCACACCAACCATGATCTGCCTGCATTGCATGGAGGAGCACAGAAATCCCGCAATGACGTCACTGGGTCTAAAATAATGAACGTAATGAAAATATGAAGATTTTTTAACCACTTGCTGTGTGCTGGGAAGTGATCTGGCTCTTCCCGGTAGCAGGCGCGCAAATACTGTGTGACATAAAAAGTTGCAACAACCACCATTTTATTCCCTAGGGTGTCTGCTAAAACAATATATATATATATATATTGTAGCAGAGCGTCCCAGAGAGAGCCTGGGAAAGTCCAGTTCGGGGTTTATACCTCTCCCAGGCTCCTCTCTTACACGTTTAGGGATCTCTGATCCCTGATCCAGGTCAGGTGTTGGCCCTCTCCCCCAGGCCAATTTAAGCTCACCTGAGCTAACAGCCATTGCTCTGTCCTGGGAAACAGATAGTGTGGATCTGTAGGAGCAAGGAGGTTGTTAAAAGACTGGTGAGCAGTTTGTATTTTGAGCTAACAAGCGGTAGGCTTGTTTAGCTTAGTAGTTAGGGCCTACATATCGTGTAGTTAGAGCCGAGACACGGCTAGGTGTTTGTTTAAACTACTTTTGTTTGTTTTGTTTTCTGCACACTGTACAGCACCTGTAAATAGACTTTGTATAGCACCAATAAAAATCCCACTGTTGTTCACTTATCCTATGGACTTTGGTATCTGTGCCTGCTCATCCCAGGGAGCTTTTGTACCCGCTACCTATCCCCAGCTTACATATGGTGGAGGCTGCGATCAGCAGTAGTAAGTTACTATTTTAAAAGGCCAGTACCTAAAGTGACAACATGGAGGAAATCCTCAAACAAATGATGTTATCCAATGCTGCACAACAGCAAACTAACGCTGCATTGCAGCAAGCCAATGCTATCGCACAGGAGCAAACCAAGGCGCTGTACAAACAGATTGGTGCTGCACAGGAGCAATCGCAGAGGCAGATTAGTGCTGTACAGGAGCAATCGCAGAGGCTGTTTGAACAGCTTGCCACTGCTGCAGAAGTGGATAGGAAAACCCTGACTAAGGTTGCAGAGACGCTAGCACAGTGGGCACCTGCGGAAATTAAGGATATGGGAGACAAGCCTTCAGCCATCCATGTGGCTCGCTTTCTGTCTAAAATGACTACGGATGATGATCCAGAGGCCTTCCTGTTAACGTTTGAACGGACCGCTGAGAGGGAATGTTGGCCTAAAACCAAGTGGGCAGGACTGATTGCCCCCTTACTTTCTGGTGAATCGCAGAAGGCCTACTATGATCTGGAGTCAGCAGAAGCAGAAGACTACGAAAAGGTCAAGCAGGAAATTCTGGCGCGACTCGGCGTCACCTTGGCCGTTCGAGCCCAACGGGTCCACAGCTGGTTCTTCAAAATCGAGAGGCCCCCAAGATCGCAGATGTTCGACCTAATCCACCTGGTGCGAAAATGGCTACAGCCTGAGTCCCTGTCTGCGCCACAAATAGTGGAGCGTGTGGTCATGGACCAATTCCTGAGGTCACTCCCAATTCCCCTGCAGAAGTGGGTGAGTCAAGGGGACCCCAAGTCGGCAGATAACCTGGTGGAACTCGTCGAAAGATACTTTGCTGCAGAGAACCTGGTCACCACCCCAACAACCGCACGGACTTTCCACCCAAAGCCACGGTCTCCCCAGGCAACCGGTAAGACTGTTCCAGGGGAAGTGGGTGGTAAGCATGGCAAGGAAATAGGGGGGAGGATTTTTGGTGCCAGGACTGAAGTTTGGCGTCCCAAGCAAGGGAAACCACTGCCTGTCAGCAAACCAACTTGGGGAAACATCAGGTGTTTTCGTTGCCAAGAGCTGGGACATGTTGCAGCAAACTGTCCATTGACTGATGAACCAATGCAGTGTGATCTGTCTATTAGAAGGCAGTCTATGTTTGCTGCTGTTTCATGCGCTGCAGCGCCAAATGTGGGGAAACACATGTGTCACATGACTGTTAATGATAAGCCTATTACGGCCTTACTGGACTCTGGAAGTCTGGTTACTTTGGTTACAGCTGAGATGGTTGAAACTGTGAATTTTCATGCTAAAAAAGTTGCTGTGATCTGTGTACATGGGGATACCCGGGAGTATCCTATAGCCACAGTTCAGTTTAAAACTGGCTTAGGTACGGTGTCCCATGCGGTCGGACTTGTGCCCCACTTGGTGCACGAGGCCATCATTGGTAGGGACTTCCCTAAGTTTTGGGAACTGTGGGATCGTCCCGACCCGGTCGCAGTACCTGACTCAGTCGCAGAGCCAGAGCTCCTGGCTACTTCCGATATTGTGGGTTCAGGGGACTCATCTCAGGGCTCTCCGAGTTTTCCTTTCTCGGTTATGGCAGGAGAGCTGGAGGAGCCTGAGGAAGTCCCCACAACCAGTAGAGCCGGGCAGCCGTCTGCCGACTCGGAGCCTATGTTGGAGTTTACTGACCTTAATGTGCACAAGGAAAATTTTGGTACTGAGCAGAAAAAAGACCCTACCCTTGCCAGGGCCTGGGAAAATGTAATGGTGATTAATGATGTACCTGTTGAACCAGAGGATAGGCCCTGTTTTCCTTATTTCAGCAGCAATGATGATTTACTGTATCGTGTATGTAAAAAGAATGATGAAGTTACTGAACAGTTGGTGGTCCCCAAGCCTTACAGAAGGGTGGTGTTGGAACTTGCCCATGGGCACTTGCTAGGAGGCCATTTAGGGGTTGAGAAAACCACTGAAAGAGTGTTGCGCAGGTTTTACTGGCCTGGGATACAGAAAAATATTGAGAATTATTGTCAATCCTGTCCTGTGTGTCAGATGTCAGCCCCCAGCCCCACTTCCGAAGTCCTTTAGTGCCCTTGCCCATTATTGAAGTGCCCTTCGAGAGGATTGCCATGGACCTTGTGGGTCCCCTCCCCAAATCCGCCCGTGGTCATCAGCATATCCTCGTGATTATGGACTACGCTACCCGTTACCCTGAGGCCGTTCCCTTACGCGCCGCATCTGCTAAAAATATTGCCAAAGAGCTGTTTATGGTGTTCAGTCGGGTGGGCATCCCTAAAGAAATCCTGACAGACCAGGGTACCCCATTTATGTCACGGATAACTAGGGAGCTGTGCAAGTTATTTAAGGTGACGCAGTTGCGAACCTCTGTGTATCATCCGCAAACGGATGGCTTGGTGGAACGTTTCAATAAGACGTTAAAGGGCATGTTAAAAAAGGTTGTTGACAAAGATGGGAAAGACTGGGACTTCCTGATACCGTACCTGATGTTTGCTATCAGGGAGGTTCCCCAGTCCTCTACAGGGTACTCTCCATTTGAGTTGCTTTATGGGAGACACCCTCGGGGACTCTTGGACATAGCCAAGGAAACTTGGGAGGGGGAACAGACACCCCACAAAAGTGTAATTGAGCATATCGCTCAAATGCAGGACAGGATTGCAGCCGTAATACCAGTGGTGAAAGAACATTTACTACAGGCTCAAGCAGCCCAACAGAGAATATACAACCGGGGGGCCCAACTCCGTGTTTTCTCACCGGGTGACAGGGTCCTCGTTTTAGTTCCCACTGTTGAGAGCAAGTTCCTGGCTAAGTGGCAGGGCCCCTTTGAAGTAATTGAAAGAGTTGGGGAAGTCAATTACAAGGTCTATCAACCAGGTAAAAGGAAGCCCGAACAGATTTACCACGTGAACCTGTTAAAGCCCTGGAAGGATAGACTGGCGTTAACTGTGAGGTCCCTACCGGTAACGCCTAAGGGTACTGAATCCCCTCTGATCCCTGAGGTCACGATTCCAGACACCCTGTCATATTCCCAAAAACAGGAAGCTAGAGAGTTCCTAATAAGGAATAGAGAGAAATTTTCAGAGTTGCCTGGCACGACTTCAGCGGTTCAGCATGATATTGTTACTGAACCTGGGGTCCGTGTCAAGCTCAAACCATACCGAATTCCTGAAGCGAGGAGAAAGGACATCAGTGATGAAGTTAGAAGGATGTTGGAACTAGATGTCATTGAGGAATCCAATAGTGACTGGTCTAGCCCCATCGTGTTGGTCCCAAAACCGGATGGCACTTGGAGGTTTTGTAACGACTTCAGAAAGCTCAATGCAGTAACAAAGTTTGACACGTACCCGATGCCCAGGGTAGATGAACTTATAGACCGACTGGGCAAGGCCCGTTATCTGACCACTTTGGACTTGACCAAAGGATATTGGCAAATACCCCTGACTAATAGTGCCAAAGAAAAGACTGCGTTTGTGACCCCGGAGGGATCATTCCAGTATAAGAAAATGCCTTTTGGGTTGCAAAATGCCCCTGCAACCTTTCAGAGGGCCATGGACAGGACCCTAAGACCGCACCAGCAGTATGCTGCAGCTTATTTAGATGACATAGTGGTGCATAGCACTGACTGGGAGTCTCACTTGCCCCGTGTCCAAGCTGTCCTTGATTCCCTCTTCAAGGAAGGTTTTACGGCAAATCCCAAAAAATGTGCCATTGGTTTGGAGGAAGCCAAGTATTTGGGCTACACTATTGGCCGTGGAGTTATTAAACCCCAAGTGAATAAAGTAGAAGCCATCCAGGAGTGGCCACGTCCTGCAAACAAGAAGCAGGTCAGGGCCTTTCTTGGCATTGCGGGATATTATAGAAGGTTTATTCCAAATTTTGCCACTATAGCTGCCCCACTGACAGACCTGACGAAAGGGAAAGACTCCGTAATGATAAAATGGTCCCCAGTAGCAGAAGAATCTTTCCAAGTCCTGAAGAAGGCTCTTTGTGCACAGCCAGTGCTATACTCCCCGATTTCTCCAAAGATTTTTTGGTTCAGACAGATGCCTCTGATGTAGGTATCGGGGCAGTACTATCACAGGTATACAATGGGGAAGAACACCCTGTGGTCTACCTAAGCAGAAAGCTCAATGATCATGAGAAAAAATATGCAGTCATTGAAAAGGAATGTTTAGCCATAAAGTGGGCTGTGGACGCGCTCAGGTACTACCTGTTAGGGCGCCAGTTTGAGTTAATAACTGACCATGCTCCCCTGAAATGGATGGCCCAAAAGAAGGAGACTAATAGGCGGGTGAACCGGTGGTTTTTGGCCCTCCAGGATTATTCCTTTTCGGTAAAACACAGGCCAGGGGTTGAGATGGGTAATGTAGATGCCCTGTCCCGTGTTCACTCCTGTTGGGCTACAGGTGTTCCAACCCTGGGGTTGAAACAAGAGGGGAGGGTGTGTAGCAGAGCGTCCCAGAGAGAGCCTGGGAAAGTCCAGTTCGGGGTTTATACCTCTCCCAGGCTCCTCTCTTACACGTTTAGGGATCTCTGATCCCTGATCCAGGTCAGGTGTTGGCCCTCTCCCCCAGGCCAATTTAAGCTCACCTGAGCTAACAGCCATTGCTCTGTCCTGGGAAACAGATAGTGTGGATCTGTAGGAGCAAGGAGGTTGTTAAAAGACTGGTGAGCAGTTTGTATTTTGAGCTAACAAGCGGTAGGCTTGTTTAGCTTAGTAGTTAGGGCCTACATATCGTGTAGTTAGAGCCGAGACACGGCTAGGTGTTTGTTTAAACTACTTTTGTTTGTTTTGTTTTCTGCACACTGTACAGCACCTGTAAATAGACTTTGTATAGCACCAATAAAAATCCCACTGTTGTTCACTTATCCTATGGACTTTGGTATCTGTGCCTGCTCATCCCAGGGAGCTTTTGTACCCGCTACCTATCCCCAGCTTACAATATATATATATATATATATATATATATATATATATGTATGTATGTATGTGTGTGTGTGTATATATATATATATATATATATATATATATATATATATATATATATACATATATATAATGTTTGGGGGGTTCTGAGTAGTTTTCTAGCAAAAAAAAAAATGAGTTTTACATGTAGGAGAGAGGTGTCAGAATTGGCCTGGTTGGCAAGGGGTTAATTACCAGAAGTAAGTAATATACAAATAATTATTATATATTGCTTTTAAGGTAATTTACTAGATTTTCAAAAACTACTCAAGCAGGTGGCTGAACGGACAAATCACTGAAGTTTGAAGTTATAACTTCCAACCAGTAATTTCACAGTAAATAGATAAATTATAAATGATTATGTTACATCATATAGCATAATAATATATGATGTAGCTTGATTAACCACTTGCTTACCGGGCACTTACACCCCCCTCCTGCCCAGGTGAAATTTCAGCTTCCGGCACTGCGTCGCTTTAACTGACAATTGCGCGGTCGTGCGACGTGGCTCCCAAACAAAATTTACGTCCTTTTTTTCCCCACAAGTAGAGCTTTCTTTTGGTGGTATTTGATCGCCTGTGCGATTTTTATTTTTTGCGCTATAAACAAAAAAGAGCGACAATTTTGAAGAAAAATACAATATTTTTTACTTGTTGCTATAATAAATATCCCAATTAAAAAAAAAAACACATTTTTTTTTCTCAGTTTAGGGCGATACGTATTCTTCTACATATTTTTGGTAAAAAAAAAAAAAAAAAATCGCAATAAGCGACTGGTTTGCGCAAAAGTTATAGCGCTTACAAAATAGGGGAGAGAATTATTATTTTTTATTATTTTTTTTTTACTAGAAATGGCGGCGATCTGCGATTTTTATTGTTACTACTGCGACGTTATGGCGGACACATCGGACACTTTTGACACATTTTTGGCGCCATTCACATTTATTCTGCGATCAGTGCTATAAATATGCACTAATTACAGTATAAATGTGACTGGCAAGGAAGGGGCTAACACTAGGGGGTGAGGAAGGGGTTAAATATGTATGCTAGGTGTGTTCTAACTGTAGGGGGAGGGGGGGGTGACTGGGGGGGTGACCGATCTGTGTCCCTATGTAGGAAGGAACACAGATCGGGCTCCTCCCTTCCAGAGACAGGACATTGTCTCTGTGTCAGCCGGCAATGAGAGATGATCTATGAGAGATCATCTCTCATTCGCCCACAGATCGCATTGCAAACGGCCGCTCTGATTGGCCGTTTGCCGCGATCTGTGATTGGCCGTGTCCAAGGGACACGGACAACACAGGGCTTCCCCGCAGCGCGCTGTACAGCGCGCGCTGGGAACGCCAGAAAGACATGCCGTCAAATGACGGCATGTTGGATATTGAGGCCCGCGCTGTTGCCGTCATCTGACGGTAGCGCGGGCCTCAAGTGGTTAAAACAGTACCTTTCAACAGCAGAAGATTCTCATACTGGGACTGTGGTTAACTCTTATACACATAAACCCATGTTTTGTCCTTGTAGTTAAGAGGGCTGGAAGGGAGCATATGTTTCCTTTTATACCACTGCTGTGAGTGGAGAGCCTCAACTGCAGCATTTTTTTGGACAGCTTGGGCCAATGGTACTTTACCATTAGTGTTGAGCGGAATACGCCATATTCGATTTCGCGATATTGCGTGAATATATAGAAGAATATTCGCGAATATCGAATATTCGTGATATTTTATCCCAAAAAATGTTTGCGAAATTTCGCTAATGCGAAAAGGATTGCGAAATTCTCATAAACGGAGATCATTTCCTGTATTACTAAACTAATATGCACTAAACACTAACTCTACACTAAGGCCTTGTACACACGAGGGGATATTTCCGCTGAACATGGTCCGACGGACCATTTCAGCCGAAAAATCCCCTCGTCTGTAGGGGCAAACGGACGCTTTTTGCCGGATTCATCCGGCGGAAAAATTTCAAAGCATGCTTTGAAATAATTCCGCCGGATAGCTGGCCGTCAGATATGTCCGCTGGTTAGTACGGCAAACCAGCGGACATATCTTGCCGCACATGCGTCGTATCCTGTGAATGGATCCGACGCATGCGCGCGGAAGTGTTTACTTCCTGGTGCGGTGACGTGGCGGTCACGTGGCGGCGTCAACGTCAGCGCTGTGTCACCGCGCTGTCCGCCGGCGGGGAATTTGATCCGATGGTGTGTACAGCCATCGGATCAAAACATCCCGGCGCAAATATACGCTGTAAACGGTCCGGGGACCGTTTACAGCGGATATTTCCCGTCGTGTGTACAAGGCCTAACTCTACTTAGAAGAAAGGAGAATAAGGGGGCAAAAGGAGGGCGGAGAAGATAATGGCGCAATATTCCTATTGCGCCATTATCTTCTCCGCCCTTCTTTTGCATCAGAGCCAATCAGAATAACTCGAATATTCGGCAAAAGGAATATCGCGCAATATTCCTTTTGCCGAATATTCGAGTTATTCTGATTGGCTCTGATGCAAAAAGGGCTGAGAAGATAATCGCGCAATATTTTCTGAGAAAAAAGCCCTGCGCAAACCAATGAATATACACTTATTGCAATATTTGTAGAAGAATATATATCGCCCTAAACTGATGCTTTTTTGGATATTTATTATAGCGAACAGTAAAAAAATATTGGGCCAGATTGAGATACAATTACATTGGCACAGAGTATCAGAGATACACTACGCCGCTGTATTTTACCAGGCTATACGCCGAATTCTGGTAGATTTTGTCCCTTACGGTACGGTGACGTAGTGTATTTCTCGCCGCGTAATCGAAATACGCGATTAGGGGGCATGAAGCATTTAAATTAGGCGCGCCCCCGCGGCGTTAGAACTGCGCATGCTCCATTCAGAAATTTCCCGCCGTGCATTGCGCGAAATAACGTCGTTACGTCATTTGTTGTTTGAGTAGCGTCGTTTACGGACATTCCTATTCCCCGACGACTTACGTAAAAAACAAAAAAAGACGTTGACATTCGACGCGGGAACGACGGCCATACTTAACATGGGCTGTCTAATATTAGACCAGCAAAAAGCTGGTATAATTTTATGCAGCAAAAAGATGACTAAAGATGCCGTAAGAGATTGCGATTGACGTTCGTAACTTCGGGGATCGTCGGCAAAAGCTCATTTGCATACCCCGACGCGGAAAACGACGGGAACTCCACCCAGAGGCCGCAAATTTATTGCAGCGTAGATCCGAAGGCGGATTGAAGCCCGCAGCCGTATTTTCATGGTTTGAGGTTTCAGAGTAGTGAAAAAACGCGCGTAATTTGAAAGTACTCCAGTCTAACGCGAGTTAGACAGGAGTAAGGGCTCTGTGAATCTGGCCCATTGTTTTTATTTTTATCAAAATGTACGTGTTTTTTTTGTTTTATAGTGAAAAAAAAAAAAGAGGTGATCAAATACCAGCAAAAGAAAACTCTATTTGTGGGGAAAAGAAAGGAAGCCAATTTTGTTTTGGTACAACGTCGCACGACTGCGCAATTGTCAGTTAACCACTTAAGACCCGGACCTTTAGGCAGCTAAAGGACCCGGCCAGGTTTCGCGATTCGGCACTGCGTCTCTTTAACTGACAATTGCGCGCTCGTGCAACGTGGCTCCCAAACAAAATTGGCGTCCTTTTTTTCCCTATAAATAGAGCTTTCTTTTGGTGGTATGTGATCACCTCTACGGTTTTTATTTTTTGCGCTATAAACAAAAATAAAGCGACAATTTTGAAAAAAAATGCAATATTTTTTACTTTTTGCTATAATAAATATCCCCAAAAAAATATATAAAAAACATATTTTTTCCTCAGTTTAGGCCGATATGTATTTTTCTACCTATTTCTGGTAAAAATCGCAATAAGTGTTTATCGGTCGGCTTGCGCAAAATGTATAGTGTTTACAAAATAGGGGATAGTTTTATTGCATTTTTATAAAAAAATTTTTTTTTTACTACTAATGGCGGCGATCAGCGTTTTTTTTTTTTGTGACTGCGACATTATGGCGGACACTTCGGACAATTTTGACACATTTTTGGGACCATTGTCATTTTCATTGGATCTTCGCTTTAAGCTGGCCATACATGGATCGAAATTTGATTGGTTCAGCAGGAACCAGATGAATTTTAATCCAAGTATAGCCACTGTCGATCTATGGGGATGGGACCATATGTCTTGTTTTATGTGCACCGCAGGCTAGAAAACATAAAAAATAAAACTTTGTTGGCCGTATACTTGTTACTTGTTCTGGCTTAGTTTTGAATTAAGACGGCCGGTCAGCTAACATCTCCAGAAGGTGATCAGAATGGGAGTCTACACATTTCTGTGGTGACAGGTTCCCTTTAAGCGATAGTTAATTATGAACCAACTACCAGTAACAAAGAAAAAACTAGGAATGGAAATGACACTTTTTTTTTTGGTGTCCCTTTTCAAGGAAAGCTTGCCACTTCTTTTATTACAGCGAGAGAGTAATGAAAAAGTGGCGTAAGGCCCCGTCTCTCCTTGCAGATATTTAATTGAATTTATTTTAGTATTCAGAGGAGCCCCAGGCACAGTATCAGACGAAGGACCCCCGTTTTTTTTTTTTTTTTCAGTTAAAGGGCTTGTGAATCTGAGCCATTCGGGGGAAAATGAGATTGCAGAAGTTTGTATTGTATATCACAGGACCGAGACTATAATGTCATTTTCCTCATATTAAAAGTTAGCCTCTCTGCAGCAATTTAATATTGTAAAATGGGGATTTTAACATAGAGACATTTAATTTAAGAGGAAGATTGGCAGGAATCGGCGTATATACATGCCCTGTATGTGAAATCACTGGAGAGGAGGAGGATACCTTTCACTGGCAGTCTACTGGGAAGGTCAATGAAACACAGGTTCCAAGAACAGGAACAAAAAAACTGTAACATTGATCATTTTCCTCTTTAGTACCCAGGGGTTTAAAAGTGGCTCCTCACTGCCATAGCAAATGTGCCCACCTGTCACAGGGTATGTATCCATTAAAGGTACACCATAGGTGTGCAAAGCCTATTGCATTAGGGTGTGCACCCAAAGCTCAAGTGTGTATAAATATATATATATATTTAGGGGAACATTTAACATTGGCGTCTGTGGAAAATCTTGGTCAGCTTGGCATGGCAAGTTGACCAAGATTGCACCGCACTGCAAATGTGTGAGATCGGCAGGTGCATGTTGGGTAGCCAGCATGCACGGAATCCAGGAAGAACAACAACGTGGCTTCAGATGCCCACACTGGAGATGGCCACGCTGTGCAGAAACTTCACAAAGTAAGAAAACGATGCTGCACAGATAGAAAACTGGACGTAATTTACAGCATACCTTTGTTACATTACACGAGGCACGAGTATTCTAGGGGTATTTTTAACTTAAAAGTCATATTTCAGCCAGAACGCCACTTTAATGATGTTTTAAAGAAAACCAAAGCTGCGCTAATTTGTGTCTTTTTTTTTTATTTTATCTGACTGAAAGTGGATCTAAAGTCAAAGGGTTTTTTTTTTCTTAACATTAAAGGGTTGTAAAGGAAACTTCTGAGTATACCGGCCCCCGTTATACTTACCTGACCCCTCGAAAGTCCCGCGCTCGGCCCCGACATCCTCTTCGCCACTCAGCCTGGCTGTTGATTGGCTGGAGTGGATGGATTGAAAGCAGCACAGCCATTGGCTAGCGCTGCTGTCAATCACATCCAATGACGAGGCACGCCAAGGGGCGGGGCCGAGTGATACAGTGAGCGGCTATGGCTGGAGTTCCTGCAGAGAGGACCAGAGACAGCCGCAGAGGGACCCCAGAAGATAAGGATCGGGGGCCACTCTGTGCAAAACAAGCTGCACAGTGGAGGTAAGTATAACATGTTTGTTATTTAAAAAAGAAAAAAAAATGTCCTTTACAAACCCTTTAATGCATTCTTCTCTCCCCTCTCTAACAAGCTTGGCAATTGCCTCCTGTTGCTGTCAGTGAAATCCCATGAGGAGGGAGTAGGGGACGGGGCAGAGTCAGGCTGTGTGTGTGTCTATGGAGGCACAAAGACACTTTTTTGGGACCAGTGACTTTTTTTACAGCGTTCAGTACTAAAAAATAGCCACTGATTACTGTTTAAAAAAAGGGAAAAAAACTGTGCTACAAAAAATTAACATTAAAATAATTAAAATAATTAAATAAAGATACGATCAAAATAAAGCAGCAGCTTAATGTGAGATATACACAATAAACGTAAATGGATAAAAGAAGCCATGCTAGTTTAACTCCACAAAAGTCCAAAACAATTTGATTGCTTGGAGAACATATGACTTGAATAGTTTTGAAATGGTGAGATGAATTTGTCTAATATAGACACCACAGTGCTAAATTCATAAAGTACACCGCCACCAGATAAAAAACGTGCTTACCAGATGGCAAGCAAACCAGGCATGTGGCTTTAGCCCAGCCAAGGCCCTTGCTTGCACGATGATCTTGGGAAACCCTGGGTAGATGGTTGCACTGATTCTTGCACCGATACCACCATGTGAGCCGCAATAGTAACATTCAGCATTGGACCCAAAAAGAGAAACGGACCATAGCGTAGTATTGTCTAATTCCTAATATATTATTTTAAATAAAAAATATTGCATGTACACTTTATAATTTTTAAAATTCGTGCATAAAAAAAAAGCCGGCCGGCTACACTACAAACTCCCATCCTCCTAACAAGACAGCGACATCAACTCGTACCCTCCTTCACCAGACGCGTTTCGTCATATGTGACGTCAATGGGGAATAAATGTACTGCATAAATGTCACTGGCAGCAAAGGGGTTAACACTAGGGGGTGATCAAGGGGGTTAAGTGTTCCCTAGGGAGGTGTTTCTAGCTAGGGGGGAGTGTAGTGAGTGGAAGAGGAGAGAGATCACTGTTCCTGATCACTAAAAACAGCTGATCTGTCTCCTTCCCATGACAAAACGGGGATCTGTCTGTTTACATTGACAGATTCCAATTCTGTCTCTCTTAGGAGCGATTGCAGGTTGGCGGTGGACATTGCCACGCTCATCCGCTCTGGTAACACAGCGTGCACGTGCCCACTAGAGGTCTTAAACTGGCCAGCGTACAATGATGGCAATTCTCCTAGGAGAGCCAACCTGCCGCAGTACATTTGCGGTGGCTGGTCTTTAAGTAGTTAAGGCGAAGGTGGCAAGATTTGGACAGTGATTGGATATGAGGCTGAAAGGAGAGGTCAGAGTCCAGGATTACAATAGCCCCCCTGGTGTAAGGGGAGTAAAGGATAGCTCTGCTATTATAGTGATCACTAGTAGTCCAGAGACGAGTTAGGTTCTTTGACGACAACTGGGAGTGTGATTAATGTTGTTATTTTACGGCAGAGTACAGGACACAAGAATGTTACCATACACATTTTTTGGCTGATAACACAGTTCTTATGTGCATACGGGTGCATTGTAGTTGACCTGGTTGTAGTTGCCCTTAAAATTGGGGCCTGCCGTATGCCCAGCTGTTAGCATTCAGAATGGACTTATTTTGCGCTTCACCTTTTTATGTCATATGAATGTATTCATTAGGCTGTTTTGTGCGTTACTTGGTTGGCTGGACAGGCAGAGTATCCGTTTCACCCTCCATTGCTCTGTGCACGGGGGACGTGGCATGGACCAGCAGATGCTCATCGGAAATGATATGTACTCACTCCTGTGTGGGATTATAGTTGAAAGCTGGTCTCAGAGGCAATGATCATGTACCAGCCTGAATTTCATCTCGGAGTATGACAGGCTAGGATCAGCAGGCTTATCTGTCAAGTGACAAGCTCATTCACTGTAACACTGGAGGAGAATAAACAGAAAGGACGAGGGATCCCTGACTGGAGATACAGTTACCTGCTGGGCATGAGTATAGACGACCGCAGACACAGATCTATAGGAGGAGGGAGGCCTGGTGCATATAGGCTATGAGGCATATCTGTAAAGAAATGAATTGTTGCATTTTGTAGCCTTTTCGCTGCCTATTGGAAGATGGTGGGGCATTTACTAAACACATTTTGGCCAACATATTTATTTCTCGTTCATCAGCAGAAGATCCATCTCCTGTAATATTCCTTGTACTGTATTTACAATAGAATAGTGTTACCTGTCACAATTCAGTTTGAGTATATGATGAACACAGAAAGTTATGAATTTAGAGCAGTTATTGTAAACCAGGGCTCTGTGGAAGCCTAGGGTGCCACCAGAGGTCGCTAGTGGATCCATGAGCTGTGATTGATTAAACCCCCCTCCGCCCTCCCCTCCATCTGATGGTGCCACCATAGTTGGATGTCTATCACTACTTGGCAGAGCCAGTGACACACTGCCAATTATCTTTTTAGCTGTCTGTAAGGGTGACATTCTATTTGCTTCTGTAAGGGAGCGTTCTTCTCTCTGACCACCAATGTAAGGAGCGTTCTTCTCTCTGACCACCAATGTAAGGAGCGTTCTTCTCTCTGACCACCAATGTAAGGAGCGTTCTTCTCTCTGACCACCAATGTAAGGGACATTCTTCCCACTGATCACCAATGTAAGGGACATTCTTCTCTCTGACCACCAATGTAAGGAGCATTCTTCTCACTGACCGCCAATGTAAGAAACATTAAAACATTCTTCTCACAGACCACCAATGTAGATCCCCTTTAGAGCAGGTTCTCCATGGATCCCCTTTAGAGCAGGTCAGGGTCCCCATAGAGTCCCCTTTAGTGCAGGGTCCCTATAGATCGCCCTTTAGAGCAGGTCAGGGTCCCCATAGATCCCCCCTTACGAGCAGGCCATGGTACCCCCATGGATTTCCCTTAAGAGCAGGCCAGGGTCCCCCCATGAATCCCCCCTTAAGAGCAGGCCAGGGTCCCCCCATAGACCCCACTTTAAAGCAGAACAGGGTCCCCCATAGACCCCCCTTTAAAGCAGGGTTCCCATAGATCCCCTTTTAGAGCAGGGTCCCTATAGATCCCCTTTTAGAGCAGGTCAAGGTCCCCATAGAGATGTACTGTATTTTAGAGCAGGCGGTCGACTTTCCAGGGATAACAACCAATGTCATCACCTACTGTCACAAGGGATGTTTACATTCCTCGTGACAGCAATAAAAGTGATCAATTTTTTTTTTTAAAACACAATGTAAAAAATGAATAAACAAATACATAAGATTTTTTTTTTTCTTTTAAAGTGCCCCGCATCACTGCAAGCTCACACAGCAAAGAAAACGCATACGAAGTTGCGCCCGCATATGTAAACAGTGTTTAAATCACACATGTGAGGTATCGCCGCGATCGTCAGAGCGAGAGCAATAATTCTAGCAC
Source organism: Rana kukunoris (assembly GCA_029574335.1). Classification (NCBI taxonomy): domain Eukaryota; kingdom Metazoa; phylum Chordata; class Amphibia; order Anura; family Ranidae; genus Rana; species Rana kukunoris. The sequence goes on from CM056059.1 coordinate 316,405,703, forward strand.
TAGACCTCCTCTGTAACTCTAACCTGGTAACTGTTGTTGTTTTGTTTTTAAAGCATCACCTATGGAGATTTTTAGGTACCGTAGTTTGTCGCCATTCCACGAGTGTGAGGATTTTAAAGCGTGACATGTTTGGTATCTATTTACTCGGTGTAACATCATGTTTCACATTATACAAAAAAATTGAGCTAACTTTGCTGTTTCATTTTTTTTAATTCATCAAAGTGTCCTTTTCCTCAAAAAGTTGTGTTTAAAACACAGCTGCACAAATACTGCATGATATAAAATATTGCAACAAACGCCATATTATTCTCTAGATTCTCTGCTAATATATATAGTGTTTGGAGGTTCTAAGAAATTTTCTAGCAAAAAATACAGATTTTAACTTGTAAACACCATGGCCCAGATTCACATACATCGGCACATATTTATGCCGCCGTAGCGTATCTCTTTTCCGCTACACTGGCGCAGCGCGGAGAGGCAAGCATGGAATTCACAAACAAATGCTCCCAACTCTGCGCCGACGTAGCGTATATTTCGTAGGCGTAAGCGGGCTGGAAGTGGGCGTGATCAATGCTAATGAAGCGTGACCCCATGCAAATGATGGGCCGGGCGCCAGACAAGTACTTAAAATGAACTGCGCATGTGTCGGGACATGGACGTATCCCGGTGCACATGCGTACAACTACGGCGGAACAACTGCCTAAGATACGCCGGATCACTGTGTACGCTGTGAATGTAACCTACGCCCAGCCAGACCCACGCCGGCCCATATTCACAGACGTCCAACATACAATACGTAGGCTTGTGTTCCCTGGTCCATACCTTTGCATGGGTTGCGCCTCATCTATGGGGAATAACTTTACGCCAAACGTAAAACTAGCGCAAACCGCTTAAATCATGCGCCGGGCGCAAGTACGTTGGTGAATCGGCGTATCTCCCTCATTTGCATATTTGAATAGAAAATCAATGGGAAAGCCACATGCGTCCAGCGTAAATATGCGCCCACTCTACGCCGGCTTAGGCAAGTTACATCGGTGGGATGAAGTCTGTTTTTAGGTGTATCTTAGTTTGTGGGTTTGGCGCACATTTTTACATACGCGGCGTATCTGGAGATACTTCGCCGTAAGTGCTTTGTGAATCCAGGCCCAAATGTCAGAAATAGGCTTAGTCATTAAAGGGATATATATATATATATATATATATATATATATATATATATATATATATATATATATTCACACACATGAATGTGTGTTATGTGCTTTGGGGTGCAGGCCCTAATGCAATAGGCTGTGCATACCTACGTTTCAGGAACATTAGTACCACCAGCTGCTGAAAAACATTGAGAACATTTTGTATGGAGTGCAGTGGAGGATTCTGGGAGATTGGCTGTTATCTTCCACATCTTAGGTCAGTATCACAGATCTATCACAGATCAGTTCTATTTATAGAGCGGAATGATGAGCTGCAACTGAAGACAGACTGATAAACAGGAGCTAGAATTACCAAACCAAAGGCAGAGAGCGCCATCTGGTGGAAAATCTTCTAATTACAATGTGGCCCCTACACGCGATCCGAAAAATCAGATAAAAAATACCACTTTAGTACAATAATCGGATCGTTAGTACAAAGCTTTCGAGAGGGACAGTTCACGCGATTTTATTTTATCGGACAAGCACGAAAAAATGTTCTCGTACGATACCAGATACCACTTCCCCCCCTTCCTGCCTAGGACAATTTTCAGCTTTGAATGACAATTGTGCGGTCATGCAACATTGTACCCAAACTACATTTTTATAATTTTCTTCCCACAAATAGAGCTTTCTTTTGTTGGTATTTGATCACCTTTTAGGGTTTTTATTTTTTGCTAAACAAACTAAAAAAGACCAACGTAAAAAAGAAAAAAAAAGAAGTGTTTCTGTCATAAAATGTTGTTTTCTCCTTCACTGACGGGCACTGATGAGTCGGCACTGATATGTAGAATTGATGGACACTGATGGGCAGCACTGATATGCGGCACTGATGGGCACTGACAGGTGGCACTGATTGACACTGACAGATGGCACTGATGGACACTAATAGATGGCACTGATGGGCAGTACTGATGATGAGGTACTGGCATGTGTTACTGCTGGGCACTGATTGACACTGTGATGGGCACTGATTGGCACTGTGATGGGCACTGATTGGCACTGTGGTGGGCTCTGGCAATGTGGTGGGCACTGATTGGGACTTTGATTGGCACTGATAGACTTTATTGAGGGGGTACTGATTGGCAGCTGATGGGCACATCTGATGGGGGCTGTACTAATTATCAGCACAGGCCCCCCCTCTGACAGGGAGAGCCCCTTATCGGCTCTCCCTGTCAGTCCATACTGAGGAAAGCCATTTACTGTCACTCCTTGGTTCACGCGATGATCAGCTGTGGTTGGTTACAGATGATCACGTGGTAAGAAGCCTCTGTCAGGGGCTCCTTACCACGATCGGAGATTCGGTGTGTCGGAGTGACACGCCGCACCAGCGATTGCGGCGCTGCACCATGTTATTCTGCTGGACGTACAAGATTTTTCGTAACTTTAGTAAATCCTTCAGATTCGATATACGACTAGCATGCAAAAAACAAACAAAAAAACGGACGATCTGTCGTCCAATTTTCGGATTGTGTGCAGAAGCATTGATCAGATATTAAAGTTTATCTAAACACAAGAAAAATTAAAATGCAATATAGTGCAGATTTCCAGTCCATTTTATATTCACCTGGTGAATCCTGCCAGTAAGTCGCATCCCATCATTAGAGGGTAACAACAACACACAACAACACACACACACACACACACACACACACACACACTCACTGTACTATAAGGAGGAGCAGCATTGTTACCCCAGGAAGTTTGCTAGAACATTTGAACACTTCCCCCTCTCCTCCTCTCTATAATGTATAGGGAGGTGTTCTGTAATTCGGGGAGAGATGTAAATGATAAAAGTGCAAAATAGGCAGAGCACGGAAGCTATCAGCTCGAAAACTTTCTGGCAGGATCAACAGGTATTGTCTGTACTTATTGAACAGGTAAAACACTTTCAATGGTAAATGTATTAGATCAAAAGGGACCAAATAAGAGATGCTTATTGTTTGGGTTTACACAAAGTTTAACCTCTTCATGCCTACGGGCAAAACAAATCTTAAAAGACAATTTTTTTTTCTTCTTTTACTTACCTAGGTGGATGCAGCATGGGACCGATGCTGCATCCATCCCACGGCGTCTCTGCTCTGAGAACCGAGCCACCAAACTTTACAGAAGGGCTCAGTTCTTTCACCTCCCCAAGCGGAGAGCTGCTGCCTGTCAGTCAGCATCTCTTCTGCTCTGTTCCTCCTCACTCACTGGAGCGCTGAGCTGTGGAGGGGTGGGGAGAGGCCGTCTCAGCAGCTCGCTAAGAGGCTGAGACAGCTATTGGTCCAGGCATCTGGAGGATCCAGGCTTCCTAAGTTGGGAGGACGCAGTGCCTGGACTGATTTCTGTGACGTCAGCAGAGAGTGGACGTCAGATCGCTCTCTGCTGAAAACGGGTCACAGGACTGCACAACAAATGTCACTCCTGTGACTAGGGATGAGCTTCGAGTTCGAGTCGAACAGCAAACAATTTGGGGTGTTTGCGGCAAATTCGAAAAGCTGCGGAACACCCTGTTAAAGTCTATGGGAGAAATCTAAAGTGCTAATTTTAAAGGCTAATATGCAAGTTATTGTCATAAAAAGTGTTTGGGGACCCGGGTCCTGTCCCAGGGGACATGTATTAATGCAAAAAAAGTTTTAAAAACGGCCGTTTTTTCGGGAGCAGTGAATTCAATAATGCTAAAAGTGAAATATTACTTTAAATTTCATACCTAGGGGGGTGTAAAGTCAGCATGTGAAATATCGCATGTTTCCTGTACATAGAACTGTCCCTGCACAAAGTGTCATTTCTGAAAGGGGGACCGAGTGGATTACCACCTCTGTATTTATTTATTTTTATTAACTACTTGTCCACCGCCCACCGTCAAATGACGGCGGGCGGAGGACTCCATTATCCTGACATCAAGTCATATGACGTGATGTCTTTTTAAAGCCGCGGGCGGGCGCGCGCACCCGCCGCTCTGCTGGGATCCCGGCGCGAGTGCCTGGCGGCAACGATCGCTGCCGGGCACACGCGATTGCCCAGTAACTGAGCGGGGACGTGGAGCTCTGTATGTAAACACAGAGTTGCACGTCCCTGTCAGGGAGAGAGGAGACAGATTGTGTCCCTTGTACATAGGGACACAATCGGTCACCTCCCCCAGTCACCCCCCCCTCCACCTACAGTTAGAACACTCATAGGACACACATTTAACCCCTTCCCCGCCCCCTAGTGGTTAACCCCTTCACTGCCAGTCACATTTATACAGTAATCAATGCATATTTATAGCATTGTTTACTGTATAAATGTAAATGGTCCCAAAAATGTCAGAAAAGTGTCCGAAGTGTCCGCCATAACGTCGCAGTCCCAATAAAAAAATCGCAGATCGCCGCCATTAATAGTAAAAAATAAAAATAAAAAAAATGCCATAAACTATCCCCTATTTTGTAAACACTATAAATTTTGCGCAAACCAATCGATAAACGCTTATTGCATTTTTTTTTTACCAAAAATATGTAGAAGAATACGTATCGGCCTAAACTGAGGAAAAATATATATTTTTTATATATTTTTTGGGGATATTTATTATAGCAAAAAGTAAAAAATATTGCATTTTTTTCAAAATTGACGCTCTATTTTTGTTTATAGCGCAAAAAATAAAAACCGCAGAGGTGATCAAATACCACCAAAAGAAAGCTCTATTTGTGGGAAAAAAAGGACGCCAATTTTGTTTGGGAGCCACGTCGCACGACCGCGCAATTGTCAGTTAAAGCGACGCAGTGCCGGAAGCTTAAATTTTGTCTGGGCAGGAAGGGGGTGTAGGTGCACAGTAGGCAAGTGGTTAATAAAGGTCTTTTTTCTATGGTGTCTGTGTGTGTTTTTTACAACTATTTACACTTCCTTTGTGAAATGGTAGGGGTACAATGTACCCCATTACCAATTCACATAGGGGGGGGCAGGATCTGGGGGTCCCCTTTGTTAAAGGGGTCTTCCAGATTCTGATAAGCCCCCCGCATGCAGACCCCCACAACCACCGGGCAAGAGTTGTGGGGATAAGGCCCTTGTCCCCATCAACATGGGGACATCCTCCCCATGTTGAGGGCATTTGGCCTGGTACGGTTCAGGAGAGGGGGGCCGCACACTGTCCCCCCTCTTTTCTGTGGCCGACCAGGTTAACGTGCTCGGATAAGGGGTCTGGTGTGGATTTTTGGGGGAACTCAACGCCATTTTTTTTTTTAATTTGGGGTGGAGTTCCCCTTAAAATCCACACATCATCTTTTTTTTTTAACTGACGGCGGGGTTCCCCTTAATATCCATACCAGACCTGAAGGGCCTGGTATTTGAATTTGGGGGGACCCCACGCTTTTTTTAATTATTTTTTTTATGAATGAATTCTCTCTGAATTGTCAGAGCCGACAATTCATTATAGCCGCAGGTCCGGTTTTAAATGCCTTTTTTTCCTTTCAGAAATGACACTTTGTACAGGGACAGTTCTAAGTACAGGAAACATGCAATATTTCACATGCTGACTTTACACACCCCCCCCGGTACGAAATTTAAAGGAATATTTCACTTTTATTGTTTCACTTTTAGCTTAAATTCACTGCTCCCGAAAAAACAGGCATTTTAAAACTTTTTTTTGCATTGATACATGTCCCCTGGGACAGGACCCGGGTCCCCAAACACTTTTTATGACAATAACTTGCATATTAGCACATTAGATTTCAAATGTTCGAGTCCCATAGACTTTAATGGGGTTCTAATGTTCACACGAACGTTTGGTGTGTTCGCAAGTTCTGGTGCGAACCGAACAGGGGGGTGTTCGGCTCATCCCTACCTGTGACCCTTAGGAGAAGCTCAGCCAAACGAGCTCAAGCTGAACTTCTCTTTTAAATGGGCTGTAGAGTCTAAGGGTTTTTCACCTTAATGCATTCTATGCATTAAGGCGAAAAAACTTTTATGGTGCAGCTGCCCCCCAGAGCCCCCCTCCTTTTATTAACCTGAACCCGGTTTTTCCAGCACGTGAACGAGCACAGAAGCTCCAGCCGTTGTCTTGTGTCCTCATTGGATAGATTGATAGCAGGAGCAGCCATTGGTTCCCACTGCTGCCAATAAATCCAGTGGCACGAGTGCCCACATGGAATGCGGCTCTCCGTGGGGGCACTCGATGCAGGGAGGAGCCAGGAGCGCCGCTGGGGGAACCCAGAGTAGGAGGTGTACTGTAAAACCCTTGCACAGACGAGGTAAGTATAACATGTCTGTTATTAAAAAAAAAAAAACCTTTACAATTTCTTCAGATTTCCCATCTCAAAAAGTTGTGAGGTATGGTTTGAAGCTTCTTGCTTATTCACAAACTGTTTACTATGCTTCAGTGATTGGACACAGGAGTGATTGGTACCGATCACTCACTGTGTTTATTCAGGAAAGCGTCAGTTAATTATATATTTACTGGTCCCTTTCCCCCACTCTCCATCCTGAAACATCCCCATTGCATGCCTGCAGCAGCTGCCGGCAGGAAAGGAGGGAAGCTTTCAGCACTGCAGGGGAGAGGGGCACACAGTGGGCCCCATGTATCAGCTGGAAGGGGCCCATGTGCTAGAACCAATACCCCTGCAGTGTAGCTGTTGGGAGAGGAGGATAAGCAGACAGTGCCTGGGCCCCTATTTTGAACTGATGGGGCCCGGGCCCAGTACAGGAGGGCTGACTGTACTGCCTTATCAGTGGTCCTGCACATGATGAATGGATTTAGACAATATTTGCTGATCCTGAAGTTCAGCTTTAAAGCTGAACTAATATTAATAATAACAGTGGGCCAGATTCACAGAGCCCTTACTCCTGTTTAACTCGCATTAGACTGGAGTACTTTCAAATTAGGCGCGTTTTTTCACTACTCTGAAACCTCAAACCATGAAAATACGGCTGCGGACTTCAATCCGACTGGCTTACGTGTTCGTACGCCTTCGGATCTACGCTGCAATAAATTTGCGGCCGCTGGGTGGAGTTCCCATCGTTTTCCGCATCGGGGTATGCAAATGAGCTTTTGCCGATGATCTACAAACTTACGAACGTCAATCGCAATTTCTTACGGCATCTTTAGTCATCTTTTTGCTGCGTAAAGTTGTTCCAGCTTTTTGCTGCTCTAATATTAGACAGCCCATGTTAAGTATGGCTGTCGTTCCCGCGTCGAATTTCAACGTTTTCCGACATCTTTTTTATTTTTTTACGTAAGTCGTCCGGGAATAGGAATGTCCGTAAACGACGCTACTCAAACAAAAAATGACGTAACATCGTTATTTCGCGCAATGCACGGCGGTAAATTTCTGAACGGAGCATGCGCTGTTCGATCGCCGCGGGGACGCGCCTAATTTAAATGCTTCACGCCCCCTAATCGCGTATTTTGATTACGCGGCGAGAAATACACTACGCCGCCGTACCGTAAGGGACAAAATCTACCAGAATTTGGCGTAGAGCCTGCTAAAATACGGCGGCGTAGTGTATCTCTGATACTATGCGCCAATGTAATTGTATCTGAGTGTTTTTTCTTAAGGGGGGGGGGGGGCTTTAAATTTAAATGTTATCACATGCTGATTAATTTCATCATTTCAATGTATGGATAAGTTCCATGTTCTACCTGTTTGTGTTTTTTCAGGACTCTCGCGGCTTTGCATGTCCTTTATAAAAGATTTGTCAGAATCTAAAGAGGAGACATGGAGGAAGAAACACGGGAGAGGAAACATGGAGGAGGAAACACGGGAGAGGAGACACGGGAGAGCTGCTACCACATGGGTGAAGCAGGTAAGCATCTTTTATTTTTGCATTTCTAAAATCAGTACATTATTTTGTTCCATCTTTTCCTACAATTGGTTCTTCAATGTGATCCTTCCTTCCATATAACAGTGATCCTTCCTTCTCTCTACTCTCTCTCCCTAATGGTTGGTTCACACTAGAGACTCCGGCTTGTGGCACAGCAATCAAATCGTATTTTATAGATACAAGGAAGCCCGGGTTCCCAAGACATTAAATGTCTGCCTAACTATGTGTAATATGTGTAAAGTGTGCTGCTTTTACTAATAGTTCTCTAAGATTCTTTAATTTTTTCTCTCTGTGGGAGCTCTGTGTTGATTGTCAACACAGAGCTCTGGGCTTTGATTGGACACAGTCGATCAGTAGGTCCTGGCTGTGAATCATTGACAGGCTTCTGCTGTGTACAAGCACAGGGGGTTCCCGCCGGGGGGGGGGGGAGCATGCGTGCGCCTGGGGGGGGGGGGGTGCATGCATGCGTGCAGTGACGTACGGTTACATTACTTTGCCTTTGTGAACCGTCTGTTCACAGTATATTGCTGCAGGAGGTCCGCAAGTGGATAATCCTCCAAAAAAGGCAGCAGTAGCCGAAGTCAGAATCAAGGGATGAGCCCTCTTTCTTAGTTACCAGCTCCTTGTACTGTATGTCTCTTCAGCTACATATAAATACTGTACATTCACATCAGTCCCAAGAGATTATAATCTAAGGTCCCTAACTCACATTCACACACTAGGGCTAAGTTAGACATGATTATTAATTAACCTACAAGCATGTCTTTGGAGTGTAGGAGGAAACCGGAGCACCAGGAGGAAACCTGCCCAGGCACAGGGAGAACATGCAAACTCCAGGCAGGTAGAGGGACGCCAGCAGACAGACAGAACTCAGAGCATGAAAGGAGAATTATTTAATTAATTAATTAACTTATATTGTCAGTAATAACAAGTGTTTATATTGTTATTACAATGTTGATGTTATAGAATGAAACCGTTAGTATGAAAACCTTCTCATGGGCTTGGAGACGTGTTCTCTGTGTGTGTGGACGTTTGCCGGTTTGTAAGTATCAAGCGCCTTGAAATGTATATGCACATTAGAGAAGTGAAGTCCGCATAACGAGAGAAACTATTATATCTCTCTTGTTGCTACGCTATCCCTTCTGGATACATATCTGCTTTTATAAGAGGACATTGATATCCACCTTGTCAATATACTCGTACTGTATATTGACAACAGCAGTAGCAATGTCCTTGCAGATCTTTTAAAGCTTGTAAGAACAAATTGAATGATCCTTGCTAGATACTGGTTTAATGAACAGTATTGGATGCTTACCTGTGAGGTCATATCCAGTGAGGTCATATCCAGTGAGGTCATATCCAGTGAGGTCATATCCTGTGAGGTCATATCCTGTGAGGTCATATCCTGTGAGGTCCTTTCTCATTGAGGAAGCGAATGGTTGTTGGGGTCATGGCTTCCGGTTTGTCATTCCTTTTTTTGACGATTAATAAAAACCAAGTGCTGTGCTCGGTAGAGGTAGAGGAGCGATGGTACTAAGGACGCAAGCATGTGGTCATGTCTGTTTACTTGGGGATATGCGGGAAATAGAGTGATTTTAAGATGCATTATTCCATTAGACGGGAAGGGTGTTTAAAGCGCAGGAGATATGGATTACGCGTAGCGTAAATCTGCAGGACACCTTCCATATGAAATAGTGATCCTTTCTGCCTTTCATGTGCCATAGTGATCCTTCCTGCCTTCCATATGTCATAATGATCCTTCCTTCCTGCTTATCATGTACCAGAGTGATCCCTGCTTCTTTTCTTTCATATACTATAGTGAGCCTTCCTTCGACATAAGAGTGATCCTGCCTTCTCTCCAATTTCTCTCCTTAAGGGTTGGTTGAGACTGGAGATTCCAGTTTGTGGCATAGCAATCAAACCGTATTTTTTTTGTAATTCCTTTATTTTCAAAAAGAAAAAATTGTACGGCTATCAAACGGTACAAAACACATACAGCATCAGCATTGAGTAGCGGTCATACGGAAAGATAAAAAGAGGTCAACAGACTAGATAAACAATGCTTTGCCTCCGCATGGCAGTGCCAGTCCACCAACCTAGTAGGGTGAGCCGCCCTGTAATAGGCTTTCATGTCCGGGAGGCCAACCCCTCCCCTATCCTTCGCCAAGTGAAGGAGAATCAAACCATGTTTTATATATACAAGTGTAGCGCCCCCTTACTTTCAGTACGGGCAATACGCTAAAGTTATTGGGTGAATGGGAGCGTTATTTTGCTCCCATTCATAATTTGTTAAATTGTGGGTTGATGTTGTTCCAGAACTGTCCTGTGGATCAGTCTGCGTTCCAGGGATGCGATCCCACCCCTGGGCGACAGTTGCCGCTATAGGGGTTCTGGCGGAGACACTTTTCCCCAGCAGGCAATTAGAGGAATTTTTCCCTCGCTGGGCATGCTGGGGAGGGGTATATCTGTAACAGGCGCCATGATTCTTGGTTCTTTCTCTCTATGCACGGGGTCCACGTTCCAAGTGCGGCATCCACCTTCGGGGTGCGCGCATCCACAGACCCCGTTTGCATGGCCCACCTGGCCGGAGCTGCATGCTCGATGGCGACCCATCCAGATGTTGGAGGGGGCCCCAGTGACTTACTGGGTCCCCACCCTCACTGAGAAAATCCCAGGCTGTATGCCGTTCAGTGGGGGATCGGCTTGAGGAGAACCCGGAGGCAGGTTATCCAAAGGGGCTTGAACGAACCATCAGGGATCTGGTCACCAGGATTCGACAGGTACATGACAGCTGTCAGTCAGTGACCCTTCATTGCAATTACTGGGAGGATTCGCTCAAATCTAATTTGTTCCTTGAAGTACTGAAGTACTAGGCCTGTGGCAGAGGCCCGAGCCAGGCCTGTTCCTCCCAGCCACTGAAAAGTGACACTTCGGCTGCCAGGCTTGTGACAAAGGTCTGTCCGGGGGCACTTCACCCACTCTGGCTAGAGTGGCGACGAATTGTATCTACTACTGCTGAGAGCAGGATTGCTCTGTTTCATATCCAGGCCTGATACCGCAATGTTCTTTATTGCTTCATCAACCTCTTCTGTCCTACCTCCTGTTGATGTTGGCCGTGTTGGGCCTTGGAATAAAGCATTTGAAAAACCCACTTGGTGACTGGACATTCGCTCACTGCTACTACTCACTGCTATTACCCCTAGACACACTACCAGGTAACTTAATACGCATATCCCAAAACAACTAGCGGATCCTGAATGGGGTAGCGCTACACGAGGAATCCCAGGTTTTGTTTAACCACTGCTGTAAGCCCCTCCCACTACCATGGTTGGCCACACCCATTTTTGTGTGCGTCACTATCTCCCTGAAATGTCCCTCATTCACACGTTCAAACGTTATTAGTTATCAGAAGTATTATTTACTTGGAATATTGTTGTATTACATTACCTGTTTAATATAAAGTATGCAGTACTTTTGGTACACAGCATACCATTTCTCAGGCTGGCTTGCTAATGTGTGCCTAAACCATTAACTAGGAAAATTATGTCTTTAAAGTAGAATGAAAGGCAAAACTTTTTATTCATTTGGATTGAGTAATAATAAAAAAATAAGTTGCCATCTGTGTGTAGCACTACCCCCGTAGGAGCTGCTGGTTTAGATTTTGGGTCTATGCTCTGCCTATCAACCCCAGAAGTTTGGCTTGAACCCTCCCTTGGCACAACTGAACAACACAATGATTGTGGACAGGGCCGTCTTTAATATGGTTTGGGCCCTGGGCAAAAAAAAAATTTGGGCCCCCCTCCAGCTTATTTTGGGCCTGGCTGGTTCATGTATGTGTCTTGGCGGCCCTCATTTGTGCAGGCACAGCAGCCTATTGATTTTAATGGGCTGCCATGCATTTGTTTCCTGCAGAAAAAAGGTGCATTCAGCATTTTAAAAATACAGTTGCCTTGAAATCCATTCTGCTTTTGCACCATGCTACTTACCTGCAGTTCTTGCACACACAAACGCACTGTGTTTTTAAAAGCGTGACCTAAATGTCTAAAAATGCAGCAAGTTTGACAGTGCAGGAACTGAGATAAGTCACAGCAGACAGCAGAATGGACAGACAGTGCTGTATTTCATTGCTTGATGGGCATAGGTGTGCTGTGTGCGCAGCCTATTGCATGAAGCATGCGCTTTTCTTTGCAGGAAACGCAGGCATGGCGGGCCATTCAAATGAATGGGCTGCTGTGCCTGCGCAAATGTGGGCCGCCAAAACACATACATGTGAACCAGCCAGGCCCAAAATAAGCCCATGAAGCAGTTAAATACAGACAGTAATGCCATGTGCGCTGAGGCCTTACTCAGCCTGGACTGCAGGTCTGGTCTGTGATTTAAAGAGTTCCTGTATTTTACACATGGCATGGCATGGGGTCCCATGGTGCTAAAGCAGAATGGACAGACGGTGCTGTGACCCCATGCCATGCCTGATTGTGGAACCCACTGGCAGTTGGGAACCACAATGATATTATACAGTAATAAAGATACAATTAAATGTTACTACATTGTACTGACCACCTGTCCAAATGGTAATAGATAAGGCTCCACACAAAATGCAGTTTAACCAAGAAGTGTTTACTTGGCATTGAAATATTGATCCTCAATCGGAAGCGGGTGTGAGACCCATTTTCTTATTGGCCGAAAAGAGAAGACTCTTTGGCCGCCGGGGAGGATGGAGGAAACGGAAGCTGCCACGGTGAGCCATGGAGAGCAGGGGAAGCCACCAGTAAAGCAATGGCATAAGTGCTACCGAATGACCAGGATGGGACGGGGGACGGGGGGGTATGTCGGTTTGCTGCTCCCCCCTAAAAAAAAAGCCACCACTGGCCCAGTTCACACCATTGGTGCGCTAAAAAAAAGTACTGCATGCAGTAGTTTTTCTTTAGCACAGCACAGTGCAAGGAAATCCACTACCTCACATCGCGTGGCAAACAATTGGACTTCATGATATGTCTATGTGACATCTGAATAAGTTCATTAAAATAAAAAGAAAAGGAAATGGTGCAATGCGTTGAGCTTAGCACATCATCAGTGCACTGATCTCATCCGCACCGCACACCAATCGCTAAGTTTTAATTCAGCAAAGAGGTTGGCAGGTACCTTACACCCTAGTGTCTGTGATGCATTTTCCTCCCATCAGGCACCCTGGGTGGCAGGCAAAGGACTGTTCCTGCAAAGGAGTTAAGGTTTGTCAGTGGAGAAAACCACACAGGCCCTGCCCTTGCAGTGCCTGTGGCCCCTTTTATGTGGGCAACACAGCAGTCCTCCACACAAGTAAAAGCGTGGATCCGGCAACCTTCACCAGCTATCCCCTTCTCCTCTGACCGAGAGTGAATGGCTCCTGGTAGGCCTACCTGCCTTTACAACCAGGTATTTGTAAATATCACGTCCCAATTTCCATTCTTGTAGAATGTCTTTAAACTGGGCCCAAGCATTACTCTCTGGCACCCTCAAAGGTTTTGAGACATGCAAGTACTCCCAGATCAAATCATCTTCCCACTCTCCCTGTGAGCTCTCTATGACATCCATGATCTGAGAGGGGACATAAGCGTAGTCAAGACCCCACTCCAAAGCAACCCTACGTGGGTGCTCTGGTCTGGGTAGTGGAAGGTCGACTTACAAAAAGTCTGCTGTTGGAAGTTGGAGTCCATATTGGGGGCTGTGGTTCTTCCATGGCCTCTGAATTTGTCTCTGTGGAATGAGAGTCACCTGTCTCCCACTCCTCCCCTCACTGTAGCTCTCCTCAGGGGATGACCAGGCAAACAGTCTTTCAATGGACCCGAATCTTTCCAGCATTCTGGGGGAACCCCAATCAATGACCCGGCACTCACTCACCTCATCCAGCTCATCTGGAGGCTCTCCTTCCTTCAGCATGGGCTCCTTCTGGACAGGCACAGCAAGGGACTTACATAGTTGGCAACATTGTAAAAATAATTATAGGGACACTTTTTTGTCTGTGGGTGGAGTCTTATTATAATTAGGGGGTGGGGCATTAGCTTTGAGGTGTGATGTAGCAGGGAAAAAAGTGTGGCGTGCGAAGCGCGCCGCAGTGAACAATAAGCATGGTTTAAGTGAAATATTGGGCGTGGCTTAAAGGGGGTGTGGTTAGAGTCTGAGATGAACGAGGGATGGAGGGGAGAAACAAAGGAAAGCCTCCACCATAGGTATTACTGCCTCTTACCAGCGGGAATTGATCTCTGATTAGGAGATCACAACAGCATAAGGCAGGTAACTTCCCAACAGCTCTCCACCAGGGGACTCCTTATTGCAGACTTTCACATGTAAAGATGTACCATGAAAAGAAAAACTTGCATAGTATAAAATCCAAGATAACTTTTAATAGTAGATAAAAAAATGCGCACTTACAATTAGGAGATCTATGCTTCAAACAATTGACTAATTGTAAGTGCGCATTTTTTATCTACTATTAAAAGTTATCTTGGATTTGATACTATGCGAGTTTTCCTTTTCCTTTACATGTGAAAATCTGCAATAAGGAGTGCCCTGGTGGACAGCTGCTGGGAAGTTACCTGGCTGAGGGCTCTTTCACACGTCCGTTCAGTTTTTTAGATCATTTTTTTCCCCCTTCAGTTGATCCGTTTTTTCATCCGTTTTTCGTCCGTTTTCCGTCCGTTTACATCCGTTTCCGTTCCGTTTTCCGTCCGTTTTCCGTCCGTTTTTCATCAGTTTTTTTCATCCTTTTCTTCATCCGTTTTTTTTTTTTTTTAGAACTTTTTTTTTTTTTTTTTACTATATTTCGATGAAAAACTGACGTTAGCGGATCGGATGGTAAACGGATCATCCGCTAACGTCCGTTTTTCGTCCGTTCCGTTTTTTTGACGAAAGAAAAATAGGCTTTTCTTCCGTACAAAAAAACGGAGCTTACCGATAACGGACGCTAACCCATAGGAAAGCATTGAGGTCCGTTAACGGACGTCCAAAAAACGGACGACCGGAACGGACGTGTGAAAGGAACCTTATGCGTTTGCGATCTCCTAATCAGAGATCAACTTCAGCTGGTAAGAGGCAGTAATACCTATGGTGGAGGCTTTCCTTTTCTGGGTGTTGGGAGTTTTTCTGCACTGAACAACTCAGTCCTGAGATTTCACTTACATTTTGTGGACTGTTCAATTTTTGGACTTTGTGAACACACTTGTCCCTGGGTTGTTGTGTTTTCCTATTTATTTGTTTATATGTTTTGAAAGGTTTTTTGCACTTCATCAATAAGTTTAAACCTATTCATTGGGTTTTCACATATCTGGATCGTTAATATCTGGACTTACTATTATGCCTCGTTTCCACTGAACGGAAAGGTTCGGGTCGGTACAGTTTGGAACGGTTAGAATGGTCCGGTCTATTCTGGTGAGCGTTTCCACTGCAAGTCGGACCGTCCCGGGCCATTCAGGGTTTAGAAAAAATGCCTAGGGTGTCCACCAATCAGTGGAATGTATTGTAGGTCCGCCCTAACCGAACCGTTCCATTTTCTATGGCCCCACATCTGAAGCAGGACCCAGAATGGTCTGGTACGGTTTTATGGCACACTTTCATAATGGAAACACCCAAAATAGCGTACCGAACCGATCCGCTCAGTGGAAACGAGTCATTATTTATACCCATCACTGGGGTATTTCATAGCTCTGTTTTCAATTTTTATTATTATTTGTATTTGAATATTGACATTTTTTATATAGGAGAGGGATCTCCATATAGTCACTTTTAATAGCGCAGCTTTTTTTGCATCCAATTTATCACCCATCACCCACTGTAAATATTAAAATTAGTTCAATATTTACATTGAGTGATGAGTGTCTGATTTTATGTGATTGCAAATTTTTTGTATCAATAAACCCCTTTTTTATGCGGGACGGCCCACTTTTGGCATCTCTATCTCCGGGAGGATACATTTTCTTTTGTTTTCCACCCGGGGGGGGGGGGGGGGGGGGGGTCTTTTTTGTATTGCATTAATTCTGCCAATGGACACCGCACCTTACTCGGTGAGCCCGCAACTAATGGGTTGCTGTGATAGGAAGAACATCCTGCACAGTTAATAAACATAGTGAGCATAGGATCTGCTCTCCCTTTTTTTGACCATGGATAATGCCTGAACAAAGATGGTGCCGTTGGAGAGAAGAGCAAATGAAAGCACTGCTGGGGCAATACTCTGATTTCTGTGAGAGGAAATAAATACCCGGAAGTGGCACACTGATGCATTCCGTAGCATGTATGGTCTTAACATGAAAAATATATCTAATGACAGGTCCACTTTAAAGTCACGTAAAATAATGAGGAAAGACAGGAGCATTTTGGAGCTGGTATACTGAGACGTACATGCTTTCTAATTCTGCCTAATAATACAGAAACATATGGGATGCCTGTCAGGAACCCTCACTAAGGATCGGCCGACGTCCTTCATAGAGTGTTAATTAAACTCTGGCGTGCCAGGCAAATATTTCATAATTACAGCGCTGGAAATTCATTCTGTCGCCGTGCGGAGTATCCAGGTTACCGCCAATTACTGTTCTGTGATGGGTGCCATTATACCCTGGCAGGGGTTAAATCACAAATGTAACATTTTGTGTACTCCAATAATTAAGACGACACTTCCCCACCAGCTCTTAATTGACCGGATAATTGATGTGACTTTTAAGCTGGTGCGACAGTTAATAGAGGCTTGGAAACTGGCGACTGACGCCAAAGACGAGGAACTCGCGTTCACCCGGATTTAAAGTGAACCCTTAACATGTATGACTGAGGCGCTAGATATGTCAATAGCTTGCGGTAGATGAGGGTCGATCGCATTCAAACAGGGAACAATGGCTTTGACAAAGCTGTTCTCAACACAAGCAGGGTACCCCCCTAACCTTGGGTATCCAAAAACAGCAATCCGGTATGGACAGTCTGGTGTTTCATTCGTTATTTTTGTTTTTTCGGGTCATTTGTTAAGATCAGAATTCGTAAATTCGAAAATCCGAAAATAAGAAAGAAAATTTGAAAGAATGACTAACTACTAATAACGAACTATTAAATTATAGGTACAGTGGATCCTTGGATTACGAGCATAATCCGTTTCAGGAGAATGCTTGTAATCCAAAGCACTCGCATATCAAAGCGAGTTTCCCCATAGAAGTCAATGGAAATGAAGATTATTTGTTCCGCATTGACTTCTATGGCGTGCATTACCGCATGTGACCAGGGGTGGGGGGGGGGGCGCCGGAGCGACTCAAATACTTGTAGCCAGATTCAGGTAGCTTTACGCCGGCGTATCTCCAGATACGTCATCGTAAGTACAAATGTGCGCCGTCGTACTTTTACGCCGATTCGCGAAACTAGATACGCCGTAAAACAAGGCTTCAGCTGCCCGACGTAACTTGCCTACGCCGACTTATCTTAGGCACATAGTTACGCTGGACGCATTTGGCGTTCCCATGTTAAATATGCAAATGAGAAAGATACGCCGATTTACGAACGTAGATGCGCCAGGCGGAAAAGATACGCGGTTTGCGTAAGGGTTACGTCCGGCGTAAAGTTGTTCCACCATATAGGTGGCTCAACCCATTCAAAGGTATGGACGTCGGAACAGCCGTCGTTTACGTAGTACTACGTGAATAGGGCATGGCGTAGGTTACATTCACGTCGTAGGCATTGAGCCAACGTATCTTAGGGAGTATATGCGACGTGATTCTGAGCATGCGCGCACATGCGCCGTTTAATCGGCCATTTGCATGGGGTCACGCTTAATTTAAATAGATGACGCCCACCTCCTTCCTAGTTTGAATTAGGCGGGCTTACACCGGCCAATTTACGCTACGCCGCCGCAACTTACGGGGCAAGTGCTTTGTGAATACTGCACTTGCCTCTCTAAGTTACGTCGGCGTAGCGTATTTGAGATGCGCTACGCCGCTCTAAAGATACGGCCCCTACGTGAATCCGGGCCTTGGAGACCGCTCTGCTGCTCTCGGAAACCATTGGAAAGGCTTGGAAACACTCAGAATGGAGTATTTCCGAGGGTTTCCAAGTATTGCCGAACGGCTCTGAGTGTCACCGGCACCCCGCACCTCACGCCAAATGCGGTACTGCACACCGCAGAGGCTTGAATCTTGCTTGGTTCGCGAGACAAGACTTGCAAGCTGAGTCAGGAATTAAAAAAAAAAATTGCTTGTGTTGAGATTAACCGTGTTAACCGCGTTACTCGCAATCCGAGGTTCCACTGTACTGGAATTTCCTTTCAAGTTTGGCTGTTTGTAAAGGTAACGAATACGAACTTATCTGAAGTTACAAATCATCCGAAATAATGAATGACGCATCTAAACGACTGGAATGGAACAAAATAATAATAATAATAAAAAGGTTTTATTATTAATTATTTTTATTAATTAGTGAATTTGAAAGAAAATTACAATACCTATAATTTAATAGTTAGTAACAGTTATTATTAGTTATTTATTATTTCAGATTTACAAATTTTCGGGTTGTGCCGGAACTTCCGAACTTACAAATTTACGAATTTTCATATAAATTTGTTAAAGGGGTTTTTGTTCATTTGGATATATCCGAATTAACTAATTTGTCGCAATTTGTTAAAAAACGCATTTGGAATCAAACAAATTGCACATGTGCAGTCTAATGAGAGTGCCCAAACAGGGAACTTAAAGGGTCACTAAAGGATTTTTTTTAGCTAAATAGCTTCCTTTACCCTACTGCAGTCCTGGTTTCATGTCCTCATTTTTCGTTTTTGCTCTGATGTTGCTGTAATTCTTCTCTGTTCTGCACACTTCCTGGTTGTGTGTTTCCTGATAACCACAGTACTGGGAGCTACTAGTTTAGTTTTCCAAACAATCACTGCTCTATGGCTCTGTATAGCACAGAGGCAGGAAATAACATGCAAAGACGAAACTAGATGCAAAAACGAAACTGAATCTGCAGGCACATTATATGATTGATATTTATCTATTTTTAATCGTTCAGGAATCAGTTAACTATTATGTCTCTAAACCCTGTAAACAGTCATTTCAGCAAAAAAAATGTTTTCCTTTACAACTCCTTTAAGAGGCCAAAAAATAATTTGCTGCTCTTGTGATTTCATAACAAAAAAAAGCATAAAACATCCCCCGCGCTTCAGGAGATTAAGGAACTTCTTCAGGGCTACAAAAATAGTCGTCAGAATTTTGTGTAGTTAAAACCGTTCTTGTATTTGTTTTGTAGTCCAGAGGAAGGGGAAGAGCTTTAAACCCTTGAACCGCGTTGGCGAGCTCATAACATTTCTGCCCATACAAGTGGGAGTTAACTCCAATGTATGATCTTTTTACCAAAAGGCAGCCTTATTATAGGCACCGTTAAGGAAATATTTACTTCAGATGCAGCCGGTGACGTCGCCGACGCATGCACTGAAATAATTGCATACTCGTAGAGTTCCTTCAAGACCGTGCCATAAACAGTGAACGTTTGTGGGTAGAAAGATTGCAGTTGTCAGGGTCTGGGTGGGGGCTGCCGTCATTACCATGAAACATATGAACATATTCGCCAGCACACTACGGATCTTATAAAACGTCCAAAAGTTTTAATGCAGTAGGAAGCATCACAAGAAATGCAACGTGAAAAAAATTACATAATCACTCACTTATTGTCAGGGAAATGTCCGTAGAAGTAATGGCAATCTTGCCAGTAGAAGAAATGGCCATAGAAGAAGTACTGGCAATCTTGCCAGTAGAAGAAATGGCCATAGAAGAAGTACTGGCAATCTTGCCAGTAGAAGAAATGGCCATAGAAGAAGTACTGGCAATCTTGCCAGTAGAAGAAATGGAAGCCATAGGCTCATCGTGTGACAGGAAGATCCTCCTGCTGGTCTATAAATGGCTGCCACTGTCTGATCCAAATTGCTGGATTGTCGTCAGCCTTCCTGAGTCTCTGTATTATTACTGTTTGGATTTCCTGTTGTGACCTGGCTTGTTCCTGACCTGTCTGATCCGATCTCCTGGTTTGACCCCCTGGCTTGCTTTACTGACTTGTTACCTTCTCCAGCACCTGATCACGGCTTGTTTCACGGACTTCGCTTCAGTTATCTGTTCCTGCCTGTTTTCCAACACCAGATCTTAGCCTGTGTCCATTCCTGCAAACTTGCATCTTCTGCCTGGATCCACAGTGTTTGATCCCCAGCCGGCTTCCACTGTTGCTCCTTGTGCACACCTTGCCAAGTATTACCAAGGACTTCTAGAGACTGCAGCCCAGCGGTGTTTACTGTATTCTCCAGCATTCTTCAGACACTCACCAGCTCTCTCTTCTGGATCCTTTTGGCAACCTGTGCCTCTCTGGGCACTACACCCTCTGTACCCAACCTCAGGGATGTACTGCACTTAGCCGCAAGGGGAGCCCTCTCGGCATTTCGGCCTCCAACCAGGTACGTGACACTTATGTAATTTTTTTTCAAATGTTCTTATTGGTGGCTGTCTCTATATATTTAATGGTGTTGCACTGACTTTTTTTATCACTTGCCTGACGAAGAGGTCCTGCGTGGCCTTGAAACATTTCTTGTGATGCTTCCTTTGCATTAAAACTTTTGGACGTTTTATACGATCCGTGGTGTGCTGGTGAATATGTTCATATGGTTTATTGTTCCAGTATCCAGCTGGTGATCGCTTCAGCACCCATTTTTGCATTTATGAGCCGTTTCTCCAGGAAGGTGTGCAATTGGAATATTAACTAAGATTAACATGAAACAAGCATGCTGAATGGGAGTTTAGACTTTTTAGACTTCACTGGCTACCTACTGGAACCTTCACTTGGAAAAAGCAATTCAGCAATAGAAGCTCCCATATTTTTATCCTCAGAACTTTTTAATCTCAAACTGTTAAGCAATGAGAGAGATGGTGGAAGAAAAGGGGGAGAGAAATGGTGGAAGAAAAAGGGGGAGAGAGAGATGGTGGATGGAAGGGGGTAGAGAGAAAGAGAGATGGTGGAAGAAAAGGAGGAAAGAGAGAGAGAGAGATGGTGGAAGAAAAGCGGGAGAGAGAGAGATGGTGGAAGAAAGAGAGATGGTGGAAGAAAATGGGGGAGAGAGATAGATAGTGGAAGAAAAGAGGGGATATAGAGAGATAGATGGTGGAAGGAAAGGGGGGGGAGAGATGGTGGAATAAAGGGGGAGGGGGAGAGATAGATGGTGGA
Source organism: Rana kukunoris (assembly GCA_029574335.1). NCBI lineage: Eukaryota > Metazoa > Chordata > Amphibia > Anura > Ranidae > Rana > Rana kukunoris. The sequence goes on from CM056059.1 coordinate 316,426,867, forward strand.
AGGAAAGGGGGGGGAGGGGGATGGTTGAATAAAGGGGGAGGGGAGAGAGAAATGTGGAAGAAAAGGGAGGAGAGAGAGAGAGAGAGAGAGAGAGAGATGTGGAAGAAAAGGGGGAGAGAGAGATGGTGGAAAAAAGGGGTAAGAGATGGTGGAAGAAAAGGGGGGAGACATGGTGGATGAAAAGGGGGGAGAGAGAAAAACAGATGGTGGAAGAAAAGGGGGAGAGAGAGAGATGGTGGAACAAAAGGGGGGAGAGAGATGGTGGACCAAAAGGGGGGAGAGAGAGAGATGGTGGAAGAACAGGGGGGCAGAGATGGAGATGGTGGAAGAAAAGGGGGAGAGAGATGGAGATGGTGGAAGAAAAGGGGAGAGAGAGATGGAGATGGTGGAAGAAAAGGGGGGGGGGAGATGGAGATGGTGGAAGAAAAGGGGGGAGAGAGATGGAGATGGTGGAAGAAAAGGGGGGAGAGAGATGGAGAAGGTGGAAGAAAAGGGGGGAGAGATGGAGATGGTGGAAGAAAAGGGGGGGGGAGATGGAGATGGTGGAAGAAAAGGGGGGAGAGAGATGGAGATGGTGGAAGAAAAGGGGGGCGAGAGATGGAGATGGTGGAAGAAAAGGGGGGAGAGAGAAAGGGAGAATAAGAGAGACAGGGAAGGAAAGAGAGAGACAAGGAGAGAGAGAGAGAAGTAGTGAAAGAGAAAAGTGAAAGGAAAAAGATATATAATGTTTACAGTCATTTGTTCACAAAAAGTGTTGCCTGTTACTTTAACAATCAGTCTGTTGTAGAATAGTTTTAGGTACAGAATGAAATGTCTCCTGTCACCATTCTGCCACTGCTGTGTCCTTTCAGCTGCCAGACAGAAATATATTAGTGGGTGATGCAAAGAGAACTATTAATTAGTGTGCTGCCCCCCCCCCCCCCTTCCATCTGGAGACTTGCAAATTTCCACTAATTAGTTGCCAAGCAGCATTCTCAAGGGACAATAATCCTAAATTACTGCCCACACAATACAGTCTGCTGTGCAGCAGTTCCTAAAATTGTCCACTAGGTGGCAGCATCAGCATGTCCATTCTCTGGGTTGTCCAGGATATATTCCATAACCTGTAAATGAAAATTTGGTTACAATATTGTTACTTTCCATCAAAAAGATCCATCAAAATCATGCTTTGAAAAAAATAAAATTCTGTTCTCAAAAAGCAATTCTGAAGAACAATTGAGTTTAATAAGTGAGCTACTAAATTTATAGCTATGGAACTGCTACTTGCTACAGTCAGAGAGTAAAATCTCTTCACCTTAAAGCTCGAGTCCAGGATCCAGTCTGCTTCCCAGGGCCCCAGCCAAGATGCAGTATTTTTTTATTTCATTTAAAATATTTTTCCAGGTGTCTTAAAGGGGTTGTAAAGGTACAATTTATTTTTCCTAAATAGCTTCCTTTACCTTAGTGCAGTCCTCCTTCACTTACCTCATTCTTCCATTTTGCTTTTAAATGTTCTTATTTCTTCTGAGAAATCCTCATTTCCTGTTCTTCTGTCTGTAACTCCACACAGTAATGCGAGGCTTTCTCCCTGGTGTGGAGTGTCGTGCTCGCCCCCTCCCTTGAACTACAGGAGAGTCAGGACCCTCTCTATGTTGCAGATAGAGAAAGGAGCTGTGTGTTAGTGGGTGTCCTGACTCTCCTGTAGTCCAAGGGAGGGGGCGAGCACGACACTCCACACCAGGGAGAAAGCCTTGCATTACTGTGTGGAGTTACAGACAGAAGAACAGTAAGGGAGGATTTCTCAGAAGAAATAAGGACATTTAAAAGCAAAAATGGAAGGATGAGGTAAGTGAAGGAGGACTGCACTAAGGTAAAGGAAGCTATTTAGGGAAAAAATTGTACCTTTACAGCGGACACCAGATTTTCTTCCTTTTCTCCCGGCGGTGTATGGTACTCAATGAGAGGCCAGATCTGCTTTTTAATTTAAACCCCTGCTGTGGGACAATAAAAAAAATAAAGAATAGATACCCAACATGCCAAGGCTTAACATTGTGTGCGTCTGTGAAAGTCAATAAACTTCAGTACCCAATATTTTCCATAAGCGACGCTTAGAAAGGCCCCAACAGGTCATCAGTTGAGAGCTAACTGTGAATAATGGGACAAGAATGACTGCTCTTGCCCAACATTGGAGGAATTATGTAATGTGTAGTGCAGTCAACGGTTTCAGGCACCCCCAATGTGTGCGTTTACATGCGTGGGGATGGGGCAGGCTGACAATTTTCTTTCTTCAGTGTTTTCTTTTTTCCTTTTACCTTTGTAGCGCTGCCCCCTGAATGGGTCGCTGTAGGCACCAGGCACCAAGCAGCAGTCTATTCCCTCCGGCTCAGTAAACAGTCTAGGAGTTGTAAAGAGGTAGGTGGTCGAGAGTCCAAATTAAGATACGGCACCTCATCCCTTGATAGGTTGTATGAAGGAAAGTGAGGGGGGGGGGGGATTATTTTGGTGCCAAAATAGAAACCAAACAAGGCATATATATAAAAATAGAAAAATTTAATAGGTACATATGAAAAAAGACAGTAAATACAAAAAATAAAAATATTGGTTCAATGACATTTATTGTGGGAGCAATATTTGAAAATACATGTCAGAGGTCAGATCTTCCTTACTAGTTTCGCCAATCCTTTGGCTTCATCAGGGGTTTTATACAAGCAGAACCTCCAGCGTCCTTGCAGTCACCATAAATTCCTTTTTTCCTTTATTCACATACAGCCGCAAACTCTACAGATAACCGCTCTCTAGTGGGCCCCTGTGGTGGAACTGATCCTGGGTCATTTGTGGTTTCTTCACATTGTTCCCTTGGCAGTTTAGGAGCTTTTTTGTGAAAAGTCACGTCATAAACCCCTGATGAAGCCAAAGAATTGGCGAAACCAGTAGGGAAGATCTGACCTCTGACATGTATTTTCAAATATTGCTCCCACAATAACTGTGATTGAACCAATATTATTGATTTTTGTATTTACTGTCTTTTTTCATATGTACCTATTAAATGTTTCTATTTTTATATATATGTCTTGTTTGGTCTCTATTTTGGCACCAAAATAATCCCACCCCCCTCACTTTCCTTCATACAGTCTAGGAATTGTCATTTTAGTATTTATTGCTGAAGAAACGTGCAACAGAAAGAGGACAATGGGGAATGGGATATTCCGAAACGCTTGAGCATAATTCTGCAGGGGAAACCTCTCTCTAAGCAACAGTCTATCACTCACAGCTGGGGACCATAAGGCCCCTTTCACATGGGGCAGTGGAGGTGCGCCGCTAGCGGTGCGGTATTAACCCCCGCTAGCGGCCGTAAAAAGGGTTTAATACCGCCCGCAATGCGCCTCTATAGAGGCGCATTGCGGAAGGTATTGCCACGGTCTCCCATTGTTTTCAATGAGAAGGAGCGGTATACATGCCGCTCCTTTCACCACTCCAAAGATGCTGCTAACTGGAGATTTTTTTATCTCCCGCCAGCGCATCGCCTCAGTGTGAGAGCCCTCTGCGATTTTTATTGTGACCATGACATTGCGGCGGACATATCGGACATTTTTACAAGTTTTTGGGACCATTCATATTTATACAGTGAATAGTGCTATAAAAGGGCATGGTGGCATCTCAACAGAAAGAAGGGGTCTTCTCCATACAGACTCCAGGCTCTCTATATGTGGAGCCAGCAATGGGTGTGTTTGAGAATTAATCTCCTGCATGCTCAGTGGGGATTCCCAAGTCACTAAATTGCTGACCACAAGGAGTGGGTTGGTGTGTCTGGATAAAATACTGAAGTCCAGGCACAAAGGAAAGTAAAAGGGGGGCTCTGGGGGGGGGGGGGGAGCTGCAGCAAAAAAAAAAAACCTTGAGACTTTACAACCACTTTACCTAATCCTCGAATCCTCCCAGCACAAGACCAGCACCCGCCCTGCAGCGACCTTGAGCTGTGTACTGTTCCTGATGTCATCAAGTCTAGAGTAGGGTGACCAGACATCCCCAGTTTCAGGGGACAGTCCTGATTGAGGACATTGTCCCCGGACCAAGTCTGTCCCTGGTTTTGTCCCCAGATTGGATTTAATAGGGGGCAGGGGCAATTTCAAAGACAAAATTTTTTATTACACCCCCCCGCTCCGCCGTGCCTACTAGCATAGGGGGGTTGTATTTTTCCCATTATCTGTGCCCCTTTCTGATGATCATGTGCTGGTCGGAGGGAATATTTTTTCAGTTTCGGGTGCCCATTCAGCTCCACTTCCGTGTTCTTCTGCCTTGGCTCAAATCCTGGCCAGCCACCTGCCTATCTCCTTACCTGGCGGAGTGATCTTCCTCTGCTCCCCATCCAGTAGTTGCCGGGGCCCGAAAAGTAAGACTTGAGAGGCTGTGAGGCGGGCGGCGACGGGTAGAGAGTCGCTGATTGTTGCCATTCCTAGTAAAGAAAAAATATGTCCCCGGATTTCATTTAAAAAATCTGGTCACCTTAGTCTAGAGCATGGGTCTCCAAACTGCGGCCCGAGGGCCAGATGTGGCCCTTTGCTAGCCTTTATCCGGCCCTTGGGGCACAATTCCTCACACTGACATGAGGCACTATTTCTCCCATTGACACCAACAATGGGGCACTATATTATCCACTGATACCAATGATGGGATACTATACCTCCTACTAATAGGGGGTATACTCCTCTTCCTATTGACCACCAACCCTGAGGCCATATATGTTCTCACTGATGCTGGGTCCATGACATTTTCTTCCCTTGCTGGCCCCAATCCGGTCCTCCTAAAGTCTGAAGGGCAATAAAGTGGCCCTTTGTTTGAAAAGTTTGGAGACCCCTGGTCTGGAGCATAATCCATAGACCAAAAACTGTCCACCACTGGACCGTGGGGGGTGCCGTTTTATGGTGGAATGATCAGGTGAGTATAAGCGCTCTCCTCACCCCTGGACAAAACAAGCAGTTGACCCGTGCGGTACTGGTACCGTATATTGGGACATGTCAGATTTGTAAGGTTACAGAAAGGTCCCCCGTTGTAAAGCGCATATAAGATAATAGGGATTTGTTTTACATCAGCACTAAAACTTCAGTGCAGTTTGTCGGAACTTTTTGAGTGCCTGGGTATTAAACAGTAAGAGGGAAGGGTGATTTTTACTGAGCTACTTCCAGATTTGCAGGTCCATAGATCTCAACAACTGCCAATAATTCTGTTCTTTTATAACCCCGCAGCACTGAGGGATTTGACAGACATTAACTTCCACAGATCCGAATTACCATAGCGTAATTAGAGATATTGCTGATCTCTCCCGCTACCCCGCGGTGCCAGGCTGGGGGAGGGGAAGAGATAACGCAGCACTCCTTCCCTTCTGATGAGCTTGCGAACATTTCCTTTTTTTTTTTGGAAGGCAGGGCAGAGGTTTACATTTTAGCATTACCTGCCATTGCCACTAAATGATCTCAGCGGTGGCATTACATTAACGTGTTTAAACTGAAAGAATGCCTTAAAGTGCCACTCCAACTTAAGCTGCTTTCACACTGAGGCGGTTTTCAGTCGTTTTAGCGATAGAAATAGCTTCTAACTAACTGCCTCTCCATTCATTTCAGGGTTTCTTTTCACACTGGGGCGGTGCGCTTGCGTGTTGTTCTAAAAAGTCCTGCAAGCAGCATCTTTGGGGCAGTTTGGGAACGCTGTATACACAACTCCCAAAACACCCTGCCCATTGAAATAAATGGGCAGCACTGCCGAATCGCTGCAACATGGGCACTTTTAACCCTTTCTTTGGCCGCTAGTGGGGGTAAAAGCGCCCCGCTAACGAGCGAAAAGTGCAGGCAAAATGACCATAAAGTGCCGCTAAAGCTAGCGGCACTCTTCCACTAATGCGGATCGGCTACACTGTGAACATTTAACTTACAGTTAAAGGGTTACCAAACCCTTGTTTTATTTTATTTTTTAAATGACAAACATGTCAAACTTGCCACCTCTGTGCAGTTGGTTTTACACAGAGTGGTCCCGATCCTCCTATTCTGGGGTCCCTTAGCGCTGCTGGTGGCTCCTCCTCCTCTCGAGTGCCCCGTCGAAGAAGCGCTCTCCTCCAGGACACCCATGCAGGCGCACTCCAGAGTCCTGCTGCTGCGTCTATTGACACAGAGAGCAGAACTCGGCCCCGGCGCTCGCGTCATTGGATTTGATTGACTCGCATTCCCCCGGGGGGGTCTCGTGATCGGTCATCCAGTCCCGCACTTACCCCATATAGGTTCGGGGCAGGCGGGTGGTGGACTGGCATTTCCTCCTCCGCTGCATCACATTGGCTTCCGCCGTGCATCTCCTTCCTCCTCCTAGGTGTCCAATAGGATCGCAAGTCCTTTCAGCCAATCAGCTGACGGGTCTCGTGACCCGCTTCCCGATTGTCCGGGAGGAGGATCAGTGTGACAATACCGAATAATCATTCGTTATTGTCACACAACTGGGTGGGCTCGGAGCGCAGTGCTCTGCGCCCTGAGCCCACCCTTTTTTAAAGTCTGTTAAAGCCTCAGGCTCAAATTACGTGCTTCAAAAAAAAACAGGGGGATAGGGGGAGGGGCGCCCATGAGCCCCTAATGGATGGGTCGCCACTGGATCCTTCCTTCCTTCATTATTTTTGCGCTAGTAATTTTATGCAATGTTATTTTTCCTTTTCCATATAGTATAATACCAGGTTGATCCTGCCTGTTCCTGTGTTCCTGCCAATAGACTTTTCATCATCCTGCTCTCTCTGCACCATCTATACCCCCTCTCTCTCCCTGTCCTTTCCATGGTCTGTGTGAAGCCCCTCCTCTCCCTGTCCCGCCCCTCCCCTCTTAAAACTAAACCAGCAGAGTGATGTGAGTCCCTCCCACTGGAGTTCCTCTGCTAGGGCGTAAAACCCGAGAAAACCATGTGACGGCACTGCTGGGAAAGGGATTTAGAGATTATAATGCTGGGGAAAAAAAAACACACTGCCATTACTTTTACCACATAAGAAAACATATCATAGAAGTTTATTGTGGAGACTTTACAACCACTTTATCTTCAATTGTTTGCTCAGGACTTGAGTTCTAATGACAAGCATCCCCTGCAGTACTCTAAACTGCTCTGCAGTGAACATTTGGAGGGTGCTGTCTGTTGATCCAGAGGAGATTCTTTCTCCAGTCAAAGGGAACTTTCACTTTCGAGCCCGGGGATCGGCTTCTGTCTTCCACAGGCGCTCTGAACGGAGATGTCACCGCTGACATATCGACGCTCCCTCTATCGTCTTGTAGGCTGAATTAATTGAGAACTAAGCATGATGGATGGTGAAAAAAGCCGTGCAATTAAATACAAATTTGGAATTTCAGCGCTCTTTATCTGAAGAGACGTTCCATATAAATCTTTCAATTAAAGTTATTTTCCATTATCAATAATTTGGCTTATTATGGCTGCCTGGAAATACATGGGGACGGCGGAGAGTAGGAAGAGCTCCGCTTTTATTTCCATTATGGAGAATACATTACAACAAGGGCTATTGATTTGCCATCAAGCCCTTTAGAATAATTCATAGCGGCAGAGACGCGTTGCAGACGGCGGGTAATACAGCGTCTATTCATTTGCTGGAATGTGCTTGTTTGTAAATTAGAACTATTGATGGCGCTCTAAGTGGATGAAATACGTTATGGGTGGATGTTACAGCGAAGGCGCTACGACCGTGAAGACGTCTCATTATAAATGGACCTCCTAACCCCATTGGTGCATATCAGTGTTGGCGTGTTTATGTCATTTCAAAAGTTGCCTTTTGTATCTTCAGCTACATACAGTATACAGCACTGTGTTTCGGCAGCAGTATGGGGACTTCTAGTCCCGTGCCTGGAACAAAATCGAGACTGCTCACCCATTCACAGGAAGCCTTGTATTTTTATCAATGAAGACAAGGCTTCACCTGAGAGGCAGGCGGATGAAGTCACAATCTCCAGGTGAAACTTGTCATATTTAACTGTTTCCCATTAACTGTTTTTGTTTTGGCGGGTGGCAATACAAAATGCCACGACAATCGTTCCCCCACACCCAACCCCCCCCCCCCCGTGGGTCAGCCCGTGGGATGGTCAGTCTCACTTACCCCATCGCAGCTTCCCATGCTAAAAGGCGGCCTCCCGTTCACCTGCTCTCCACAGGTCTCACGGTGGTGGCTTCCGTTTCCTCCCTCCTTAGCGGCCAATCAGGAGTCTTCTCTTTTTTGCCAATCAGAAAACGGGTCTCAAACCCGCTTCTGATTGGCCGGATTGAGGATCAGTGTTACAACAACAAATTTTCATTCGCTGTTGTAACACATGGCTGGGCTCCAAGCGCAATGCTCTGAGCCACATGCCCACCCTGTTTTGAAGCCTATTAGAGCCTCTGTCTCTAATAAGGTGCTTAAAAAAAAAAACACCCCAACTGCTGTATCCATGAGTGCGGCATCATGAAAGGGGCCAGACGCATAAGTAGGGGGTGGCTGCTGCACTGACAGTTACATATATAGTTAGTAAGGTTGAATAAAGACAATATTCCATCCATATCGACCTGGTGTGTGTTTGTTTAGTTAATTATTTCCCATATTCCTGTATATTGTGTTCAATAAGATGCACGTCCAAGAGTCTTTTGAAACTATCAACGATTTACAGCTCCCGGTGTCCATTCAGACACGGAGCTGCGACCCGGCCTCACCCCCCCTCTCCCCTGCTTGGCTGACTGACATTGATTGACAGCCACGGGAGCCAATGACACCACTGCTGTGTCTCAGCCAATCAGCAGGGAGAGTCTCAGACAACCAAGACTTTCCTGGACAGAGATGGGGCTCGGGTAAGTATTAGGGAGGTTGCTGCAAACAGAAGGCTTTTTATCTTACTGCATAGAATGCAGTAAGATAAAAAAAAAAAAACTCCTGACTTTACAACCCCTTTAAGGTAAAACACTTTTTTTCCAATCTCATTGTGTGGCCCCGTAGGAGATAGGCGACACTGATGAGGAGCACTGATGGGCACTGATTGGCAGCACTGATAATCATTGCCCTCATTATCAGTGTAGATGCCCCTTTCACACAAGTCGGTTATCGGCTCTCCTCTCCTTTCGCTGTCAGCGTGGGAAAAGGAATGCCGACAACTGGCTTGTGTTTTTTGGGCTACGCACCACAACAGACTAATGTGCATTGACTTTCTCTGCAACTTACATCTACAGTTCCTAACGTGCATTGCGGCACATTGTAGTAGAGCACACAGTTACCACAATGGCATAGTATGAAAGGGCCATAAGTGAAAAAAATTAAGGAGTAAATGAAAAGCCTACTCAAATATAACAATTTATTCAGATCCTTGCATTACTTCTCAGCTGTGACCGGTTCTCTTTTATATATCCCGCACCATCAAGCTGAGACTTGTAGTTCTCCATGCTAAGAGTTTCTGGCTTCCTATTCAGCCTCAGTGAGCAATTCTGTGTGCTACATAAGAATCTCAATATAGTTTAATAATTCATAGGCTCTGCCGGTTTTATTGCCGGAGCAGGTCTTTTGATAGACGTCGTGCAAATCAAATTACTTATAAGAACACAGCAACAGCAGCAACAAAAGGAATTGAGGAGAGATCAGAGTCGCAGCAATTTAATGGCTGTGTTATAACATTTTTCATCAGAAATTTATTTCCGTTAAGGGTAAAAGCTTGAAGAGAAGTAGACAATGTAGCGGAGGGACCTCTAGTATCCTGCAGATGAGGCGTACAATACCCAGACATTTCCACAGACAGACTGGAGCTCTTCTATAGTACAGACATAGGTGTGCGCAGCCTATTGCATTAGGGTGTGCACCCCAAAGCTCAAACACACATGCGTGTGTGTGTGTGTGTATATATATATATATAGAGGGCAGTAGGACAATGGACAGCATCAGTAGAGCAGAGGATGAGGTCAGTAGGGCAGAGGTTGGTGTCAGTAGTTTATTTATTTTTATTACATTTTTACAATTGCATTATTTTTTATAATATTTTATATAATCATTTTTATTATTTATTTTACTATTTTTTTTAGGTTTTCCATTGGGGGCTTTGGTGAAATATTAGGGGTCTAAACGGACCCCTGATGTCTCCCTTTTGACACATGCGTGTGTACAAATATATATGGCAATGTGCAGCATCAGTAGAGCAGTGAATGAGGTCAGTAGGGCAGAGGTTGGTGTCAGTAGTTTATTTATTTTTATTACATTTTTACAATTGCACTATTTTTTATAATATTTTATATAATCATTTTTATTATTTATTTTACTATTTTTTTTAGGTTTTCCATTGGGGGCTTTGGTGAAATATTAGGGGTCTAAACAGACCCCTGATGTCTCCCTTTTGACACATGCGTGTGTACAAATATATATGGCAATGTGCAGCATCAGTAGAGCAGTGAATGAGGTCAGTAGGGCAGAGGTTGGTGTCAAAGTTTTTTTTTTTTTACATGTTTTACAATTATTGTCATTATTGTTTATAATATTTTTATACAGTAATTTTTTTTATATATTTTTTTTTACAATTTCTTTCAGTTCCCCATTGGTGAAATATTAAGTGTCTAACCAGGCCCTCGATGTCTGACTTTTGAGACAAAGAAAGGGACTGAGGACAGAGATTCCCCAGTCCCTTTTCTCTATAGCCAAGCAGCTGGGGGAATCTGCCCACCACAGGGTGATTAAGGTGTGCCCAGGCACACCATGTGCGCACGCCTATGAGTACAGATAATAGAGAAGATGCGTTTGGGGGTTCTAGGCACATGTGAATCCAGAGGATTATTAACCTGCAGATTACTGACCTAGATTTCATGCTTCATAAGTCCAGCACAAAGTGAGCCACCGGGGTGCCCGGAGAAGCCAAAGGCTTAGTATGACAGGCAGGCTGACAGCATCAATAGGTCTGCTAAAGTGTAAATATTACTCCCATGACAGACATTTGCAGCATTCTCTGCTTTGCCTGCTGAAGCTACAGTCACACTTTGCAGCTCAACAACGACCCTTTCACCGACAGGGCATAATAACAGATGCCTCCATGGCAGTCTACCCTATGGGGCCGGGAGGTGGGTTAAAGCAGCCCTTTTAAGCCTCTAACTCCAGAATAACCAATTAACACTTTATTTTATTTTAGGTCTCAGGGAACCCCCGCTAAAACCAGTTTATTTTAGATTGGTGGGAATATTATTTTAGATTGGTGGGAATGCCATTTACGTTGGTGACTAGTGTGAAGCATGTCACCTCTACAAATAATTAAAAAGATCATCCATGTCATGCAGTTGGCACTGTTATTGTGAAGGCACTGCTACTATGAAGGCACTGTTGTTGGCACTGGAACTAGGTAGACACTGGTACTATGAAGGCACTGTTGTTGGTAGTAGAACTATGACGGCACTGTTGTTGGCACTGGAACTTTGAAGGCACTGGTACTACGAAGGCCCTGGTGTTGGCAGTAGAACTATGAAGGCACTGGTACTATGAAGACACTGTTGTAGGCACTGATGTTGGCCCTGGAACTCTGAAGGCACTGTCGCTGGCAGTAAAACTAGGTAGACACTGGTACATGGGCGTCCGCTCCATAGGGCAAGGGGGGTCATTTGCCCCCTCCTGGAATCGCCAGGGAGAGCCAGGGCCAGACTCCTGGAAGTGATGCAGGGTGCGGTGTAATGTAAAGGGGTGCAGGGTGCTATGTAATGTAAAGGGGGCCAGTAATGCAGGGTGCTGTGTAATGTAAAGGGGGACAGTGATGCAGGGTGTTGTGTAATGTAAAGGCGACCAGAGCTGTGGGGTGCTGTGTAATGTAAAGGGGTCCAGAGCTGTGAGGTGCTGTGTAAAGGAGTCCAGAGCTGTGAGGTGCTGTATAAAGGGGTCCAGAGGTGTGGTTGTCGAGAGGGGGTACACAGTAGTGACAATGAGATATTGAAAGATGCAGGGACACAGTGGGGTGTTTTTACATTTTAACATGGGGGCGCACTTTTAACCCCCACTAGCGGTCGAAGAAAGTGTAAAATGCAACTGTGTATCGCTGCTGCCGAAGCGCCCCCCTCTGAAAAAATTTCAGCGCACACCCATGCACTGGTACTATGAAGGCACTGTTGTCGGCACTGGAACTATGAAGGCACTGGTGTTGGTAGTAGAACTATGAAGGCACTGTTGTTGGCACTGGAACTAGGTAGACACTGGTACTATGAAGGCACTGGTGTTGGTAGTATAATTATAAAGGCACTGTTGTTGGCACTGGTACAATATATAAAGGCCCTGATGTTGGCCCTGGAACTATGACGGCAAAGGTACTATTCAGGCACTGTTTCTGGGACTAAGACTATGAAGGCACTGTTAATACTAGAACTATAAAGGCATTGGTGCTGGCACTGGAACTCTGAAGGCACTGGTATTCTGAAGGCACCACCAAATGGGAGGTCAGTTAACTAGGGTTCACTGAAAACCTTGTAGAGAATGACTGGTTTGTACGCTAGGTACTTTTAGATTTAGGTGGATGATGGAGTCATATATTAATAAGGGGATATCAGAGAACCACTCCCATGTCTGAACTGGTGGAGCACAATTAGAAATTAGGTCTGATTGGTGGGTAATTGCAACCCAATTTTCAATTTCTCTGAAGCATGGCACCATCTTTGTGCAGGCCTCATCCATGGTCACCATCGACTTCTTGGATTGAGATGGCAGCTCAGAAACGGTGTTGTGAAGTTCCTGGCTGTAGTCACAAATGTCGGGCAAACATCAGCCCCACTTGCTACAAAATTATAATGTGTGGTCTGATCATTGGGAAAGGGGAGACTGATGAAATGCTTCCTCCTGCCTGCAGCAGACTAATGACATTATCTCAACCTAGATAGAACCAGAGATGGCTTTTTTAATAATAAAAGGTGGGGCTTTTCTAAAAAAAAAAAAAAAAAAAAAATACTGTTATGTATATTGTGACATGTTGGGAATTTAGTTATTGAGATTTACAAAAGTTTGCAAATACCTGCGCTCCAGCGATGTGACATCAGTGAATCTGCTCCTCAAAACTGATATCTTCCCAGCTTCTTCCAGGTGTTGGGTCTTTAACTGCATTGATTGGTCAGTGTGGGATGACATAACACTCGCACATGGGCACAGGAGTTTATTCCTCCAGACACCAGGCAGATGCTGGAATTGTAGACTGAGCTGTACATGAGCACTTCAGTGTACAGTGTAAATAGGAGATTGTGAGGCGGAAGGTAGGAAGCCTTTATTGCAGAAGATAAACAGTATAGCAGGGGTGTCCAAACTTTTTAAACAAAGAGCCAAATGGGAGTAGAAAATACCCTTGTGTCAGAAGGAGTGAACACTGCTTCATAATTGGTTGTCAGTGGAAGTAGGAAAATAATATAGGGCCTGTGGAATCATGGGAGAAATGGTACCCCATCGTTGGTATCATAGAAGAAAAAAAAGGGATTTTTAAATACAGCTTACCTGTAAAATCCTTTTCTTGGAGTACATCACGGGACACAGAGCGGCATATTCATTACTATGTGGGTTATATGGAGTACCTTCAGGTGTGGACACTGGCAATCTTCAAACAGGAAGTCCCCTCCCTATATAACCCCCTCCCCTAGAGGGAGTCCCTCAGTTTTGTAGCAAGCAGTATGCCTCCCAAAATGGTCACCCAAAAGAGGGGTGGGAGCTCTGTGTCCCGTGATGTACTCCAAGAAAAGGATTTTACAGGTAAGCTGTATTTAAAAATCCCTTTTTCTTTCTCGTACATCACGGGACACAGAGCGGCATATTCATTACTATGTGGGATGTCCGAAAGCAATGCTTTAATGAGGGGAGGGAGACATCTTCCAAAGAAGGATACAATTTAGAGATAAACTCAAATCATAATAATAATTCCAAATTAGTCAAGAAAGAAGAACCTTTTTCTCTTTTTTTTTTTTTTTTTTTTTATATAACCAAGGGTGTTTCTGATCCCGAGGATTTCAAACTGCAGCCTGTAGTACTGCCTGTCCAAAGGCAGAATCCGCATTCCTTCTCACGTCTATTTGATAAAACCTTGTAAACGTGTGGACTGATGACCACGTTGCCGCTTTGCATATCTGAGCCATAGAGATCCGATGGTGTGCTGCCCAAGAGGCGCCCATGGCCCTGGTAGAATGGGCCTTTACCGACAACGGAGGGGGCAACCTCTTCAATCCGTAGGCTTGAATGATTAATTGTCTAATCCATCTTGAGATGGTGGATTTTGCAGCTGCCTGCCCCTTCTTGGGGCCATCTGGTAGAACGAATAACACCTCTGTTTTCCGGATCTTTTCCGTAGCTTTAAGATAGGCCTTCATGGCCCGGACAATATCCAAGGTATGCAGCAACCCCTCCTTTCTAGATGTAGGTTTTGGAAAGAAGGATGGAAGTACCAAATCCTGGTTTAAGTGAAATTTGGATATAACCTTTGGTAGAAAGGAAGGATGGGGCCGGAGAACTGCCCTGTCCTTATGCAGAACGAGATATGGTTCCTTACACGATAAGGCTGCTAATTCTGACACTCTCCTGGCCGAAACTATGGCGACCAAGAAAACCAATTTTCTTGTCAGTAAGACTAAAGGAATCTCAGCCAACGGCTCAAAAGGCTGTTTCTGTAGAGTGGACAGGACAAGATTTAAGTCCCATGGACAAATTGGTGACTTGACAGGAGGATTAATACGCAAGACCCCCTGTAAGAAGGTCTTTACCAGCGAGTGGGTGGCCAGCGGCCTCTGAAACCACACTGACAGAGCTGAGATCTGTCCTTTGATTGTGCTTAGTGCCAGGCCTTTATCCACTCCTAGCTGGAGAAAACTTAACACCCTATCAATAGTATATTTGCGGCAATTCCATCTTTTGGATTCACACCAGCCTACGTAGTTCCTCCACACCCTGTAATAAATCACCCTGGAGACCGGCTTTCTAGCCTTAATCAGGGTAGGGATTACCTGCCTAGACAGACCCCTACCCCTGAGAATCAGGGATTCAGCCTCCAGGCCGTCAAATTTAGACGCTGTAATGTAGGGTGGAGGATCGGACCTTGTGAGAGTAGGTCTGGTTGTAGAGGAAGAGTCCAAGGGTCTCCCACTGCCATATTCAGGACTAGTGAGTACCAAGCCCTCCGGGGCCAAGCTGGAGCTATTAGAATGACTGGCTTGTGCTCCACTCTGATCTTGCGCAACAGGCGGGGGAGTAACTGTAGTGGAGGGAATGCATATAGAAGTTTGAATTGATGCCAAGGGCAAACCAACGCATCGGTTCCGCAGGCCATAGGATCCCTCGCTCGCGACACGAACCTGTCTAGTTTCTTGTTGAACCTGGATGCCATTATATCTACGTCTGGCGTTCCCCACCTCTGGCAGATTGTCTGAAAGACCTGGGGATGCAGAGACCACTCCCCTGGCAACAGACTCTGGCGACTTAAGAAGTCTGCCTGCAGGTTGTCCACTCCGGGAATGAATATCGCTGAAATGCAGGGTACATGAACCTCTGCCCATTGAAAAATCAAGTTCACTTCCCTTTTAGCGGCCTGGCTCCTGGTTCCCCCTTGGTGGTTTATGTATGCCACCGCCGTGGCATTGTCTGACTGGATTCTCACCGGGAACCCCTTTAATATGGAGGTCCACGCCAACAGGGCTAGGCGAGCAGCTCTGATTTCCAAGATATTGATGGGGAGCTGCCTCTCTGCTTTCACCCAAGTTCCCTGGCGGGAGAACCCCTCGAAGACCGCCCCCCAGCCTGCCAGGCTGGCGTCTGTGGTAACTACCTTCCAGACAACAGGGCTGAAGGATCTTCCCTTTAGAAGGTTCTGAGGGTTCAACCACCAGGTCAGGCTTTGTCGGACCCTTGATGATAGCGTCAAAGGGGACTCTAAGGCATATGCCCTCTTGCCCCAGGCTGCTAGAATGGCTGCCTGTAGGACGCGAGTGTGGATCTGAGCGTATGGTACTGCCTCGAATGTGGCCACTAGCTTGCCTAGTAATCGCATACACAGGCGAATAGTTGGTCTTTTCTTGTTTATAACCAACTGAACCAACCCCTTGATCGCCTTGATCTTTACAAGGGGCAGGAACACCTTTTGATGTTCTGTGTCTAACCTCATGCCGAGGTATTCCAACTGCTTTGTAGGCTGGAATGCTGACTTTCCCTGGTTTAGGACCCAGCCGAATTCTTCGAGGTACCGAACCGTGAGGTTTACTGCCTTTTGCAGACCCGTCCGTGAGTGATCTATGATTAAAAGGTCGTCCAAGTATGCTAGGACTGTGACTCCTTGGATCCTTAAATTGGCCAGAACTGGGGCTAGAATCTTCGTGAATACCCGGGGGGCCGTGGCCAGCCCGAAAAGGGAGCGCCCTGAATTGGAAGTGTCGCTGCCCCACCGCGAAGCGTAAAAACCTTTGATGCGCCTGAAAGATTGGTACATGAAGGTAAGCATCTTTTATGTCTATGGAGGCCAGAAAATCGTCTTTCTGAAGCGCGGCGGCTGCTGACCGGATGGATTCCATCCGGAAGGAACGCACCCTTAGATAACTGTTTAACCCCTTTAGGTCCAAGATTGGCCTGACATCGCCGTTGGGCTTTGGTATGACAAAGAGATTGGAATAGAAACCTAGGCCTTGCTCTTGGGCTGGCACTTCTATAATTACGTCCTGGCAAAGCAGGTGATCCAAAGCTGCCAGCATTGAGGCCTTCCTTGCTGGATCCCTTGGTAGCCTTGATTCTTGAAAATGAGGCGGAGGATATTTTAGAAACTCCAGTCTGTAACCTGTGGTTACAGATGCCCGGACCCAATTGTCGGGGATCTTGGCTTCCCAAACTTCTGCGAAGAGACGAAGCCTTCCCCCCACCCGTGAGAGTGGGGGCGCCCCTTCATAATGCAGACTTAGGGGCTGTCTTTGACGGCTTGCGATACCACGGCTTCTTACCCCCAGGGGTCTGTCCTTGCGATCTACTGATAACGTTGGATCGTGCAGGCGGCCGTCGATACTGCCTGGAATTAGAGGGCCCCGAGACATGAAAAAGCTGCCTCTTAAATGTAGGAGCCCAGAATGTCTTTTTGACCGGTAAAAGGGTACTCTTGCCATTTGAAATAGTCTGAATATATTTATCCAGATCTTCTCCGAAGAGTCGTCCTCCATGGAAGGGAAATCCTGCCAGAAGCTTTTTGCATGGGGGCTCCGCCGCCCAGTTCTTCAACCATAAGAGCCTTCTCATGTGCACCAAACATAGTGATAAACGAGAAGCCTGCTGGATGGAATCTTTTATAGCATCTACCGCGAAACACAGAGCTCTGGGAATGTCAGCAAACTCCTCTGCTTGTTGGGTAGGCATGTCCTTTAACATCTCTTTTGTCTGGTCTTTTAATGCCTGACAAACTCCAATTGCAGCTACCGCTGGCTGCACCACTGCTCCTGCCGTAGCAAAGGATGCTTTTAAAAGTGTCTCTAATCTTTTATCAACCGGATCTTTAAACATATGTATGTTTTCCACCGGGCAAGTTAGTGATTTATTCACACATGAGATGGCTGCATCCACTATTGGGAGCCTCCACTTCTTGGAGAATTTTTCCTCCATGGGATAAATGACCGCAAATCTTTTCGGTGGCAGAAAAATCCTGTCCGGCCGTACCCAATCCCGAAAGATCAATTCCTCCAAGAGAGGATGGACCGGAAAAACTGCGTTGCTTAACGGGGCTTTCAAAGAGCCCAGAGAGGATACCGGAGGAACCTGAGGTTCTGGCAAATGGCAAACTAAATGCCGAGCGGACCATGTCCGCCAAAGACTGTACCCACAGTCTCTCTGTCTGGGAGTCTGAAAATGGTTCCTCAGAGGTAGACCCCTCCATCCCTGAACCCTCTTGGTTCAGGTCCAGTTGATCCTCCTGTGATTCTAATTCCTCCGGAGAGAGAATCTCAGCATCTGAGGATACACCCCCTGGTGATGGGGATCTAACCCGTTTCTTACCAGGAATAGCTCTAGCGATCAATGCCGCTATTCTTTCTTCTAGCCCCCCTAGGGATACGGCTAGCATCTCCTCTGTGATAAACACAGGGCTGGGCTGATCTGGGCCAGCCTCCGCACCAGATCCCCCTAATGGCTCATCCAAGGCGCTTCTTAAATTAATAAGCTGCGGGGAAAGAATCGGCATATCAGAATCAGAAAGGGAACCCTTTTGTTTTTTGGTCTTTTTTGTACCCTTTGACCCCGAACCCTTGGAAGCCATAATACAAAATCGAGGGACTCCGCCCACACAACAGACTGTAGTGGCCAGGAGTACAAATTTCAGAGTTTAGGGGAGAATAGATCACTAGTGTCCCAAAAACTGATGGGCCCGTATGTTGGTTTTTTTTTTTTTTTTTTTTTAAATAATTATATATTATATATTATATATTTTCTTTGACAACATACAGTGACCCTAATTTAAGTTTGCCAGCCTCCAACCTGCTGCAAAATAAGGGGAATTCTTGGCTTAACAATAAAGGCATTGGAACAAAGTCCACATGTACTACCCCTCTTCCGCCACCGGGAGTCACTGTTCTGCCGCTCTGCGTCCTCTCCTTGAAAGATCAGCCTCAGACTGAGTACTGACAAAGCCTGCTGTCTATAACAGCACAAAGGCGCGCCCCTGTATGACGCCGCAGCCCGCCCCCCCCCGCCCTCCTGTCTGGACGGCGCGAAAAATGTCAATAAGACGTGCGCGCGCGCGTATGCCGGAAAACAGGAGGAACATGGAGGAGCCGCGCTGCTGGAGATCCAGGCACGCAGAAACAGGCGGCAGATTCAAACCCCCGGCCAGGTAGGACTCTCTCAAGGCCCCTAGGGATCCTTACTAGCCCTAGGAAGAAACAGCAGG
Source organism: Rana kukunoris (assembly GCA_029574335.1). NCBI lineage: Eukaryota > Metazoa > Chordata > Amphibia > Anura > Ranidae > Rana > Rana kukunoris. The sequence goes on from CM056059.1 coordinate 316,445,718, forward strand.
TTAGCTAGCAACACATATTCAGACAGGGGGGCCTAGTGATGGGGGGAGAAAGGGTGTCATCCTGTCTCTCTTAGACATAGTGATCACGGTTGCCCATGCAGAGCATACTTAGGCTATCCCCCCTTTTAGGTTACCCCGGGGAGCCTGCTGTCGAACCAAGTCCCGCAGGCTCCCCCTTACCTGCTCCATGCTGCAGGATGTTTGACCAGCAAACTGATCCAATCTTCTCCCATCTCCGTGGGTAGCGTAGTAGACCTTCAGGCCCTGGGGTCCTATGAAGGTACCCACTGTCCTGGACCTATATAGCACCCTGGCAAACAGGAACTTTATGGTTTTGCAAACTCCAAGTCCTGGGCCCAGGGTCCAGCCCTCCAAAGAGGAACATTATAGGCAAAACCCCACGGTTTGGGGCCCGGGTACTGTCCACTTTGGCACTGAGGCTCCTTGGACAGATCCGGTTAGCCCGCCCTTAATCCCAAGGATGTGGAGCAAAGCTATTCCGTGACCAACACCTAAGACACTGGCGAAAAAACTGAGGGACTCCCTCTAGGGGAGGGGGTTATATAGGGAGGGGACTTCCTGTTTAAAGATTGCCAGTGTCCACACCTGAAGGTACTCCATATAACCCACATAGTAATGAATATGCCGCTCTGTGTCCCGTGATGTACGAGAAAGAAATACCCCATTTTTGCTTTAATAGGAGGAACAGCACCTCATTGTTGATATCATGGGAGGAATAGTGCCCTATCGTTGGTATTATTGGAGGAATAGTGCCCCATCATTAGTATTGGTGTGAGCCGTAGTGACAATTTTTGGTGTCAATGGTGAGGAATAGTAACCTATCATTGGTATGATGAGAATGATAGTACCTCATTGTTGGTATCATGGGAGAAATATTGCCCCATCATTGCGAGCCGTAGAGACAATTTTTGGTATCAATGGGGAAAATAGTACCCCATCATTGGTATCATGGTAGCAATAGTACCCCATTTTTGGTGTCATGGGAGGAATCCCATTTGTTGGAATCATAAGAATAGTGCCCCGTCGTTGGTATTATGGGAGGAATAGAGCCCCGTCATTGGTATAAGAAGAATAGTACCTCATTGTTGGTATCATGGGAGAAATAGTGCCCCATTGTTGCAAGCCGTAGTGACAATTTTTGGTATCAATGGGAGGAATAGTACTCCATCATTGGTATCATGGTAGGAATCCCCTTTTGTTGGTATCATGAGAGGAATAGTGCCCCGTCATTGGTTTAATGGGGGGAATAGTGTCCTATCATTGCTATCAGTGGGAGGAATTATGCATGATCATTGGTATTGGTGCAATCAATAGTGCCCCATTGTTGGTGTCCGTAAGGAATAGTGCCCTAAGGGCCAGATAAAGGCACGCAGAGGGCAACATCTGGCCCATGGGGCATAGTTTGGAGACCACTGATACATAGTATATCTCTTCTATAATAAAATACCTTCCTGTTATTTTGTTTTAAGGACACAGTCCCACTTTATATTGCTGAGCAGGCTACTTTAAGGGTAGGAAGAAAGATGGAGTCTGTAGAGCTCAATAAATAAAATAACACTTCAGAATTACCATACGGAGTCAATACTGTTTTTTCTTAGCTGTCTGGTGGCGCATGTAGTGCGCGGGAATGTCGTGTACTAGCTGACCTATGGTAACAGAACCTGTTCATGAAGAGTGATACAATTTCCTCTGTTCACCGAGGTGTGTAATACACAGAAGATTATATTGACTGATATCGAACAAGCGCTGGGAGAATGAGAGACACCTTTCCCGCTGGCTCTGGAGATCAATATAATCTTAATCATGAGCCGACGCGCACAATCTCCTCTTTTAGCTGGATGCAGCTCACTCACCCATGGGCTGTCTCTGGCAATTGTTAAGACAAGTCTATTATCTAGAAGCCATATATAAAAGTTCATATACTCATCGGACTGGTTACTATGAGCAGTGCAGGAACTTTCCTTCTGGCATATCGGTGGTTGTATGTCCATCAACCATACTTATGTATTGGGGAGTTGTTACCAACTGCACCTTATTAGAGTCATCCTTTATTTTATGCGGCCCTATGATCCCATCCTTTCTAATCTGTAAATTTGTATACAGATTTATTAAGAAGCAAAGCAGCTACATCCATGGAGCCCTGGGGTGCCTTCCAAGCAGGGGCGTTTGAAGACATTTGGGGGCCCCAAGCAAAGAAAGTGACTTTTCAAGAGAAGCGGGGGGGGGGAGGGACTGTCGGCTTACCTCTATCCTCCGCCTCACACGCACACGCCGGCATCGCTGCGTCCTCCTGCAGTCCAGTCGGCCGTGTACCATAACCACGCGGTACAGGAGATTCAGTTTGCTGTTCCCGGGGCCAGACTGAAAGAAAGTGAACACTCAGTGTGTGCACTTCCTGTCAGTCCGGCCAGGAACAGGAACCTGAATCTCCTGTACCACGCGGTTATGGTACACGGCCGACCGGACTGCAGGAGGACGCAGCGATGCGGCAAGGGCCCTCCCTGCTGGGGCCCCTGGCAAATGCTTGCTTTGCCTGTCGGGTTCCGACGGGCCTGCTACCAAGGTTGCTTGGGGGTTCCTTGAGCTCTGTGGTTAATTGATCACACATCCAATAGTGCTGGCATCGTTCTGGGGCCTAAGCCACCTTGGAGGGCCAACACCGATCTTTTTAGCTGTCTGTAAATTGGCATTTCAATCACCTCCCTTTCTATCAAAAATGCAATTTTTAAATGTTAAAAGTTGTCCCTGTATAAGCCCCCGTTCACATCGGTGCAATTTGACTATTGCCAGCAATAGGAGCGTCCCAATCGGTGGAAAGCTGACTTTGTGGCGCCGCACCGATTTCCAAAAATGTACTACTTTTGGCGACTTCGAGGTCGATTTCAATAGAGATCTCTACACGAACCCACACAGATGTCTTTCAAGTCACCCCCGAAGTCGGACTGAAATGCGGCCTTGAACTCACACAATTTCAAATTTCATTACAATTACAATTTCATTGTAAACAAGGGCTAAGAGTAAAGTAAATGAACAACATACTCACTGGCCAATGGAGTTCTGCATTACATTGCTTGTAAAGAGAGTTCTCCCTCTATTGGTCTTCTTCAGTACCAGCATCTTGATTTCATTTCTGACGCATGTGATGTCACGCCAAAGGAATCTTTGCCAGGCCTACAGGACCGGTCAGAGCCCCATAGCGTGTCTGCACATGTGTCACGATCTTCCTCCTGAGAGGAGTGATGTAGAAATCTCAGGAGGCAATTCGCAGACCCATGTGCCCTCGCAGAAATGCCACAACAGATCGCACAGTAATCACCACACTGCACACAGATTCTTTTATAGACACAGCCTCATTTTGCACAGTGTGTAGCTGGCTGTTGCAGCTGTGCTCCTTTCCAATCTGAGGATTTTGCGGGTCAGAACTGCAACAGCCAGCTACACACAGTGCAGATCAAGGACCTGTCTGTAAAAGAATCTGATCTCATCTTTGTGCAGCAGCTCTGCTACATGTCCTGTATTGAGGTTGAGTGGGAGGAGCTTACTGATCAGGTACAGCCTCCGTGGGGTGAATATCGACACAGTTGTGTCTTGATCTGGCCGTGCTCAACGCTGCTTCAGTGTCAGCCAAGTGAGGTGGGCGGAAACAAAGGGGGGAGGGAAAGGTGAAAAAAGCCTGCGATACTTCCTCCCGTGTAGCCAGTCGTGACCGCCGGCCAGCTTTGCTAATGAGTGGGCTGTGAATATCCCAGTCATCCCTCGTGTGCCATCATAAATGCGGTTGCATGCCATCTCTGGCACACGTTTCAGGGGTTTGCCGACCCCTGGGTTCAAAATTTTGCAACAAATTCACAAAAATGATTAGCTTCAATGAGCTGTATCCAGTAAGGCATGGTGACAAAAATATTGAAAATAATATTTGGGGCGAACTTACACTTTAAAGTGGCTTTCTTTCTCAAAGACAATGACTCCCTTTATTTCTTTATCTTGTGTCACAAACTGAGGCAAAATCTCTCCAATGGGGTCGCAGACAACGCTGTAGCACTTTGTCTCGGGGTCTTTTTCGACTCCTACATGACAATGGACGCACAAATAGGGTCAGTAGTCAGCGGATCTCACCATCTGCTGCGCCTACTACGCAGGCTTATTCCTTTTATTCCCAAAGATGACATTGCGGTCGTGGTGGGAACAATTGTAAACTCAAGATTAGACTATGCAAATGCCCTTTACCTTGGACTCCCAAGGTACCAAATCGCTCGTCTACAAGTCGTTCAAAATACGGCCGCCAGACTTGTGACTGGGAAAAAACCTTGGGAGTCCATCTCACCTTCACTGAGAGTCCTTCACTGGTTACCAGTAAAAGACAGAATTACTTTTAAAGCTCTCTGTCTAACGCATAGATGTATCCATGGGAATGCTCCCCATTATCTATGCGAAAAAATAAAAGCCCATAACCCCAATCGCGTCTTGCGATCCACTAATCAAAATCTCCTGCAGATACCGAAAGCCGGATACAAATCCAAAGGAGATAGAAGATTTGCGGTCCAAGGTCCCAGACTATGGAACGCCTTGCCAACCAGTATTCGGTTGGAGGAGAACTACTTAGCATTCAGGAGAAAGATCAAGACTCATCTCTTTTGATATCAAAAGAGACAGGAACAACAAGCGCCCAGAGGCGATTCAGTTCGCATGTGCCGCGCTATACAAGTTTTCATTCATTTGTAGGGGGGCAGCACAAAAAGGGTCCCCAGCGGCTTGCACTACACTGTTAGGCAAATTAGTCTAGCGCCCCCATAAAGTGTACGCTCTGCTTCCGCCCGACATTCTGCAACTGTGTGTGGAAGGGGTGGTGCTTCTAATTTTCACTGTCCTATTATCCTGGACCACAAACCTTCCTCACTGTGCTATGTTTCTGTTGCACCATTGGCATGGTTATATTTTCTTAGTCCTCGCAATAAAATTATCACAAATTTGTGCTTAAAGTAGAACTAAAAATCAACACCTTTTTTTTTTTTGGATAGAGTAAGGGAGGGTTATAGCCCCTGTCAGTTTATTTTTTATCATCCCTGTCCCATTGCAGAGATTTCCCTTCACTTCCTGCCCCATAGCCAAACAGGAAGTGAGAGGAAATCTATGCAAATTAAGGAAATCCATTGCCCACCCTCAGAACTAGTGTCCTGCCTATGAATAAGCACTGATCCAGTGCGAAACGTGTCGGCTGTTCCTTGTTTTCACTGCTGTGACCCTATTTTTGTACATGCTGTCTATTGAATAAAAGACCACCCATCAGGTTTTGGAGTGCGGCTATCCATTTTTCTTTGTCTTCATTTTGCTTAGTGCACCTCCAGCACCCTCGGTATCCTGCACCACCTGTAACCATTTAGTGATCCCACCTGGAGCGGTGACTCCTTTCTCTCTAGTGTCCTGCCCCCCCCCCAAAAAAAAAAATTCAGGACGGGTCTTAAAAAAACAGGGTGTGGCCTTGACATTAAGGGGTGGGTCATATTTAAATTAATAGGTGCAGAAGTTTAGTCAAGCCTAGGGCAGCACAAAACATAAATACACTACTGGTCGCAGACCAATCAAAACTTGAAACAGAAAGGTGGATCATAAAGTCGAATGTTAAAGAGGAATTCCATGTATGGGAATTTTTTTGCATAGTTATGATGTTCCAATGTATCTACAGTGTGGCTGATTCCCATTGAAGATGTCAATCACTGAAGTAGACTCCAGATCATGGGTGCCATTCAGGAAATGCTTTTGCATTTCCTGAAAAAATGAAAAGCCTTTATTTGATTGAATTAGGTGGAGAGGCAATGTCATCACATGTTGCTCCACCTGATCCTATCAGAGAATGCTTTGCATTCATTCAGAAGATGCAAAGCATTCTCTGAATGGCACCCACCCCGAGTGCTCCTCAAGCTGGATGTAACTATATAAATACTTGGAATTTATTTTACCTTTGTATTGATACCACTGTTATGTGCCATCAAGGTACAGAATTAGAATTCTTTATTTAAAAAAAAGTCTACTGCCCCATTAAAAATCTAGCCCTTTTTATTTTAATTTTTTTCTAAAAACAACTTTATTCACCCAACAAAAATACAATTTTTACAATAAATCTTCAGTTAAATAATTTCTTTCCGAGCAGAAATAGTTTTAGCAGAATCAGCAAATGTGGATTTACCCTTAAATAAATGTAACTTTTATAGAAAAGGTATCCAAATGAATTGCGTTTACTGAAAGATCATCGGGAAGGTGGTATTAAAATATCCATCCGCAATAGCTGCTTAAAGTTTAAGAAGTAAAAATACGAACTGATCAGATTTTTCAGAGTTTCATGAGCTGAAATTATCGATCTGTAACACTGCCTCATTCCCCCCAGCGAACGTTTTCTAGAAAACACATTCTCCATGTTTCATAATCAGTACAAGTCTTCGAAAGGCTTGGAGTAATTGAACATTTGATAGTCCATGTAATAAAAGTCATAGGTCCTTTGCCTTTCCAGTGGAGTCAATTTTGCAAAATATTGCTGCGTGATTTTAGTAGTGGTCCTTTCCTCATTTGAATGCCGGTCTTTAAATCGGGGGAATGTCAAATTTTGGGGAGCGCCTATAAGGTGCAGAAGAAAATTAGCGTCTTCTTCCATGCTCTCAAATTTCCCAATGAAGTCATAATCTATTAAGCACGGACTGCAAAGTCTGCTCACGTGGTCCCAGTGAATGTCCATCCCAACTGGCCTATGGACATCCAACAAGTATTGAATGAACTCTTTAAATTGTACTCCAGAGCCTGTCCTTAAAGCTTCTCTGGTGGCATTTCTCCTATACTTTGAAATGATGGCTTTGCCAAAGACGGGATGGTAGTAGTTATTGGCATGCTCAAACTTGTCCCGAAAAGCAGACACCAACCTCTCGAAAGGCTCTCGCACGAAGATCATCTTCTTGTAGGTATTGAGGCGGTTAAATATCCCTTTGCGGTCAAAACTGTCCAGTCTCTTAAGGTAGTTTCCGTAGTGGACGGTGTTGTGTTGGATATCCTTGGTTGAAGAGGCCAGTCCATTAAGAACCATTAAAACTCGCTTCCAGTTGGAGCAACCGGCTTTTGGAACCTCACAATAGAGAATCTTGTACTTGTCTTCCACAAAGATTCTGGAGACATGGTAAGGGGTGATAATCCGTCGGCTGCCACTCTTATACTTAAGGCAGATGTCTTGCATCAGCTTTTTCCGCTGCCGTTGGACCTCGTAGAGCTTTTTCCAGTTGCTGTTCCTGTCGTCCTCTTCCAATCTCATAAGATCCACTGCAGAACTGTTGATGGGCATTAAAATTGGCGTTTCTTTCAACAGAAAATGCTTGCGTTTCTTCAAGAGTTTTCTCTCATTGTATTTTGTATTGTCTCGCCTGAGAAATATTGTCTTCTTCTGCCTCCGGTTAGGGGTGTGTAAACTAGCTGAGTACTGATAAGGAGGATACGTCGGTACATCTTGGTTTATGTTCAGGAGCTGTTTGGCAGCAGCTTCTATTGAAGTTCCATACTGATTGTTAGGCGTACAGCCCTGTGAATAGAAGAATAGGGAATTATTCAGAATTCCGCAACACAAAGCTTACAAGATACAGTGAAAAGAACACAGATCGTTGTGTCGGACAAATCTGCACACATCTCAATTGAAGCGTGAAGAGTTTTATTTGCTTATTCATTATACTGTCAGAAAAAAAAAACTATTTTTTTCTTTCACAGAACCAGACAGTTGTAGATAAAGTCAAATGGATTTGTTCTCTATGTACCACAGTACGCTCTGTCAGTAAACATACCCTGCAAGAATATTAAAACCATTATAAAATCTACAACCTTTTAAAGGTTAAATTTAAAACATGTGAATATGACCAATTTAACGTGTGGGAATGTGAATGATTTATTTTATTTTGTGTATTATATAGTCAGGATTAAAAAAATATTTATTTTCTTGTTTAGTAAATGTGAAATGCATAATAATAATGTGCATTCTTTTTTTCAGCCGACAGATGGAGCATTAGGCTTCTTTTACCTACTTCAGCTCCAAAAGATTTTCCCTCCTTCATGACCAGGCCATTTTTGGGATACGACGCTGCGTCGCTTTAACTGATAATTGCGCGGTCATACAACACTGTACCCAAATAGAATTTTTGTTCTTTTTACCCCATGGAATAAATGTTAATATTTATAAATAACTTATTATTATTAACATTAAAGGATAACACTATAAGAACCCACATCTCTCCTCCAGACTGGAAAGCCTGAGATCTTAAAAAAAAGTTTTTTTACGATCTCAGGCTTTCCAGATGAGTCCCTGGCATTGTTTACTTCCGCCGGCCCAGACGTGACGTCATAACATGGCGCCAAGGACCATCTGGCCCTTTGGCGCTGGGGGATTCCTTCTCTGGCTCGCCGATCGCACAGGCGAGCCGGTAGAAGCACCGGCGGGGAAGTCCCTTCCCACTGCCTGTAACAACGATCAAGCGGCTAAATAGCTGCTATTATTGTTCTTATGGTGAAGGGATTATTTAGCCTGAAAAAAATTATATCTGAATGATGCCTGTAACTGCATAGTATACCGCGCTAAAGTACAAAAATTAACTACAGAACAACAGCGACATAACCATAGTAAACATAAATAAAAACAGAAGGGCGGGGCTACATGCTGATATCATTACTCCCCACATGACCCTGAAAGTGCGGGTGATATTGAATTTTGTTTGCCGGCAAACTAACTTTTAGAGAGCTTGTAATTTTCTATGTGAGTACCTTTTTGGCTTTTATCAATATACTTTTTTACACTATTGAAGCCTTCTTTTTTTATATACATGCTCCAAGGTATTTGGCCAATTGAGACCCCCAGATGCAGGCTGTGGGTATCCTGGGGGAATCTTTCTGATCTTTAGCTTGTTTCCACTTCACAATTATGTGCCCCTTTGTGTTGGTCTATCACATAAAATCCCAATAAATTTAATTTACATTTTTAGTTGTAACGTCAAAACGTTAAAATGACGTTAAAAACGACAAAATGTGGAAAATTTCAAAGGGTATGAATACCTTTTCAAGGCACTATACTTCTTTCTGATGGATGGAGTTCCTTGGATAAAACTATTTTGTTGGAAAGGTCCACGGCCATCTCTATGGTCTAGGTAGGAGGCCGGAAGCAACGTCATTACATCACTTCCGGGTAGGGCAGATGTAAACTTCTTTTTTTTTTCTGGAAAGCTTGAGATCTATTTTATTTAAAAAAAAAAATGTGATCTCATGCTTTGCAGGGTAGAGAAAAGATCTGGGGGTCTTATAGACTCCAGATGTCATCATAAAGAAGACATGTCATTCATGCCTTATCTCTATCACAAGTGATGTTTACATTTCTTGTGATAGGAATAAAAAAATCAAGTGACAGTATACATTTTTTTTTTTTTATAAAATAAATATTAATAAATTATTATTATTTTTTAAAGTGCTCCCCTGCAAAAGCGAAAGCACACATATGTAAAGAGTGTTCGCACCACATGTGAGGTATCGCTGTGAATGTAACAGCAAGAGCAATATTTCTAGCACTAGACCTACTCTGTAAACGGGTCACCTGTAAAAAATGTGAAAGCGTTGCTGATGTTGTCATCTGTCACATTCCAAGAGTGTGCACTATTTTTAAGTGCAACATGTTAGGTATCTATTTACTGGGTGTAACATCATCTTTTATGCATTACCAAAAAAAAAAACACAGATTTTGACATACTGTCCCTAGTTTTACTGAGGCTGGCAACCCTGATGGGGCCCCCTAGTGACATGAGGCCTCGCGGAGTGCCTGAATGGTCAGTCCGCCCTTGATAGGGCTTTATTTAGTAAAGCTGGAAAGTGCAAAATCAGGCTCACTAATGCATAGAAACCAATCAGCTTCTAACCTCAGCTTGTTCAAGCTTTTGCAATAAAAGGTGGAAGCTGGATTGTTTCTATGTACAAATTAGCCTGATTTTGCACTCTCCAGCTTTAGTAAATTTTGCAGTAAAATTCATTGAAGTGTATTTTTTCCAAAATAATTTGATTTGAAAAACTGCTGTGCAAATAATGTGCGACATAAAAAACTGCAACAACCACCATTTTATTCTCTAGGGCCTCTGCAAAAAAAAAGGATATATATATATATATAAATAAAAGGACCCTCACTATGCCAACATTCATTAATTATTCGAAAATAGAAAATTCTATTATTTCAAAAGTTAAAATAACATGTAACACACAAGAACACCCTTTTAACAAACAGACAGATACCCAAATAGACATAGGGGCTTAGGATTTAAAGGGGTTGTAAAAGTAATTTTTTTTTTCACCTTAATGCATTAAGGTGAAACAACATCTGACAATACCCCCTGTTTTACTTACCTGGCCGTTGATTGGCTAGGTTGGACAGATTGATAGCAGCGCAGCCATTGGCTGGCGCTGCTGTCAATCACATTCAATGACGCGGCGCGCTGGGGTCGAGTGACACAGTCGGCGGCTATGCCTGCCGATGTATCACGGGAGCACGCCCGCAAGAGCTTTCCACCATGCGAGCTTCCAGCCGCCGAGGGACCCCAGAAGACGTGGATTTTGCACTCTGTGCAAAACGAGCCACACAGTGGAGGCAAGCCAAGTATAATGTTTATTATTATTATTATTTTTTTATTGTTTTAACTTTAGTGTCGCTTTAAGTTTCCATAGACTCCTTCATGTCTTCCTGTCAATGCGTTTCACAGAAAATAGCTTCCTCAGGACATGTTTGGGTAGGTGCTGGTACATGATTAAAATAAAAAAGAAAAGAACATAAGTACTTATAGTATGGCAATGTATATATCATATTTTATGCTATGCTAAAATATGATATATACATTGCCATACTATCAGTACTTATGTTCTTTCCTTTTTTTGTATTTTAATCATGTACCAGCACCTGTCCAAAAATGTCCTGAGGAAGCTGTTTTCTGCGAAACGCATTAACAAGAAGACATGAAGGAGTTAATGGATTCTACCAACTGATACTCTCATACAATTTAGTGGTTATACAATATTTAACCTTAAATCCTAAGCTCCTATGTCTATTTGGGCGTCTGTTGACCTTGTTTGTTAACAGGGTGTCCTTGTGTGTTACATTTTATTTTAACTTTTGTAATAAAGAATTTTCTATTTTGTTAAACTATAGTCTCATATTGTGCCGGTAAGGTCCGCCATATTTTGATGGAATTTTTTCAAACTCATTCAATCCTTTGCTATGTATATATAATGTTTGGGGTTTCTAAGTACCGTATATACTCGGGTATAAGCTGACCCAAATATAAGCCCAGGCACCTAATTTTACCACAAAAAACTGGGAAAACGTATTGACCGAGTATAAGCCTAGGGTGTCCATCTGTATGCCTTACTGTGCCCATGCCTCGACTGACGTTTTACATGGGAGTCTATAGAAGGGGTACCCGGCTTTGAAAAATTGGTGCTCCCCAGCTGTAGGTCCCACAGGCAACAAACTTTGCACACTTGTAGAGGAGAAATGGGGCTACGTGTGTGCCAAGTTCCGGGTCCAGGAGATCTACGACCGGCTGGTTACCGGGTCCCCAAAGTCACCAGAGAAATTACCGTTTAACATGAGTCTATGGAAGGGGTGCCCGGCTTTGAAAAATCGGCGCTCCCTGGCCGTAGGTCCCTCGGAAAACAATCTTTGCACACTTGTAGAGGAAGAGAGGGGCTACATGCGTGCCAAAGTCCGGGAGATCAAGTGCAAAAAGGGGACTCGAGTATAAGCCGAGGGGGGCATTTTCAGCACAAAAAAAATGTGCTGAAAAACTCGGCTCATGTGTATATAAGGTAATTTTATAGGAAAAGAAAATGCAGATTCTTTTCAGAATAGGCCTGGTCTTCAAGTGGTTAAGGAAAAACTCTCTGGGCTGGATTCAGAAAGTAGTTACGTCGGCGTATCTAGAGATACGCTGCGTAACTACTAAGAATAGCCGGCATATCGTTTTTCTGTATTCAGAAAACAAGATACGCCGGAATTCTGCTAAGATACGAGCAGCGTAAGTCTGTTACACCATCGTATCTTAGTTGCATATTTGCGCTGGCCGCTAGGTGGTGCTTCCGTCGATTTACGCGTTGAATATGTAAATTAGGGAGATACGCCTATTCACAAATGTACTTGCGGCCGGGCGTCGTATTTTACATCGTTTGCGTAAGCGTTAGTCCGGCGTAAAGTTACCCCTGCTATATGAGTTAAGTATGGACGTCGGGACAGCGTCGAATTGTACGTCGTTTACGACGTTTGCATAAATCGTTCGTGAATGGGCCTGGGCGTAAATTACGTTCACGTTGTTTACATTGACTACTTGCGACGTGATTTCACGCATGCGCACTGGGATACGTCCATGGACGGCGCATGCGCCGTTCAGAAAAAACGTTAATTACGTGGGGTCATGATTCATTTACATGAATCACACCCCCTACATGCCTATTTTGAATTAGGCGCCCTTACGCCAGGCAATTTACGATACGCCGCCGCAACTTATGGAGCAAGTGCTTTCTGAATAAGGCATTTGCCCGTAAAAGTTGCCTGTAAAAGTTGCGGAAGCATAGCGTAAATAGAATACGCTACGCCGCCGGAATGATACACAATTGTATCTGAATCTGGGCCTCTGTGTTTCCAGCAGCCATTTCCACTGAACAGTGCTATATTAATTACAAATTGTTGTCGCTACGAAGACCGCCGACACCATCAGAGGAGGAACGCAGCGATTATAAAATGCCCAACTGCAAAGCTCTGAATAGCAGCAAAACATTTGTCTCGGCAGCCTTGGTAAATGAAGACACAACTTTTCTCTGTGACCCCGGCTGTCACCCTAACCAGGAGAGGCTTTTAACGTGCTGCGTTTAGCCGGGTGTCTGCGGCTCCTCTCAGACTGCTTTCTAAGTGTCATCTCTGAAAGGGATTCACTGACCTGAACAAGTAAAAGGACAGTTTTCAACAACACCGGAGCTTTAACCCGTTTACACCCTAATGTAGAGAAACAACAAAGGTTTCACACTGCGGCTGCCGTTCTGTGCTTTCTTAAATATTGTATTCAGTAACTGTATGAAGTTGTAATTCAGAGCTAAACTTGCTTTTATAAAAGTGCTGACAGACTTTCCTGTTCTAGATGTTTCTGTGCCCTCCACCAACATGTATGTCCTTGGCTCATCTGTGCCCTCCAGGAGCCTGGGGTGTCAAGATGGGGAGCGGTCCCCCTTCGATCTCCCGTAGAAGCCATGAACCTGGATGCGCTCAGCTCCAGGTACTTCAGGGTAGACATGTGCATGACGAAAAATGTGTTTAGTTTTTACTCATTAAGCTAGTTATCTTGTTTAAGTACAATTCGTATTCGGAATTTTCAAATTTACCAATTTTTTTTTTCCGATTTGAAACATACAAATTGATAAATTTTCAAATCTATCTAAATGAAAATGTTATATTGTTCGCGATTCGAATTGAAGGCCAATTTGAAGGCCAGTAAAAAAAGATGCCAGTCAGTGCCCACACATGGGCACTGACTGGCAACATGGATCCATCAGTGCCACCCCTCAGTGCCAATCCATGCCCAGTGCCCACATATCAGTGCCCATCTGTGCCACCCATGAGTACCCAGTGCCGTCTATGAGTGCCCATCAGTACCGCATACCAGCGCTGCCTATCAGTGCCCATCAGTGCCACCTCATCGGTGCCCATCAGTGCCACCATTTCAGTGCCCGTAATTGAAAGAGAAAACGTACTTATTTACAAAAAAATTAAAGCGGTTGTAAACCCGCATATACAATTTTTGTTTTGTTTTACTCCTGCAAGGCAAAAGCCATAATGAGCTAATATGCACCGCATACTAGCTCATTATGAAATACTTACCTCGGAACGAGGTGAGAGGAACTTACCTGGTCCACGCCGAGCGAGATGTCATCTTGCCTAGCGTGTCTTCCGGGTATCGCCGCTCCAGCGCTGTGATTGGTTGGATCGGCGATGTCGTCACTCCTGCGCATGCTCGTGGGAGTTTTCAATTCGGCAAAGTCCGGCGGCTGTCGGTCCTTTAGCCGAGAATCCCCCCCTGTGCATGCAGGTAAGCCTTATTATAGGCTTACCTGTAGGTAAAAATTAAAAAAAGGGTATACAACCACTTTAACAGAAAAAAATAAAAACTTTTTTTTTTTTTCAACATTTTCAGTCTTTTATTAGTTGTTGCGCAAAAAATAAAAACCATAGAGGTGATCGAATACCACCAAAAGAAAGCTCTATTTGGGAAAAAAGGACGCCAATTTTGTTGCGCAATTGTCATTCAAAATGCAACAGAGCTGAAGCTGAAAATTGGCTTGGGCGGGAAGGTGAGTAAGTGCCCGGTATGGAAGTGGTTAAATCGTAAATAACAAAAAAATAAATTTGGAAGGAATTCGAATTCTAATCTATTTGAATGGTTTTCTAAACAATTTTGAACACAAATAGTTTCTGAATTCGAAAACTTTTTGAATAGCTTTCAATTTGGTTTAAATTTCCAAAGAGAATACACATGTGATCCAATTCCACTGCAGACCCAAAAAAGTGTCCTGCACCATCTTGGTGCGAATGCAATGCGATTTCAGCCATACAAACTGTACTGGCTTATTTGCATCGCACAGCAATGCGGTGCGAAACGCATGCGTTGTCTGGCATTGCATAAGTGTGAACCCAGCCTTATTCAGAGTGTGGGCACTCTAATACAGAACTAGTCAGATCATCAGGTAAACACAGAGGGAAAAATGCCTGAAAAAAATAAGAAAACTAATGCAGCCAACACATCTAATAACTGGTAAGTTGCAATATATTACAATTTTTTTTCCCTAAATAGCTTCCTTTACCTTAGTGCAGTCCTCCTTCACTTACCTCATCCTTCCATTTTGCTTTTAAATGTCCTTATTTCTTCTGAGAATCCCTCGCTTCCTGTTCTTCTGTCTGTAACTCCACACAGTAATGCGAGGCTTTCTCCCTGGTGTGGAGTGTCGTGCTCACCCCCTCCCTTGAACTACAAGAGAGTCAGGACACTAACACACAGCTCCTTTTTCTATCTGCAACGTAGAGAGCGTCCTGACTCTCCTGTAGTCTAAGGGAGGGGGCGAGCACAACACTCCACACCAGGGAGAAAGCCTTGCATTCCTATGTGGAGTTACAAACAGAAGAACAGGAAGTGAGGATTTCTTAGAAGAAATTAGGACATTTAAAAGCAAAATGGAAGAATGAGGTAAGTGAAGGAGGACTGCACTAAGGTACAAAACAATTGTACCTTTACAACCCCTTTGAGCAACTCTGTATTCAATTCCCTCGCGAAGGAAAACAGCAGCCTATCCAACTCAGCCCAGCTGGTGGACCAGCATGTTTGATAATCGCTGCAAGAGGCACAATTGTCCACCCTTGCCTTGTCTGGCGTACAGTTCAGAATGGAGAAGAGTGTAGGAATTGACATTTGTTGTGACAAAAGATGGCAGGGCTCCAGCTGGGCACAGACCAGGCTGATGTCTATGAAATCTGTTATCATGCAAATGAAGCTGTTGTGTTGGCATCTGTGCTCCTACAGCCAGACAATCCAATGCCGGCAAACCTCAAGCTGGCTCTTAAGAACAATAACATGGACTAATCACAGCCAGACAGGACTCGCAACATGCAAAACAGAATGGATTGGCTGTAAGGAGAGGCGATGGGTGTGCGCTACAGGGTTCCTGCGAAGAACGGTGCCAGCAACCAACAGAACAGGTCAACTGAGCAGTGTAGACAGGCCATGGTCATGGTACAGGACAATCTATCATGGGCTATGTTTGGATTATTTATCGTGGTTCCAATGCTAATCCTGGCTACTCTGCACAGTGAGGCACCGGCTTGTCAGCAGTTACCTCCCATAGCTCCCTTTGTTTCCCTAGACAGCCATTATGTTTTCTTCATTTTAAAACTCCAACAAATTTAGCAGTATTTAACCACTTAAAGTGTTTGTTAAACCCCCAAAAAAATGTATCTTGCGCCTTTAAAGCATGTTATATGACAGTACTTGTCGTGTGTCATTTGGCACCCTGTAACATCTAAAAAACTTGGATGATCCTGCCAGTTTCTCCCTGACCACGGTGTATCATGGCTGCTGAGCCCTAACACCGTGGTCAGTTTACGTGCGATCAGTTGGATGCTTTTTTCAATGTTATCCTATGTGACCATGTACACAGTCTTGTTTTATTGCCGTTTTTAGGCAGTTGCGTTTAACTGTGTTTCTTTTAAAACAAAAAAATGAGTTCAGACGCAGAAGATTTCCATGTGCCAAACGCAACAACCCGAATTTAGCAGCGTTTCGTCTCTAGGCATTTTTGGCCATTTAATTATTATTATTTTTTTAAATGCTTCTTAACGTAAGCGCTGCTAAACGCAGCATGTAAACGTGCCAAAACGGACGTTTTAAACTTGGGTTACTATCTGTCAAGTTTAATCATTCAGAAGCAGTTGTAAAAAAGTCCTGTGTACATGGAGCCTAACTGTGCGGGGAGGGGACTGACTGGAGGAGGAGAGAGATCACTGTTCCTGATCACTAGGAACAGCAGATCTCTCTACTTCCCTGTCAGAACGGGGATCTGGCTCGCTGTGGAGCGATTGCGGGGCCATGCGCATCGGCATCGCACCCCTTATAGCTTCCTAAAGCGGCCAACCTACAATGATGGCGATTCCTGCAGCCATGCCAGCTGGTCGGCAAGTAGTTAAAGGAGTATGTGATGTCGCTGAGGCTATAGTGGATATCGTACTCCCCACAGAGGAAAGTTGCCGCATTCCCACAAGGTATGTTTAAAGGAACGCAATAAGTAGACAACAAGGAAAACAGAGACTGGAGGTTCTTGGAAAAATAGCTTGGCATTTAGATGGGGTGTAATACCACCTGGTCAATACTTTAAATGCTGTCTCTATAAATGCAAGAAATTTGTGTATTTACGCAAATTATCCAGCATAATATTCCAGTACTCCGATGTAAATTGTGTAGCTCAATCAGCCTCCCATTTGGTTATATAAAGGAGCACATTGGTGAAATTGGAAGTTATAGCTGATTTGTGGAGGTCTCAGATGAGACCTTTACTTCTGGGAGAGTCATGGCAAAGCCTTCCAAAAAATGTAATTGGGAAATGTCATAATGCGAGGTTGAGGGCAGGTTTGTCTGGGGGGAAAACACCCTCCTTAAAAGGAACAGGGGCTCACTGGACACCCAGCATATAGCACAAGGGGAATAAAGGTGGTCTGTGTGCCGCCGCCCCCCCCCCCCACCTATTAACCAACAGTATAAACAAATTACAACTTCCCCAACCCATAATTGGTCTTAACAGCAAGGAGCACATGGAAGGGCGACACTAGGGTGACCACATTTCCAAACTACCATTCAGGGACAACCCCCCCCCCCCCCCTTCCCTTCCCAAAAATCGGCTTGTGCTGTAACGAATCAGAGCACAGTGATTGGACACAAGAGGCGGGGTTTATGATTTCTCCAATCACAAGCAGGGGGCGGGGACTGTGCTCCTCCAGGCATTTCCGGCCAGGACAAGTACTGTCAGTGAGTAAAGCGGTGATGTGGCGGCCTTTTTTGAGGGTATCAGATTGGCCTGGGGGAGGGGGGGGGGCGGCTGGGGGAGGGGGGGGGGCGGCTGTGTCAGTTTCATTCCAGGACACTGTATTGTCCCAGAATGAATGTGCCCGGGACAGACCTGCAATATGTGAGACTGTCCTGGGCAATCCGGGACACGTAGTCACTCTAGGCAACAAAAACAAAGAAAAATTCCCAGCTCAACTTACCAGCCAGTCTGCAAAAAAAATAAAACTGCCCTAACAGTTCACATTCAAAACAGGGGTTTAGCTTGCAAATACATGCGCACGTTGCAGAGCCCGTGACAAGACACCCCAGTTTTATCGTCAGAATACGATTCTATAACTTATTATGCTTGCAAGCAATTTTATGTTGATTTGAGTTCTTTTCTGAAGGTTTTTGGCAGGGGATGTGTGTTGTAAATACGTAAATGATCTAAACATTTTTGGGCAAGTATGCTGCAAATAAAATCTGTTTTAAATGATCTCAATCACAGGTTATTTAATTATCCAATGGTAATAAAGGTAAAAGTAACTACAATGTTTTCTGTTTTACTATCCAATCTAAATTATTTTGAGTTTGTAGTGCCGTGTAAAATACATTCTGCACAATATGGATATTTTTACAGGACTCCGGTTATGATCCATTTCCAAAACCTTTACCTTTTATACCAGTTAATAAATCTCTTTTCATGTGAAACATATAGTTAAAAAAAAAAAAAAAAAAACCTGCAGTAAACAAATTGGCCACTAGATGTAGCAATGATTCTTCCACAAACCTTTACCAAAACACTTTAATTTGCAAGTTTTTTTTTGGAAATTGTTAAAGAGGTTAGTCATTCTTTCAGGAATTTTATACACCTGTGATTATTTTTAAAACCGAGAACGGCAGTTTAAAGAGAAGCTGGATGCTGCCATGTAAACCATAATCTCGAATGACTGATACGCGTATATTATATATGGAATTAAAGGAGATAACACACGACCCTGGATCTTGGTTGTACAACACATTGCATGTATACGTTGTGACTATCAGGTTTTATTTAAAGAAAAAAACCTTACCTTTTTTGGCTCATGTAATGAAAATCCAAATTTCATCCCTGTAAGGAAAATAAATAGATTTTGGTTACAGCAGGAACAGCGACAACAAAAATAGCTATAAATTCGACAGGATTTAAAGGGGCACTGTCAGGGGACAAAAGAAGATTCTAAAGGAAGATTCCCTGGGATAGAAGAGGGATTATACCAGTGGCGTCACTAGGGTTGGTGTCACCCGGTGCGGTAAAACAGGGTGTCACCCCCCAACTATAGTCGCCCCTTAGTACCATCAGTACAGACCCCCCTTCACCAATTATAGTCCTCCCTCAGTACAGACTCCCCCCGCCACTAAGTATAGACCACCCTCGATCAGTACAGACCCCCTTCCAAGTATAGACGTCCCCCAGGACAAAGCACCCCCCTCCATTAGTACAGATCACCCCCAGGACAAAGAACCCCCCTCCATTAGTACATAACCCCCAAGGACAAAGAACTCCCCTCCATTAGTACAAAACCCCCCAGGACATAGCACCCCCCTCTATAAGTAATTCCCCCCCCCCATTGTAAGCCGACACCCACCACCTCCCCCCCGTTACCGCACCAGCTTGGATGCCTCAGGTACACGGGACACCCCGGCGGCGGCTGGAGAGGAGAAGACAGTGTGCAGCCGCGCCACCCGGGTCGTTCGTGACAGGCTTGTGCAGCGCCGTAATGAGAGACAGAGGGGAGGAGGAGTAGGAAAACACAGGCCAGGAGCGGCCGTGGCGCTGAAAAATAAATAGATGCAAAAGGGAGCCAGGGCTTTTCTTCTGTCACCCTCGGGATGGTGTCACCCCTGTAGTGGGTGGCACCCAGGTGCGGACCGCACCCCCCTAGCAACGCCATTGGATTATACTCTCTCTGGTGGTCTCTGTCTTCTATCTCCACTCCATTTCTGCACCGCAGCTCCCATCAGTCTCTTCAGGATTTGATAAAATGCAAGGCCACCATCACTCTAAAGCCCTGTACACACGATTGGATATCTGATGGAATCTAATCCGATGGATTTTTTCGTCGGATATCCGATGAAGCTGACTTTCATCAGTCTTGCCTACACACCATCAGTCAAAAATCCGACCATGTCCAACGCGGTGATGTAAAACACTACAACGTGCTGAGAAAAATTAAGTTCAATGCTTCTGAGCATGCGTGGATTTTTGACCAATTGATTTCCACACAGACGATTGTTTTTTTCTATTGTTTTTTTTATCCATAGGAAAATTTTAAAACGTTCTATTTTTTATCACCGATGGAAAACAAACCAATGAGGCCCACACACGATCGGTTTGTCCGATGAAAACAGTCCATCGAACCGTTTTCATTAGACAACCCGATCATGTGTACAGGGCTTTAGACCCCTTTCACACTGGGGCATTTTTCAGGAGCTTTCGCGTTAAAAAAGCACCTGTAATGCACCTGAAAGAAGCTGCATCTGCAATCACAATGTGAAAGCCCAAGTGCTTTCACACTAAAGCACCTGAAAAACGCCCCAGTGTGAAAGGGGTCTTGGCATTAAAAAAAAAGTGCCTGAAAGAAACCTCATCTGCAATCCCAATGTGAAAGCCTGAGTGCTTTCACACTGAGGCGCTGTGCTGGTAGGGCGTCCAAAAAAGTCCTGCAAGCAGCAATTTTCATTCAAAGAGTGACAGCGCTGAAAGGTTGTCTCTTGCCAGGAAGGGGGTGAAAGTGCTCGGCGTCTATGCAGCGTTGTAGTTGCGTTGAATACACCGCTCCTAAAGCATGCCTTTCCCATTGAGGCGCTTTTTTTAATGCAAAAGCGCCTGAAAATGCCCAGTGCAAAAGGGGTCTTAGCGGAGCTTTACCAGCGTTTTTCGGGTACTGGCAGTGTGAATGGGATTGCAGATGAGGCTTCTTTCAGGCGCCATTTTTAACACCAAAGTGCCTGAAAAACGCCCCAGTGTGAAAGGGGTCTAAATAGAAGCATTTCATGATTGAGGGGTTCATTTACTAAAACTGGAGAGTGAAAAATCTGGTGCAGCTCTGCATGGCAGGCAATCCGCTTCTAACTTCAGCTTTAACCATTTCAACGCCGAGCACTTTCACCTCCTTCCTGCCCAAGACCATTTTCACCTTTCAGCACTGTCACACTTTGAATGACAATTGCGTTGTCATGCAACACTGTACCCATATGACATTTTTATATATTTTTTTCACACAAATAGACATTTTTTTTAGTGGTATTTAATCACAACTTGTTTTTTTTTTTTTTTTGCTAAACAAATGAAAAAAGATAGGCATCACTGATGGGCACTGAAAGGCTTTATGGGCACTGACAGGCATCACTGATGGGCACTGACAGCCATCAACAGTGGGTACTAAATACTAAAGGCCATCACTGATGGGCACTAAAGGACAGCACGGATGAGGCTGCACTGATAATCAGGGCACAGATTACCAGTGCAGATGTCCCTATTGAGGAATGCCGCATTGCCTATTTACACTGTGATTGGACACAGCTTTTCACATGGTAAAGAGCCTACATCATAGGCTCTGTACCGTGATCGGTGCACATGAGCAGCCCATTCTGAAGGAGGTCATATGACGTCCAGTCAGAACAGTAGAGCCACCACCTGGCCAACAATGTGCTATAGGCTGGGCAGGAAGATGTTAAGCTTCGACAATAAAACCTGGAAACCGATTGGTTTCTATGCAGAGCTGCACCAGATCTTTCCAGTTTTAGAAAATCAACCCCCATAAAAGGGCTGGGGAAAAAATCTGAAACGAGTTGCAAGGGCTCCGCGGACTAGGCCGAAGCCGCGGCCTTTTCCTAGATCGCGGTGGGCTGTGGGCAGAATTTTTTTAGGTAAGGCTTCGGCCTAGTCCGCTGTCTTTTCCCAGGATCGAGGCGGACTAGGCCGAAGCTGCGGCCTCGCCTAAAATCTCTTGCCGGCGCAGTGTCCAACAGAAAATAAAAAATCGAATCGTGAATCAAGTTTTTTATTTTTTTAAATCACTGTTTTTTTTTTTTGGGCCAAAATCGCCCACCCCTACCCCACAATACACAAGAAACTGTCGTTTTGAGGCCTTGTAGAGTCCCTTTCTCAAAGCAACATAGTCATCACTAGGATACACTGAGAAAGGGACCCCGCCAGGCATTAAAATGTAGGTTTCTTATGCCTTATGTGACTCAGTCTTCACAATATACCCATAAAATGCATCCATTTGGAGTGCTGGTAACGTCACATCTGTGCATTGGGTTCTGGAGCGGCACCGTCTGTGGCATTCACTTTGAGCGCCCATCATTACAAGGTCGAGTCCTGTAGTGCAGATTCTATTTTTACTTTATAGAGCATTCAGAATCTGATACTTTCTGGAGTGTCGGCTGTCCGGGTCTCTTACCCCCTTCTTTGTTGTGCCGAAAGGACACACCAGCAAGTGGAGAGATGAGTATAACCCCACTTCTATTACACATATTTTTTTTAGCTGGATTGGTCATTTAAAAAAAAAAAGAGCAGGATTCTTTTAAATTGAAAATATACTGAAATTACAGGTATTAATATAGCTCAGTCAATTTAAGCAACACCTTACATATTAGACATTCACATCAATCCCTGTGCTCAAAGAGCTTACAATCTAAGGTCAAAAACAAAAAATGGGTAATACAAATCGCCAAATGAATTATGCCTGATCACCTGCTAGGTGCCAAATAACGTAATTACGTTGCATATACAAAGAAAGAGGACTTCAATCTAAGGGCCCCTTCTGACATATGTACACATATTACCGTATTTATCGGCGTATACCACACACTTTTTTGCCTTTAAAATCAGGGCAAAATCGTGGGTGCGCGATATACGCTGATACTCGCTTCCCGCGTTGTGTTTGAACTGAGCCGCCGACATATACCGAGTGGAGTACACTCGGCTCCCCTAGAGGAGCCGAGCATGCCCGAGTGTACTGTGCTCGGTATATGTCGGCGTTCAAACACAGCGTGGGAAGCGGGGATCGGCTCAGAGACCGTGCGGGAGAAGCGGGGAGGACACCACGAAGGCCATAGACGGACGCTGGACCGGACAAGGCAGCCGATGGACGCCGGGCAAGACACCCAAACTGTAAGTAATAAAAAAAAACAAAGGGGTGCCGTTATAGGCAGATAAATACGGTAGCTCCAATTAAGCTACTAGCATGTCTTTGGCGTGTGGGAGGAAACTGGAGTACCAGAAGGAAACACATAAAACACATACACATTTAATGCAGGCAGTGTCCTGACTGGGACTCAAACCAAGGACCCCAGTGCTAAAACACATTGAGGCAACGCCTGCTCCACTCACCACTATCATACAGCTTGACTTTTTTTTTCCAAAAAAGAGGAAACAAAGTATCTAAATAGTATTTTTCATTAGGGACACAAGAAAAACAAACACAGAAAATGAAACTGCAAGACTGCTGACACTTCAGGTTGTTACCTGTCAGTCAATGTGTTATCCCAGCCAAGTAATACCACCATTCTCCTGGAAATTGCTTATTCACTGGGTAATCTTTACAGCGAAATAATAAAATGAAGCCTGAGTTGTGCTCAAAATTTTGCATACCCTGGCAACATTTTTACCACATTTGGCCAGAGCTGCGGGGGCGTCGAAGCCGTTCAAAGCCATTCTGAGCTGCTTGGAAATAATTGGGGTTTCCGAGTGCATTCGAGCGGTCTTCGAGTATTTCCGAGTCTCTCCAGGACCCCCACACCTCTGGACACATACAGTATTGCATGCAATAGAAGTCAATGTGGAACCCGTTTTCATTGACTTCTATGGGGAAACTCACTTTGATATGCGAGTGCTTTGGATTACGAGCATTCTCTTGGAACGGATTATACTCGTAATCCAAGGTTCCACTATATATTAAAAATATGACTGATCATGCCAAAAAACTGTCTTTTATTCAAAGATAGTGATCACATGAAGCCCATTTATTATCACATCGTTTTTGGCTCCTTTTAAAATCATAATGATAACAGAAATCACCCAAATGGCCCTGATGAAAAGTTTACACACCCTGGAATGTTTGGCTGTGGTACAGAGAAGGTGGCACACACATGTTAAAATGGCTATTGAAAGGTTAATTTCCAACATTTGTGGCTTTTTAAATCACAATTACTGTCTGTGTATAAATAGTCAATGAGTTTGATAGCTCTCGCATGGATGCACTAAGCAGGCTAGATGCTAAGCCATGAGGAGCAGAAAAGAACAGTCAAAAGACCTGCGTAACAAGGTAATGAAACTTTACACAGATGGAAAAGGATATAAAAAGATATCAAAAGCCTTGAATATGCCAGTCAGTACTGTTCAATCACTTAATAAGTTTGGGGATCTCTTTGATACCAAGCCAAGGTCAGGTAGACCAAGAAAGATTTCAAACACAGCTGCCACAGGAATGGGGTAGAAAGAAAAACCCACAGGTAACCTCAGAAAAAAATAAAAATGGTTTGGTTGATTTTCACTCTTTACTGAGGACACACACAGCTGTGGAGACTGCCCGCTGTGTCTCATTACTTTTATACTTGGGATATTCACCTACTTTTTATGGACTAACGAGGTCTCTATGGATACACCTTTGTCATGCCTGCTCTCCGTTTGGCCCCTGGTGGGGTCCCTTTCTGACTCCACCCCCTCAGCTCCCGGGTGAGGCACCTGCTGCCGCCGTCTTGGGGCCGCACACCTGTATAAATGGTCAATCCCAGTGTTACACACCCCTGAAGAGCGAGCTGAATCTTGCGAAACTATTCGGGTAGTATGATGCCCGTGTACTCTGACCGATACTACATTTATGTACCAATATTTTTTGTTTATGTATCTTTTTATTGGCAACTGTTGGTGTTATCTATGCATGTAAAGAATTTTACTTGAATAAATTATCTACTGTAATAACTATTGTTATTCTTACTGGCGGTAATGGTACCCACTTCATTTAAAGTCCTGGGGCGAATCCTTTGTTTGACTATATGTTATAGGGATGGAAGTGTGTTACTGGGGACACCAGACCTTTCCTCTTTCGGTGGTTGATTTTAAGGAGCACAATACGATGATACTTGAACAAAAAAAGAGTTGCATAGAAAGAAGCGAGTGCGGGAACCACCGGGAAATTGCATGGTGCAAGAACTTTTTTCCTGTGGGAAAACGTAGGCACAGCAGCCCATTCAAATGAATGGTCGGTCATGCCCGCAGAAACGCGGGCTGAAAAGCGGTATATGTGTGAACCGGGCCTAAAGCATTTACATGCATGCGCGTGTTTACATATAACTGTGTACAGCTAGTGTAGAGACATTCATTTCTTTAAGCCACTATGTCACTTGGGCACAGAAATACACCCATAATTTATGTTGGTTGGCTTTGTGCATCAGGAATTATAGTGCAAAGTAAAGTTTTACACCTACAACCCTGCATCTTATCACTAAGATCACCAATCACACTCACACCTCAAAAGGCTCATTTAAATCTGATTGGGAAACCTCTTAGTAGGGACATTTTCTTTTACATGAGGCTTTCTAAATGTGAGCGGCCACAAGGAGAATTCCTCCTATACATTAAAAAATATATAGCAAGAATAGGGGTCCCCAGATCACTATCAGAAGAGAGTGGGGTGGACTTGTTCACTACAGCAATGCTTGCATGAAAAGCTGAAGGCCTGAGCTGGACTCCCTGTAAGGTTTAGTTTCAGTTTTGGCTGGAGTGTACCTTTAGGATTTTCCAGCGTGAAAACAAATAAATAATAAAGGCTTTTTAAAATGAAAATGCAATTTGCTTCATTATAAGTGAGTATCTGGCAACCCACTGCTGACGGATCAATGGGAAGACATTATATTCCACTCAGCTAGCCAGGCATAGAAAGACTTCAAGTGTAAAGCCACAGCTTTTACATTTAGTTCTGGATAGCGGGGGAGGGTTAAACCCCCCTGTTAGGCTTCTCTGGGTACCCCTGGGAGCCCCCCTATCTATTTGGCCCGGGGACCATCCTCACTGAGACAGAAAGTGATGGAACAGTTGTTTGGGAAGTTATCTAAAAAATCACAGTCAGCGTTGTGTTGCAGAAGGTGCCCGGCATTAATGTGTGGAAGAGATTAGTCAGGAGATTTCACATCCTCAGAAAAAAGTTCCTTTATTGTATTAAAACACCTTACAGCAATATACAATAATACAATAAAGAGATCTTCTCTGAGGATGTGAAATCTCCTGACTAATCAATAAGACGCATTAATGCCGGGCACCTCCGCAGCACGAAGACGACTTTTTAGAAACTTCTCCAACTATTTTCTTCGAAAGGGATGAAGGTTTGGCCCCTCCCCCAACATACTGAGTAAGGATGAGCTCCGGCGTGTTCGCACAGTCCATGTGCAGAGCCCGCCAGGAAGTCAGCACCGCACTGCGCTAATCACAGGCAGGGAGACATTTTCCCATCTCTGCAGCCAAGCATCGGGACAATGTCTCCTTGTCTGTGATTAGCGCAGTGCGATGCCGACTTCCTGGCGGGCTCTGCACATGGACTGTGCGAACACGCTGGAGCCCATCCTTAGTTCTAAGTGCAACCACCATACAGAGGGGAAAATAATTGCGATTGCCCACTTACAAAAAAATGAAGGGTCTACAATTTTTATCATAGGTGTATTTTAAATAATAGAGACAGAACATTACGTTTTTAAAATCACCAGCTACGAAATACTGTAGCTGCTGACATTTGATATCAGGACACTTACCTGTCTAAGGATTCGGTCTTCAGGTTCCCAGCGCCAGCATATTTGGGAGGATTTGCGGGATCTGGCTGTTTCTTATGGTGCCGGGTATACAGCAAGGTTCCCACTGCACATGTGCGAGTGGCGCCCTGCGCTTTGTGAATGGTCCTGCAACCTCTTGGAAACTGAGACGTGTCCCAAGAGATTGCGAGAAGAGAGGGTGGACAACTTCCGGTGGAATTGCCTATGACCTTGGTGATTACAGTGGAGGTGGGAGTGGGTACCTGCCAAAACTAGGTACCTTCTCCTCCCCCCCCCAAAAAAAACAACTCAAATTGCGTTGAAGGAAGGGAGGAGTCTTAAAAGCGGAATCTCTTGTTATGTGCACAAAGAAAATACTCCGTCTGTATTGGCATGGTCTTATTAAATACCAAATGCCTGCCAGTATACCCTCCCTTGTTACGTGACAGGCAGGAGCACAGCTTTGACCAACCGAGCTATCCACTAATTTACTCATGAAAGTTGTAGCAGGGGCCCTGGACTTCACTAGGGCCCTACTCTCCTACCTAGGTTGCTTTGCAGATGATCCAGCAATAAGCCAAAGTTATGGCTAGTGTGACTTCTGATTGGTCGCTATGTGCTTTGTCAGGGTACGTAACAAGATTTCTATTTCTTTAGGCTACAATGTAAGCAGAGGGTGTGGAAGGTTTTATTAACAGGGTTAAAAGTATGTTTATCCAGCTTTGAAAATGGAGCTGTTTGCGACATCGGCTGCACATGGAATGTATCCGAAATATAAACCTCGGTGCTGATGACGGAGTAAAATAAATTCTTATATAGATTGCACTCCGATTCCGTCTCACACTGTGATCTGAGAACCTCTGATGGATGGAAATGGGCAGCCCAGCACTCACCCCTGCGGTCAGCACATCTTCACCATCCAGGAGCCGAGACTTTACAAATAGGCCATAACATTCTGCATACTGTTCTCATCAATCCTCCTGATGTGAAAGAACACTTAGTCATCTGGACTTTTTATTTACTGATAAATCTTTTACTGAAGCAGAATAACAGAGGCAGGGGAAACAACAGGAGGCCAATCCACTGAAAGAATGGTGGATCTGCCGTCACTCGTGGTTCCACGAGGCAGGACAGGGTCTGGATTTCTGGTGACAACGTTCTGGGAATGAAAGGAGGACATGGAATCCTAGGCAAAAAACAACACAGTAACCCCTTCCACCCACTCTGGCGTCCTCCTAAACAGTTCTGAATGCCCAGAGGGAGGGAAGGTTCAACGATTATGTGATTAGAAGCCAGTCCCACCGTCTACCCTCTTTAGTCTGGACCAAGGGACGCTCATTCTTCTTGCTAGGAACGCACTTTCTGCGCATATACATTGGCTGCCCTCTGCAACATGTGGGTGGTAAAACCCACCCTTTAGCCATCGCACATATGTGTAGGGTGACCATAAAGGGGTTAAAATGGAAATAAAAATGGGTGCCAAGTTCAGATAAAACAGCTAGTGCTCGCTTACTACACACCCACCAATCTGTGTTGGATCTCTTTTAAAAGGCATTTGACAGGCAGTTTGGATGGGGGGGGGGGGGGTCTGATATATCACCTCCTGGATACTTATTTTAATCCTTGAAAGACCAAAGCACTGCGTCGCAACCATGCACATTACACATGGTTACTGTCATGGCCAAATGTGACCTGTGGTCTAAATTTTGCAACACCAGGCTCATGGCAGTGTCTACTATAATGGCCAATATACAGCTGGGTGGTCAGAGGGTAGTAAAACATTTTCTATTTCGATGCCTCCCGGCCACCCATGTAAAGGAGAACGAATAGGCGGCTAAATGAGCCAAAAAATAAATAAATAGTGTGGGACCCCCCCAAAATGCATACTAGACCCTTATCTGAGCATGCCGCCTGGTAGGTCAGGAAAGGGAGAACACCCCCCTTCTCCTGAGCCATACCAGACCACATGCCCTCAACATGGGGGTGGGGGATGCCCTGTCCCCCCACCCCAAAGCACCTTGCCCCCATAATGATGAGGACAAGAGCCTCTTCCCGACAACCCTGGCAGGTGATTGGATGGCCACGCCCCATGCCTATATAAGAGGTGCCGGACAGCGGGAAGATCACAATGGAAATGGACAGGATTTACATTTTGGCATGGGGAGATCCCCTACGAAACCATACGAAACCCAAAGGGCCTGGTATAGATCTGGAGGGGGAGGGGGGGAACCCACGCCATTTAAAAAAATAAATAAATTGCCTAAATTTTCTTTTACATTCAGCGGTGAAGCATGAATGAATACAGAGCTGCATTAATTTGTGTATATTACATCTGTTTGGAGTTGAGCTTTAAGCAAAAGAGAGCATTTGCGCTGTTGGCTCAAGGAAAGGAACCAAAAGAATGATGAATACAGAAGCTCCTAAGATTACGCAAACCATAACACATTACCTTCCTTACAATGCAAACATTTAGCAGAGCTGGAACATCTTGCGGGATTCTTATGAGCAGCATCACCACCAGCAATAAACTAAATCACTTGGGAGCCGGCGTGATGCTGGAGAATATTTTTATTTGTGTCATTAATATTATGACAGGGAGAAGCTCAGCTGCAGAATGGGAACATTTACATTCATTGTTTGTAATATCAACATGTGCAGGATGGGAATTTACATAAGTAAATATGCATTATTTCACCAAATGGCTGAATAGATTCAAAGCAAATGGAATAATCACTATTTTCTGGGAAACATACCCACACACACTTGTAATTAATCAAGATTAATCTTCCATCTTCGGTGCTGTCAATTCTAAAACTTTCTAGTGAAGAGAGATAGGAGACATTAAATGGCACCTGTTTTATACAAGAATAGGGTGACTTCTTCACTGAATGAGTACCGGTATTCATGAAACCAGTGACATCACAATGTAGCCTATCCGTTTACTAGAGACCAGTGACATCACTGAGAATGCAGCCTATACATTCACTAGAGACAGATGACATCACTAAAAATGCAGCCTATCCATTTACTAGAGACAGGGGACATCACTAGGAATGCAGCCTATCCTTTTACTACAGACAGGGGACATCACTAGGAATGCAGCCTTTCCATTCACTGGAGACCAATGAGTCTATTGACAATACAGCCTATCCATTTACTACAGACCAATTACATCACTGGGAATGCAGCCTATTCATTCACAAGAGACCATTGGCATAACTGGGAATGCAGCTTATCTATTCACTATAAATCGGTGACATCACTGAGAATGTAGCCCATTTATTCACTAGAGACTGGTGACATCCCTGAAAAGGCAGTCTATCCATTCACTAGAGACTGATGACATCACTGAGCCTATCCATTCACTAGAGACCGATGATGTTATTGACAATACAGCCTTATCCATTTATCACAGACCGAGGACATCACTAGGAATGCAGCCTATCCATTCACTAGAGACTGGCGACATCACTGAGAATGCAATCTATCGATTCACAAGAGACCGGTGACATCTCTGAGATTGCAGCCTATCCTTTTACTAGAGACAGGTGGCATCACTAGGAATGCAACCTTTGCATTCACTGGAGACCAATGATGTAATTGACAATACAGCCTATTCATTTACTACAGACCAATTACATCACTAGGAATGCAGCCTATCTATTCACTAGAGACCGGTGACATCACTGAGAATGCAGCCTATCCATTCACTAGAGACCGGTGACATCACTGAGAATGCAGCCTATCCACTCACTAGAGACCGGTGACATCACTGAGAATGCAGCCTATCCACTCACTAGAGATCGGTGACATCACTGAGAATGCAGCCTATCCATTCACTAGACAGTGGTGACATTGTTGGGAATTTAGCCTATCCTTCCTTCTCTGAGCACAATAGATAACTCAAAATCCTACACAATGAAAAGACCTTTATAAACAATACTCATCTCATGGTCTTGATTTACTATATCAGTTTATCAGAAAGCTGAAGATGACTTTGAAGAAATTCCGTCCCAGAATGGGGGTGGGAAGGCCAAGCATGAAATAGAAATATGTCCCCCCTGGCTCACGCTCCCTCCTGGCGTCTCCTCTAGCTGTTCAGTGACACATCTGTTTCTTCTTCTCCCGCCGCACACAGAAGAGAGGCAAAAGGAAGCACCGCTGACAAGAATTCATTACCTGAGAATCTTTCACCTTGTGTAACATGCTAACATCATCGTTTTCTCTGTGCATATTTGCGGGGACAACATAAATTATCACCTTTTCCCCGTTCCCTGTGATCACATTACCTCACATGGAAAATGAGCTAATGTGTATTTTTAGCATAGCTCAGGCGCAGTGTTTACACAAGGGGATAACACTCTCATTGTCACTTGGTGGCGACCTGCAAGGTGAACGCATACGTTGCGTGTTTGGTCTGTAGAGAAGACGAACACAAAAAAAATAAATACAAATTTATCAGCGTAGACGAGACGATATTTATAAGAAGGTGTGGAGATCCAGAAGACAACAATCAGATTCCAGCTGGTCCTCGAGTGGAGGCTCCAACTGGAAAACTTACTTCCATATACAATATGTGGATCATCTGGAATCAAATAAATGCTTTTTATCTAAAAAGGTAGGAAGATACCAAGAAATTTAGGAAAATCTTTGTGAAAAGCGGTCATAAAGGAAGATTTTTTTTATAAAATATACTCCCAACAGTCTGGCATGTAAATTGCCACCATCCCTGGTAAATCAAAAAAAGAGAATACCTTCAAAAGTTGGGATTTTGTGGGCAATGAATAAATTCCAAAATATATATAAAAGTATAAATTGAATATAGAAAAATTATACAAAGAAAAATACAATCACATAAATATACAATATTTATGTGATTGTAATTTTCTTTGTATATTTTTTCTATATTCACTTTATATTTTTATATATATTTTGAAATTTATTCATTGCCCAAAAATTCAACTTTTGGAGATTTTTATAAAATTATGCCGAACCGTTATTACACCTTTTGACAGATTACAAGTTTGACTTGTATAGCATAAGGAAAGAGACTAAACTTTTCTGAAGCCAGACCATCTGTAGACTCTTGGATCACCACCCCGCCTCCTGCCATCTCTAGAGATCGCAATCCTGAGCTCTCTATTCCTCCTGTAAGCGCCCCTAATGCCGCATACACACGCTCGGAATTTCCGACAACAAATGTTCAATGGGAACTTTTGGTCAGAAATTCCAACCGTGTATAAGCCCCATCGGACATTTGAGAGCTGGTTCTGAAATCTTTCGACAACAAAATACGTTCTTGTAAATTCTGATCGTGTGTGGACACTTCCGATGCACAAAATTCCACGCATGCTCTGAATCAAGTACGAGACGGAAGCGCTCGGTCTGGTAAAACTAGCGCTCGTAATGGAGATAGCACATTTGTCACGCTGTAACGGAATTAAAGGGGTTGTAAAGGTTCGTTTTTTATTTTCTAAATAGGTTCCTTTAAACTAGTGCATTGTTGGTTCACTTACCTTTTCCTTCAATTTCCCTTCTAAATGTTTTTTTTCTTTGTTTACTTTGTCTGATTTTCTCACTTCCCGTCCCTCCTCAGTAAGCTGTTCAGTAAGCTGTTCTGGCTGACTTTCCACCGCTTGGATGATGGTGGAAAGCTTACTGAGAAAAAACAGGAAGTGAGAAATTCAGACAAAGAAAAAAAATCTTTTTTAGAAGGGAAATCGATGGAAAAGGTGAGTGAACCAACAATGCACTAGCTTAAAGGAACCTATTTAGAAAATGAAAACAAACCTTTACAACCCCTTTAAAAGCGTGAATCGTCTCTCACCAAACTTCTACTAACACGACTGGTATTGAACTTCCCTTTTCCAGTGCCGTCGTACGTGTTGTACGTCACCACGTTCCTGACGTTTCAAATTTCCGACAACATTTGTGTGGCTGTGTGTATGCAACACAAGTTTAAGCTAACATCCATCGGAAATGTATCCGCGTTTTTGTTGTCGGAATGTCCGATCGTTTCTACGTGGCATTAGTTCCTCCCTTTCCACTCGTCAGTGCACAAGGTGGCCAGTCCTAGCACAAGACTGATGGTAAAACCAGTGACGTTCATTAACAAATCCCTTGTAATGCTGCTCTAAGGTAGGTCATAGATGATGCGATCTTCTTTCTCAAAACCATGGGTTGCATGAAAAAAAAAAATTGCTCAATTCCCCCATCAACACAGTCAGGTGTTGATGAGGAAATGCCTCCTGCAGAGCTATTGTGTTCTCCCAGTGGGGGGAAGGAAGCCATCTCTGACGGGAAACCAGTGATTGTTGCTAGCGGCTAGAGCTGCTGGCAATAATCGCATCCTAAAAATCCGAAATAGATATAGATATAGATCGACTTGGGTAAAATCAGCCTGCACATACATGCTTTGAATCTCTCCCGATTCCTGCGGAACTGGCCAAGATTCGAACTGTCTATGGCCAGCTTAAGAGTCCCTGTTCAGGTACTCCCTGTTTTAGAGTAAGGCCGCGTACACACCATCGAATATATCCGATGGAAACGGTCCTCGGACCCTTTCCATCGGATATGTCCGCCGGGCTGTTTTGGTCCGATGGCTGTACACACCATCGGAACAAAATCCCCGCCGGTGGACAGCGTAGTGATGTGGCGGTGACGTTGACGCCGCCACGTCACCGCACCAGGAAGTGAAACACTTCCACGCGCATGCGTCGAATACATACGACGGCTTCGACGCATGTGCGGGCAGGCATGTACGCTGGTTAGTGTACTAACCAGCGGACATATGCGACGAACATGTCTCCGGCGAACAAATTTTAAAGCATGCTTTGAAATTTGTCCGCCGAACAAATCCGGAGAAATCCGTCCGCTAGCCCGTACAGACGATCGGATTTGTCTGCTGAAATGGTCCGTCGGACAAATTCGATCGCGTGTACATGGCCTCACAATGCTCTGTTCCTGTCTACCCATTCTGATACTCCCGATTAAAACTTCACAGCTTTTCTAGGCTTCTGTTGCGCATAGATCACAGCATCATAGGTCCAGTATGGTGACGTCATCATGCCACTTGCTTGGAAAAGTGGATCAGAGAAGACGGGAATGGTGATAGTATAAGTGTAGAGAATCTGAAAATTTGACTGGCAGTCTTTGCACATTTCAGGCTTCCACAATAACCTTGAGTTGTGGAAGGAATGAGTCAGAAATGGAAGCACCACACCGCAATATTGATGTTCAAGAAGATAATTTGGCAGTTCTTCATGCTACTTGACTTTGTCAAGATCTGGCCTTGGAGGGCAAAGCACCCTTTTGGAAATGTAGGAATGCACAAATACACCTGCCAACAGGGGAATGATAAGAAAGCCAATATAGTGTCTATTGACTGTGTATTTCCATGGAAATTGTGCAGAATATTCGTGTGTACAAAAGTCCGGGCTTTTCAGAAATTGTGTACCAATGAACAGTCAAATTCGAATTGTATTACTTCTTCTATTTGGATGAAGCCCCATGCAGCTTACCCAAAATCAATATTTTACTTCTGGTGGATGCTAGAGAATTAAAACACCTAATTGCTTCTTATGTGGGTTCCTCGGTCTGCACACCTGCCGCAGGATTGTCTGCAACTCCACACAGTAATGCAAGGCTTTCTCCCTGGTGTGGAGTGTCGTGCTCGCGCCCCTCCCTTGGACTACAGGAGAGTCAGGACGACCAATAACACACAGCTCCTTTCTCTATCTGCAACGTAAAGAGTGTCCTGACTCTCCTGTAGTCCAAGGGAGGGGGCGAGCACGACAACTCCACACTAGCAGAAAGCCTTACATTACTGTGTGGAGTTACAGACAGGAGAACAGGAAGTGAGGATTTCTCAGAAGAAATAAGGACATTTAAAAGCAAAATGGAAGGATGAGGTAAGTGAAGGAGGACTGCACTAAGGAAAAGGAAGCTATTAAGGAAAAAAAATTCTACTTTTATAACCCCTTTAAAGCATATCTGAACTCAAGAATACAAAGTTTTTTCAAATACTGACGGCATTCGTTTTCTGTTTGCCTTTATTTTCCTCTGGTCAACCTAGGTGGTGCTTGGTGTTCTGTAGACTACAGAATTGAACTGGCCAGGGCTGATAACACAGGAAAAGTGAACAGGACAGCACTGGATTGCTGGCAAGAGCAAAAGGTATTTTTGAACTTATTGGAGTTGTGTAATTCAGATTTTTTTTTTTTTTTTTAATTCTGCACTGACTGTCTTTGAAATTGCCCCAGCCCCTGTTCAAATCCAATCGGGGGACAAAACCAGGGACATACTTGGTCCAGGGACAGTGTCCTTAATCCGGGGACTGTCCCCGGAAACTGGGGACGTATGGTCACCCTAGTTTACATACACTTAGGATCAGACACAGGCAACCAACCTGGTCTTCCAGAGGCCAGCAATGGCAGCCCCTCTATGACAGTGTTACTTTAAAAATCTCCCTCGGATATCATTGCCTCCTGAATGGGAAATGATTGTGTCTACCGTGACAGCAGCAGCCAGCAGATCTCCAAATCCCGCCGAGGTCTCTGCTGCCTCTGTAATGACTCCCAGGCAGCTTCAGAAGATCTAATACTCCCTTGCAATACTTCTTTAATACTACTAATACCACTAATTGTTTTCGAGTCTCCGTACAGATCAGTGTCACAGGCTCTGCTGTTTCTCTAAGGCAGAACAGAGGAAACATTTTAACATCATTGTACGGCACTCCGATACCTCTTCAGACGGAGGACTCCCAAGTATCATCTCCCTGCAGTTTGTGAGCTTGCAACAGAGACGTGTCACATCACGTTTGCCTCTACATGCGGGAGAATAGCTTGAAGAGCGCCACTAAAATCACATTGCCGAGATCTTCCTCTTGTAATCAAATCAGAATTTAGTATTCTGGTGAATCCTTGACATTCACCGCATCCAAATCCTCCAGTCAGTCTGCAACATGGCAGAGTACCATAAATTATATTAACATGAGCAGCAATGAATATCTCTACCCACTGGGCATGGGGTGGAATTGTTCTCTTGCTTCGCCACAGCAATTACCGG
This sequence comes from Rana kukunoris, assembly GCA_029574335.1. Classification (NCBI taxonomy): domain Eukaryota; kingdom Metazoa; phylum Chordata; class Amphibia; order Anura; family Ranidae; genus Rana; species Rana kukunoris. The sequence continues at coordinate 316,481,213 of CM056059.1, forward strand.
CCACTTGTAAACCCATTAGCTGATCTACTCGGAGCTGGTTTAATGCAAAACTCCAAGCTGATGGGAAAGAAAATAATCCCTTCAGGTCAGCTTTGTAAGGGTTTTAGTGCTCTGTGGATGGTCAGATAGGCCATGATATTGCCCAGTCATGTGTCCAATCTTTAGGAACTGATGTTTATATGGGAGAAGCTGGATCCCTGAAAGTAAGCCCTAGCGTAATTGTAATATATAAGCCCGAAAGTAAGCCCTACTCAAAGTTTATTAAAAATCAATTTTTTCAAACCTATACATTGCTGCAGTGTTTCCGTTTATTACTGTGTTAAAAAATATGGTACCGTTATGTTTAAAGCCACTGCTGATCTATCCTCTTCTGCATCCCGTCCCTCTTTACTGAAAGCAGCGGGACGGCTCTTCTCGTTCCTCCTCTCCTCCCCCCTGACATCTTCAGCCTGTCCCTTCTTACTGCATGGAGCGAGCCGATGACAGGTGACCTTGGCTCTTCTCTCTCCTTCTCTCCTCCCACCTGACGCCTTTAGCCCGTTCCCCATCAGCGCGCGAAGTGGGCTGATGTCAGCGGGATCTCTTCTCTCTCCTCCCGGATGACGAAAGAAGAGCAGCTGAATACCGGTACACCAGGGAGCTGTATACCCTACGGTAAAAGGTATTTTCTGTTGTACTGCACCTTATACAGTGCCAAGATGTCTTTCTCAAAATACCGTAATGACTCATGACCTGACAGTTTGGGGGGGGGGGTGACAGAGGGACACAGAATCTTTGTAAAATTTGTACATTCCGTAAATAAATAAGCCCTACCCCAAAAGTAAGCCCTAGTGTGTTTTTTGTGGACAAAATTAATATAAGACCCGGTCTTACTTTCTGGGAAACGTGGTAGGAGTCTTTCCAGATGCCAAAGCTTGTCCACCACACCTATATGAGCTTGTTGGACTTCTGTTTCCAAATCCATGGGTATAATTATGATGCCCTTCACAAGCTATAACAGCCTCCAGGTTTTCTCACTCCAAATCCATGGGCAATAATACCCCCCCCCCCCCCCCAGATATAACAGCCTCCACTTTCCTGGGGTAGTTTAAAGAAGATTTTATCAGTGGTAATTTGTGCCCACTCAGTCAAAAAAACATTTGTGAGGTCAGGTACTGACGTTGGACAAGAAGATCTAGCTTGCAATTCCAATTCATCCCATGTGTTCAGTAGGGTTTAAGTCAGGTGCTGCAGTCGGATGAGAAGGACTGGCTTATAAATAGCAATCTGTTTAATCCCAAAGGTGTTCAGTAGGGTTGAAGTCAGATACTAATGTTGGAGGAGAAGACCTAGCTCACAATAGGTGTTTCAATTTATCCCAAAGGTCTTCAGTAGGGTTGAGTTCCGGTACTGAAGTTGAAAGAGAAGACCTAGCTTATAAATAATGTTCCAATTAATCTCAAAGGTGTTCAGTAGGGTTGAGGTCAGCTACTGATGTTGGATGAGAAGATCTGGCTCACAATAGGTGTTACAATTTAAATTGCAAGACACTCAAGTTCCTCCACATCAAACTGGTCACACCATGTCTGTATGGAGCTGGCTTTGTACACAAGGCACAGTCTAGCTAAAAAGGGAAATTGTCTTCCTTAAACTGCTACTTTAGGGTTGAAAGAGCGCAGTTGCCTAAATTGTCTTTGTATGCTGTAGTATTAACAGTACCCTTCGCTGGGGACACCTGAATAAATCATTTGGAGGGGGTCATGTGAAAGATTGTGAAACCCTGTATCAAGAATCGCAACGGGAAAAAGATCGCGATAACGATTCTTGGCGATTAATCGTGCAGCTCTAATATATATATATATATATATATATATATATATATATATTTATTATTATTATTATTAAAGGGCCCAGAGGTCTCCAGGGCCCCCGGATGGCAACCCCCCTTTTTTTTTTATAAAAATATTTACATTTTCTTTATATTTTTTATAAATGTTTATTTTTTATTTTTTTTATTAAAGGGCCCAGAGGTTTATTTTTTATTTTTTTATTATAGGGCCCAGAGATCCCCAGGGCCCCGGATGGCTACCCCCCTTTTTATATATATATATATATATATATATATATATATATGTATGTATACATATATATTATTTCTTTATTTGTATTCTGTGCACAGATGAGAGTCACCCCCCCCTGCTCAACAACTTTAAAGTGCACCCCCCCGCTCAACAACTTCAATTCGCGCCCCCCCCCCCCGCTCAACAACTTTAATGCGCACCCCCACTCAACAACTTCAATTCGCCCCCCGCTCAAAAAATATGATCCCCCCCCCTCGCTCCAGGGGGCCCCGTCAACACTCAAGCCCAGGGGCCCCCACCACCCTAAGTCCTGCCCTGCACACAGTAATGCAAGGCTTTCTCCCTGGTGTGGAGAAAGCCTCTTGAGGGGGGAGGGGGCGAGCAGGGAAGTCAAGACACTCCCTACTTTGCAGATAGAGAAAGGAGCTGTGTGTTGGTGGGTGTCCTGACACTCCTGCTCGCCCCCTCCCCCCTCAAGAGGCTTTTTCCACACCAGGAAGAAAGTCTCGCATTACTGTGTGGAGTTACAGCCATAAGAACAGGAAGTGAGGATTTCTCAGAAGAAATAAGGACATTTAAAAGCAAAATGGAAGGAAGAGGTAAGTGAAGGAGGACTGCACTAAGGTAAAGGAAGATATTTAGGGATTTTTTTTTTACCTTTACAACCCCTTTAAGAACACCCTATAACACAGAGTTCTCCGGACCATAGTTTTGCTGCAGCCCAAAGTCTGTGACAGGGTCTATATACTATTGGACATACAATGGGGGTGATGGTCAGGTTTCCAAAAATACGGGCCATGTAGTTAAGCCTGGAGTAAATCTTTTGTTAAAAGGATGAAAATTTAATCTCTAGCAAGGGTCAATCTGTTTTGGTGCCACAAAAGAAAAAAAGATAAAAAAGATCTCCACACAAAAAGAGTTTAAAAAGTTATTATTCGGTCATATATAACCTAAATGGCAAGTCAAGCCATTTCAGGGACCAGGTTGTACCCATTTTATCGGGGCTTCAAATATTGCTTGAAGTGGAAGGAAAAGATTTTAATTTAAAGTATAACTTAACGGCAAACATTTTTTTTAGTTTTGTATCAAGTTTTTATTACTGTCTGGGCCTTTGTTAAGGAGATTCACTCTCTTTATTTGTCCTGTTTACAATTACCATTGAAAGTAAAAAAACTCAAAATTTGGGGTTGTCCCCAGAAAACAGAGGAAATCTTCTAATGGGAACACTAGTTCTGGGCCCCAATAAATTCCCTTAATTTGCAGAGATTTTTTCTCACTTCCTGTATGGCTATTGGACAGGAAGTGAATGGGTAATCTCCAAAATGGGACACAGATGGCGAAAAAGAAAATCTGATAGGGGTTATAACCCTCCCCTGATCTATTGAAAATGAAAAAAAAAAAGATTTTCCTAAAGTTCTACTTTAATTACTAACAGTGATTTACAGAAGATTGTTTGGGTCCTTTCCTTCTACAGATTTTTTCAATGATATTAAAGGCAATAAAAAATAAATAAAAACAAAGCAAAACAAACATATCATACTTACCTGCTCTGTGCAATGGTTTTACACAGAGTCCTGATCCTCCTCTTCTCCGGTCCCTCCTGGCCCCTCCCTCCTGCCAGCTGCTCTGCACGTCCATTCATACACAGGTCTGTGGCTTGGCCCTGCCCCTCTCTCCTCATTGGCTCACTGACTGCAACTGACATGGCTACCCCTGCTGTCTCAGCCAATGAGGAGGGAGAGTCCCTGGAGAGCTGAGGCTCTCATGCACATTGCTGGATCGACATGGGGCTCAGGTAAGTATGGGGGGGAGGGGGGCTGCTGGTTTTAGGTGCACCCTGGCCCTAATTCCTAAAAAAACAGAGACTTTAAGAGGAAAGTTTTTTCCTTCGATTCGCTCCAAGTCTTGATTGTGGTTGCAAAAAAACAAGCCAAATAAAAGCATAGTAGTTTTTACAAGCCTATCTTTAGATTTGTCAAAATGGAACAACAATAAAAGGCCATTGCACTTTAAAGTCCTCGTGCACAAAATGCCATTGTTGTGGAAACGTTTGTTAATGTTGTAGCCGAGAACTAGAAACACACACCTGGAATCCTCCATAGGGACACACAGCAGTCATCTTCTATCAAAACTGTGGAAGTAAAAAGAAGCAGGAGGCGCAAGGGCCCAGCGCAGCCGCCAGAAGTAAGTTAAAGTGACAGCGTTCAGTCCAGTGAGCAGTGCAGTGTGACAGTTCACAGACATGCATTTCAGCTATGTATTTAGTCATTCCCCTGCACTTTCACTTTATTAATATTTCGTATGGTTTGCATGAATTTATGCAAAAACTGTTTTATAACTAGTCTTGTATAAAAAAAAATTAAGCTGAACTGTGAGCTGGAGAGAAATTGCCCTTGTAGTTAACCACCCACCCACCCACTCACTCCACCAGGGACAGGGTCTCCAAACTTTTTATTACAAAGGCCACATTGTATATTTTACAGATATTTGTGGACTGAAAACATCAGTTTTAAAAATGGATTGATAAAATCTGGATGAAATATCTTCAGTAAAGCAGAGCACAGACATTCCAATAAAACTTGAGCCATTGATAAAGGTTGAACAAATACATTCAGTCAGCACATTTCTCATCAGAGCCTGTGCTTACATCAGTGCCCCCATCAGAGCCCCCTTCTTACATTAGTGTCCCCATCAGAGCCCCCTTCTTACATCAGTGCCCCATCAGAGCCCCCTTCTTACATCGGTTTCCCCATCAGAGCCCCCTTCTTACATCAGTTTCCCCATCAGAGCCCTCTTCTTACACCGGTTTCCCCATCAGAGCCCCCTTCTTACATCAGTGCCCCATCAGAGCCCCCTTCTTACATCGGTTTCCCCATCAGAGCCCCCTTCTTACATCAGTTTCCCCATCAGAGCCCCCTTCTTACATCAGTTTCCCCATCAGAGCCCTCTTCTTACATCAGTGTCCCCATCAGAGCCCCCTTCTTACATCAATTTCTGATCAGAGCCCCCTTCTTACATCGATCTCTGATCAAAGCCCCCTTCTTACATCGGTTTCTGATCAGTGCCCTCTTCTTACATCAGTGTCCCCATCAGAGCCCCTTCTTTCATCAGTTTCCTGATCAGAGCCCCCTTCTTACATCAGTGTCCCCATCAGAGCCCCCTTCTTGCATCCGTGTCCCCATCAGAGCCCCCTTCTTACATCAGTGTCCCCATCAGAGCCCCCTTCTCGGCCGGGCTTCTCTGCTCATTCATTGGTCGATTGATAGCAGCGCAGCTATTGGCTGCAGAGAGCTCCCATGAAGGGGGTTAGTTCTTGCGGGGAGCAGCTGAGAAACCCGCCGAGGGACCCCAGAAGACCAGAATCTGGGCCACTCTGTGCAAAACGAGCTGCACAGTGGAGGTAAGTATAACATGTTTGTTATTTAAAGAAAAAAAAGGAACCTTTAGTGTCCCTTTAAGGCGGAGCTCCATCCAAAAAGCGGAAGCCCCACTTGTCTGCCTCCTCCCCCCATTCGCTGCCACATTTGGAACCTTTGGGGGGGGGGGGGGGTACCTGGTTTTGACAGGTACCCGCTCCTATTTCCGGCCTCCCCCTCCCCCTGCAGCTGGCCCATTCAAAGAGTACAGCGTAGTTTGCACATGCACAGAAGGAAACCGGCTGTGAAGCCACAAGGCTTTACTGTGGGTTTTCCTTAGCCAAGCTGGCAGCGCCAGAACCCAAGAGACGGCTGAAGAATGCACTAAATGCCCGGACAGGCAAGTTCCCTAATATTAGTATTTGTAGCTGCTGACTTTTTATTTTTTGGAAGGGGGGCGGCAAGAAGTCTTTATATTTGAAGGCATACCTGTACAGGTGTCATACCATACAGCTTAACATTCAGATCCTTGTAGAAGCTCGATCTCTTTAACACCGGCTACAATAAATCCCTCTCACTGTCAGGTCACCACCTAGTAATTATAAGGAATCATGAGTGGCGTTGGCATTTGCAGGAAAAACATTTACCGCTTGGAACATACTTGTTAAAGGACACAGATCTAGAATTGAAATGTCACAGCCTGAACCCGCAGAGAGAAACTCGAAGACCCCGCTAATATAAAATCGGGGAGATTGAGTCGTTGCAGATTAGAGCCGGTCTGTGGCAAATCGACAACGAGAGGCTTGATCTTCTATTATGCTGCCAGCGACAAACTTAACAAAGAATGAGAGCCGACTTGGGCTACAAAACAGAAGTTAAATCAAGTGTACGCCGAAAAACAAGTGACCCCGCACGCACGGAGCAGAGGTGCCTTTTGCCGGCGATGACATTGTGTGCGCCGGGAAGTTGGATAAAAGGACGCGGGACTGTGCCGTCTCTGGAGGAAAATCATAACGGCGTGGATTCATGCTCAGAATTCCAGTTTTTTTGTCTCTGATAATAGCGCGGTGCTGCCTTTCTCCTGGAAGGGGCTGCTCTGTGTCAGGCTAAATATTTAAAAGTAAATGAATGACGCCTTATACACCGACATGGCCGCCATTCATAGGGAACATGTAGGGATCGAAATATGAAAGTTGCCTTTGGTGATATTTAAAGGTACAGGGTCTGGATCTGTCATAATCGCATTTGAACTCAAGGCAAGCAACTAAACACACAAAATAAAGTGATTGTAAATGTTTAAAAAAAAAAAAACATGTTATACTTACTTGCTCTGTGATTGGTTTTTCACAAAGCAGCCACGATCCTCCTCTTCTCGGGTCCCCCACCAGAGCTCCTGGCTCCTCCACCTGCCGATTGCCCCTACACAGCGCCGGGACAAGGCAATCCAGGGCCCAGGGTGAACATATCAAACTCCCCCCCCCCAGATGTATGAGCATTATGTGTCAGCAAACCCCCCCCCCCAAATAAATTATCACTAATCTGCATGCTTACCCCTTATGCATAAATTTCCCCTCCTCCCAATACAAATCCGCCCCCCTGCTGAAATTCCCTTCCCAGCACAAATCTTTGCCCTCCATTTCCCCCTCCCATCTCAAACCCCCCAAGAACACATCCCCCCCCAAAAAAATTCACTCCTCCTAGCACAATCAAATTTTAGCCGCTTCTGCCCCACCTCCCACACTCCAAATCCCTCCTCGTAGCACAAATCTTCCCCCAATTTTCCCCTCCTAGCAAAAAACATCCCCCCAATGACCTCTACTTGCACAAATCCCCTGCAAAAAAAAATGCCCCCTAGTACAAATCCCCTCCTCCCTCTACCTAATAACCTCTTCTAGCACAAATGCCCTAAATCCCCCCTCTAAACACAAATAGCCCCAAATTTCCCCTCCTGAAATCATTCTTACCCCCTGCTGCCCCCCAATCTCCTTGTGGCACCCCCCATCTAGCATGATACCACAGTGCCCAGGTTAGTTTCCCTCCTGCCCAACCCTTGTCCCGGCCCTGCCCCCACAGCAACCCTGCTTGCTCTCTCTGTGTGTCCATAAGACTCAGCTCTGCCCCACCCTGCTCCCTCCTCACTGGCTGTAATTGACAGCAGAAGGAGCCAATGGCTCCTGGTGCTGTGTCTGAGCCAATGAGGAGGGAGATAGCCAAGAGATCCTTTGCATTCGGGCACATCGCTGGATTAAAATAAGGTAAGTATTTAAGGCAGGGGGCTGGAGCTGCATACTAAAGATTTTTTACCTTAATGCAGAGAATGCTTTTAAGGTAGACCAAGAACCGAATGAGCAAACACCACTAATTGCTCAATTCTTGTTCTTCAGTCTGCAGAGAGCCGGTGACTGTCAGTCCCTCCGACTCTCTGCTCTGCCCCTGCAGCGCTCAGCTTTGCAGGGTTCAGGAGTGGCTGGCTCAGTCTCCTAGTGACATGCTCAGAGGCTGAGGCAGCTGCCAGTCCAGGCATCTGGGTGGATCCTTGCAGAGCCTGGACCGGCTGAGTGACATCAGCTGACAGCAGATTTTAGAACGCTGTTGGCTGAAAATGGGTCACAGGAATGCAGAACTAAGGGCACTCCTATAAGGAGCTTTGGCCCTACTTCTCCTTTAAGGAAAGACAACAGTAGAGAAACGACTCTGCTGGAGGCTCCATAATGTGGACAAACATCAATACTAGGGGAGGGGCTTGTTTACAGTTTAGTGTACTAGCTGTTGCCAAAGTATCATACTGGAAGAAGAATGGCGAGGGACATGCGGCACCTTGCAGATCGTCTTTTAACCACAACACAGTATAAGGCTGAAGCCCTGAGGTGTTCTGGTGCCTCTGCACCGGGCAGGAGTCTCACTATTTATTATGTCAGGTAATTAATTGTTGGCTGGATTTCCAAGCAATCCGTCCGCATCAGAGTAAAATGCAATTGTGAGCCATGTTGATACTGATGTAATTTACGCTCGCAGCAACTAATTAACAGCGTGAACACATCTCCTGAGAGAGCCCGACGCAATGATTACTGCAACGCTTCTGAGATCGCTTTAATCTGAGTCTGGTTTGGTTACAGATCGTGCTCAGACCTGCAAATAATCAGATGGGAAAGAATCCATTTATCACTTCACAATGGGCCACAACGTGTCAGCCAAAGAAAACCCCCAAAAAAACAAAAAACTTGTCCTGAGTTTTGTGGCAGATCCCTCCGTGATCCCACCTTTCTCCATAACTCTATACATATATGTATGACACAGCGACTAAAACTGCTTCTACTGCTCTTCACCGAGTTTTATATCCACTGCTTTCCCGATTTTTTCAAAGTTTTCGTTCTACTGCCGCTTCTTGTACATCCTGACACTTCCACCAAAGAACCATCAATGGCTGGTCTGAGGACACCCAGTCTGGTGTAGATGACGGCCTTCTCTGAACACGGGGTGGCCAGAGTGTCATTTTATTTTTATACTAGTAAGAGAAAAATTAGGTCTTTGATTGCTGACTACCTACTGAAATACCAGTCTCCTGGCTGTCTCTGCGGTACACCGCCTTAGACAAAGACCAGGAACAAGCACAAGGATTAGATCAGCATTTCTCAACCTTTTTCAACAAAGAAGAGCCCTTGAAATATCTTTCTGATCTCGGGGAACCCCTTCTAAAAATTCCTATATCTACAATTCATGATACATTAGTGTGATGATTGCTGGAATGTAGTAGATTAGTATCGGGACCAATACTGAGCATTTGCGCAAGTACATGTACTCGCGCAAATGCTCCCGATGCTTCACCCGAAACCTATTTGGGGAGTGACGAGCGGGCTGAGAGGGGGGCGGAGAGCGGGCTGAGAGCAGCACAGCTTTCATTGCAATATCTGTGTGTTTTCTGCCACACGTCGTCACTTATATCCCCTCCCCCTTGTCCGGGCACTTTGAGAGACAGATCACCCTTCCCAGGATTGAACGGGTGATCTGTCTATCAAAGTGCTGCATTTAGGGACACAATTTGGGACACAAGGCTGCATTTGGGGACACAATTGGGGACACAAGGCTACACATGGCTGCATTTGGGGACACAAGGCTACACATGGCTGCATTTGGGGACACATGGCTGCATTTGGGGACACAAGGCTACACATGGCTGCATTTGGGCACACAAGGCTGCATTTAGGGATACATGGCTGCATTTGGGGACACAAGGCTGCATTTGGGAATACATGGCTGCATTTGGGGACACAAATCTGCATTTGGGGACACAAGGCTACACATGGCTTCATTTGGGGACACAAGGCTGCATTTTTTTTAAAAGTATCGGTGATCGGTATCGATGAGTACATGAAAAAAAGTATCTGTACTTGTACTCAGTCCTAAAAAAGTGGTATCGGGACAACCCTAGTGGAAATAATTACCCCCTTACAGATGGCTAAAAAGATCAATGGTGTCAATGAAAATGAATCTAAGAGAGAAATTGCTCATTGCTCAAGGAACCCCTAGCAACCTCTGGGCGAGGTTTCTCAACTAGAATTCCTCCAGAGGTTACTAGGGGTTCCGTTAGCCTCTTAGATACTATATTGTCAAAAGTATTGGGACACCTGACTTTACAAGCACATAAACTTTAATGGCATCCCAGTCTTAGTCCTTGGGTTCAATATTGAGTTGCCCCCCCCCCCCCCCCCCTTGCAGCTATACCAGCTTAAACTCTTCTGGGAAGGCCGTCCACAAGGTTTAGCAGTGTGTCTATGACCCTTTTCACACTGGGTCAGTTTGCAAGCGATATAATGCAAAAAATAGCGCCTGCAAACCAACCTGAAACAGTGACTGCTCTTTCGGGTCATTTGAGGTGTTTGATCGGGTTGAGGTCAGGACTCAAAGCTCAGTTAGGTTAGGCTTAGCCCCTTAGTTCCAGTGAAGAGAACTTATAGATTTACAATTTTTCTACATTATCAAGGGAACTCTTAAGACTGGGGTAGGCAACCTTGACCCTCCAGCTGTGGTGAAACTACAAATCTCATCATGCCTCTGCCTCTAGGAGTCATGCCTGTGATTGTCAGGGTCTTGCAATGTCTCATGGGACGTGTAGTTTCAAAACAGCTGGAGGGCCGAGGTTGCCTACCCCTTTCTTGAGACACTTTGGACAACTGCTCCCAACTTTGTGGGAACAATTTGGAGATGGCCCCTTCCTGTTCTAACATGACTGCGCACTACAAAGCAAGGTCCATAAAGACATGGATGAGTGAGTTCGGGGTGGAGGAACATAACTGACCTCGATAGAACACCTTTGGGATGAATTACAGCAAAGACTGCAAGCCAGGCCTTCTTGTCCAACATCAGTGCCTGACCCCACAAATGCACTACTTTGGTCCAACTTTTATGCAACTTGAGGGCCATAGACTTTAATGTGAACCCTCAGAAGTTGCATGAAAGTCATACCCGAATGTTATACAATGCAACTTGTGTGCAACAGTTGTCCATTATCACTGGTCAAAGCCAAAGTCATATCCATGTTGCACCCATCCAAAGTTGGGTCAAAGTTGCACTCCAAGGTCAGAGCAACTTTGGAGTCACACCAGTGTGAATGGAGCTTTACTGTTAGAGGGTGGCTACATTTGTTCTCCATGGTCCCACTGTGTGTAGGAATGTAACCACTCTCTCTTCCTGCTACTGAGATGGTCTGTAGACTATGGACTGTGTATTGTGCATAGGGGAGTGCAATGGTAGCCAACATGCAATGCACAATAGAGAACATCTGGCACTTTCCTCCATATTCTCCTATGATAGAAACATGGACGCTTCCTATCCTGAAAATGCCAGTTGTCTGGCTGTCATATCTATGCCCTTTACTGCAATACTTTGGTTACAGACCTGGAATAAGTACTACTGGAAGTAAAGACTGTTGACTTTTCCTTGACACCCCTGATCAGCATTGTTCTGGGTCAGTGAGTCCCAAAGAAATCAGAGGATCGGTGTAACAGTCAGGCAACTATCAGAAGGAGGTCATCATTTATCTGATGGCAGCAGGTTTCCTTTAAGTGTTTTATTCTTACAATAACACACAGTCCCCGATCTGTCGCACGGTGGACCCGACACACGCAGCTCCCTAATGCAGAAATCATTGCTGGAAGCTTAACCAATGACATTAGAATAAGCACAGACTCCAAGACAAAGGCATTATTATGTGGCCGGGTCCGTGCCACCAGGATTTGCATCTTATTAAATCTCCCTTTCATGCTCAGGACCCGTAATGGAACGTGCCGGAGCATAGAGGAGAACTGATTATGGAGATTGTGTGTCTGCCAACGGCAAAATATAAACTGGCTGCATCAACGCGGCCTCCGCGTCCACCGAACCGCCAAGACACACGGAAACGCGGAAACTTCTTCATCTCCACTTTTATATCCCAAATACAAAAATTCATAAATGTCCCGGATATATCTACTGATCCTAATCAATCTATATCCTAAAATAGAGTATGTATGTGAACTTAAAGAGAAACGCTGCTTTTTCTTTCTATCTATCTAAATATCTATCATCTATCGCTTTCTCTCTCTTTCTCTCTATCTCTCTATATATCTCTCTCTCTCTCTCTCTCTATCTTTCTATCTATCTCTCTCTATCTCTCTCTCTATCTCTCTCTCTATCTCTCTCTCTATCTCTCTCTCTATCTCTCTCTCTATCTCTCTCTCTATCTCTCTCTCTCTATCTCTCTCTCTATTTCTCTCTCTATATAGCTCTCTCTATCTTTCTATCTCTCTCTATCTTTCTCTCTCTCTCTCTCTCTCTCTCTCTCTCTCTCTCCATCTATCTCTCTCTCTCTCTCTCTCTCCATCTATCTCTCCATCTATCTCTCCATCTATCTCTCCATCTATCTCTCCATCTATCTCTCCATCTATCTATCCGAATATCTAGCTATCTATCTGAATATTTATCGATCCGAATATCTATCTTTTTTTCTATTCTAAAAAGTGCTCCAGTCCCTGCTGCAGAGAAACACCTCCATACCAAAATATTAACACCCCCAATAACAGGATATTACCCCCTCCATGCTTTATTGTAGGCATGGTGTTATTTGGATAGTAAGCTGTATTGTATTTCTGCCAGACATATCTTTTGGCGTTGAGGCCAAATCAGTCTATTTTAGTCTCAACTGACCACTGTAAAAACACACCTTGAAGATTCGGAGGCCACATGGAAAGAGGTGTTAAGGTAAAAGGAGGCTAAAATCAAATTATTTGGCGGAAATCCAATACAGCTCGCCACCCAAATATTGCAAAGTCTAGATGTGCAAAGTTAGTAGAGACATATTCCAACAGACTAAAGGCTGGGATAAAGCAAAAGGTGTTTTAACAACATACTGACACAAAAGGGGGGGATCCTTTTTCCAACTCAGTAATTCTGTGTTTGAATTTTTTTTTTTCTGATATGTTGATGTTATAAGTTGCACTAGTTAATACAGCTGGATGTCTTCATTTCAGGCTGCAAAGCATCAACATGTGATTTTTTTTTTTCTATATCCACTGTAAATGTGTAAAAAGGCCAATTTAGAAAACTCATCTTGCACTCTGTTTTCTATCAAATGTGGACATCAGGTGAACACTGCAAATTCATTTCTACTAAATTGCAAATTTACAAATTATAACAAGATTGACAATATTACATTTAGCATCGAAACAGATGTTTGGGGAGCAAAACGAAACTCCAGTAAATGCTATTTGTATGCAAAATAGTCACATGACCCCCTAATTTACAACGCCAGGCCTTCCTGTGAAGAAGAAAATGCGTTTCCTTGTTACTCTAACTGCCATTTAGACTAAATGGAAAAGAAGCTTCCTCTGATCTATGGAGGGGGAGGGGGGTCATGGACACATAATTAGAAAGGGTGTGAAGATACGGCTTTCATATTAACTGCTCCCCCGTTGCAAGGAGAGAAGATACAATGTTAATTGGTTGTATTAAGTGATTGCAGCAGCTTTTTATATCTAACCAATATCCTGTTTATTGGTTAGGAGTAACTTCTTTACAATTAAGTTTGTCTTCATTTAAAGACTTAAAACAAGGACTATCCTGCTAACATTGGAAGACACAGTTGGGCGGCATGCTACACAGAGGTGGTAGTCGGAACAATCATCAATTCTCGACTCAACTACGCAAACTCCCCCTACTTAGGTCTACTAAAATACCAGATATCGCGCCTACAAGTCATCCAGAACACAGCAGCCAGGTTGATAACAGGAAAGAACCCCTGGGAATCTATCACCCCATCCCTGAGGGCCCTTCATTGGCTAACTGTAAAGAACCGGATTACATTCAAGAGCCTCTGCTTCACCCACAAATGCACACAAGGAAGGGCTCCTCAATACTTATGCGAGAAAATAAAGCACTACACCACGCATCGCACTCTCCGATAATCTAACCAAAACCTCCTCCACATCCCCAAATACAACTACAAATCAAAGGGAGAACGAAGATTTGCAGTCCAAGGACCACGGCTATGGAATGCTCTACCAACCGACATCCGCTTTGAAAAAAACCATCAGGCCTTCAGGAAGAAGCTCAAGACCCACCTCTTCTGAAGGATTAGGATGACGCCGGATGGAAGCGCCTTGAGGCGATTTAGTTCGCATGTGCAGCGCTATACAAGTTATTCACTCACTCACTCTTACTAGTCGCAGTAGTTTTAAAAAAACGGGGCCTAAACTTCAGGACCTTTACTTCTTGGTACCACCATGCTCCCCAACCATGCTGGATTCTGTGTCTGTCCCAGTATTTTACCCTAATTATGCAGTTCCATGACATGTCGCAGTACTGCATGGCACAGGCGGTAGCCTGGCCAGTAGGTACCACATGTGATGGACACAGATGGTGGCCAAACTAAGCTGTCCAGCAGTTATCACACATGGAAGACACAAGTGATGGTCAAACCAAACTGTCCACCAGGTACTGTACATGCAGGACACAAGTGATGGCCAAACCAAGCTGTCCAACAGGTAACCCACATGCATAACACACGTGGTGGCCAAACCAAGCTGTCCAGCCGGTACCACACATTCTGGACACATATGGTGTCCAAACCTAGCCATGCAGCAGGCACCGCACACGCAGAACAGAAGAAGTGGCCAAACCAAGCTGTCCAGCAAGTACTGAACATGCTGGACACAGGTGGTGGCCAATTCAAGCTATCCAACAGGTACCGCACATACAGGACACAAGTGGTGGACAAACCAAGCAGTCTAGCAGTTACCACACATGCAGAATTTAAGTGGCGGATGGGCCAAGAAAAATTAGCTGTCTGGTGGTTCATACACTTAGAGGGCATCCAACTGACCATGAGTGACATGACATGCTTTTTGCCACTGACCACTGGGGTATTCGTTTCCTCCCATCAAACCTAGGCAATTTTTCTCAGTGTTGTCCAGGCATTATTACTAGTTATTTTGTAGTATAATATTCTCAACCCTCATACTGTATCCACTATGTTGTACAATATATAGTCTGGAGCCTTACATGCTATGTTGTATGTTACATAGTTCTAACTTGTCTATTTTGTAAGCTGTGCTGTACATTACATACTCCCGACTAAGGAGCTTATTGTTGCAACCGCTGCTTGCTAAGTATAGGTAGTAGTAGTTCCTCAAAATCAACTGGACATGTTCTGTAATGCTAATTTTTCAGTTCCAATGATTGTCAGAAAGGGACCCCCCCCCCCCCCCCCCCCGGGCCACTGGTTGTCTTTAAGGGTTTGTAAAGGAATTTTTTTTTATCTTAATAGCTTCCTTTACCTTAAAGCGGAGTTCCAACCACAATTAGCATTTTTTAAAAGTATGTCCTTTCATCATGCGTTTTTATAATATAAATGCGGTCACTTACTATTTTACAATCCGCTGCCGCTCCGCAAAGATAGTTTATAAAACTAGGTCTACACCGTTGTCATTTTGCTTATGGGCATTGTGAAGCCTACAAGCACTTACTTCCTGCAAGTCTTGGATGGGGAGTGATAATTGGGTAGCGCACTGCATCCTGGGAAGTGATAACACACATTTCCCAGGAGCATTAGAGGGAGATGATGTCAGAATCCTAGGTGATTCCAACGGCAGATTTCGTGGGACCGCATAGCAACAGGCATTTCCAGATGAGTATATATTTTTTTTTCCTTTTTTAGGTCTAATGAGCACAATAATGGAAAAAAAAAATTGGGATGGAAACTCCACTTTAATGCAGTGCGGTTTTCATGTACTCATTGTTCGTTTTCGCGTTGCTGTAATTTTTCTCTGATCTCCACACTTCCTGGTTGTCTGTTTTCTGATGACCACAGTACTGGGAGCTTTCTCTCTGTGGTCACTAACTTCAAGGAGGTGTGATTACTGTGTGTCTAAAACCCCTCAGCACCAATCACTTTCGTTTTACAAACCATCACTGCCCTGTATTAGCTCTGTGGCTCTGTACATCACAGAAGCAGGAAACTAGAACTGTAGGTACATTATATGATTGATTTTGATCTATTTTTAAAAGGAATTAGTTAACTATTATGTCTCTATACCCTGTAAACAGTCATTTCAGCAAAAAAAAAAATTTCCTTTACAACTCCTTTAAGGGATTGATGTTGGTGTACATGATTTGGTTCCTGGGCAGGTGGCTTCTACATCCCAGAGGATCTCCACAGTCTTTGGCTTGTAGTGTAATGCAATAATAAATTAAATTGAAGTGCCACACCGCCGCTAAGAGGTCCAGATACAACTCGATTCCATTAAAAGTCAGGGGTGCAATCCTAAAAGTAGCCAACGCATTTCAGGTATCCAATTACCTCTTCATTACATTTTTTCCAGTGTGAATTACAAGCACAGGCCTTATCAGCGGCTTTTTTGGTAGTTCAGTTAGTGTGCTTCCATCAGTAAGGATCAGAAGGCCTCAGTGTCAATAAGTGCCACAAAATCTTCAGTGGAGGAACTGCCACTACCCATCTTGGCCACGCGACAACCTTTTTGTTGGGTGTTAATATTGTGGATCCAAAAAGCTGTTATTACGTTTTGGAGAACTAGTGGGTATTAGAGAGAGAGATAGAGAAATAGAAAGAGAAAAGGACAGTATAGTAGTACACCTGGCCACTGGTGGACCCCATGCAAGAACAGTCAGCCCAGTACCATCAGCTTGGCCTTACTTCTAAACCTCTATGTACCACCAAGCTGATAGTAGAGGCCACGCTCACTGTTCTTGCATGTGGTCCACCAGTGGCTGGCTGTACTACTATACTGTCCTTTTCTCTCTCTCTTTAATACCCACAAGTTCTCCAAAATTTTGTAACAGCTTTTTGGATCCACATAATTAACACCCAATGATAAAGTTTTCACGTGACCAAGATGGGCAGCAACCGTTCCTCCACCAAAGACTTTGCGGTACTTATTGACACACTGCCATCCTTTCTAAAACTCAACAGATGGAAAACAGTGCGCGCGCCATAATTAATTTTATCACCAGTTAACTAGCCCTGCCCGCCTGCAGATCAGCTGACGAGCCATTGACGGCGCCTGGAAAAGCGGCGAGAGCTTGACTCAGCCGAGCTAATTGAGAGTCAGGAGCGGGCGGGCGGGCACGTCACGCAGTGGGTTTTTGCAATATAATTGGAAAACAAATTAAAGAAATTGTGGGAGGTGTCGCTGCAGGGAATCGTGTATTCCGCAGATTTTTAATAACTGTTCCAGCGCTATTTCATTATAAATAATGGATCTCGCCCCCTACGCTTTGCTTGTCATTGAATAAATATGCCATTTGCCTTTGAATAATACACGGGAGCTAATTATGAATTTTGATTCGTAAATCAGCCGTACAGGAGGCTAGGCATGGCAAGATTTAGACTTATTCTCTGAAGCATTAAATATTTATAGAAAGACGGCAAAGAAAAAAAAAAAAGAAAACAGATCACAACTTTCACAGCGTGTCAATTCGCCCCCGCCGCAGCTTTTTAAAGCCCAAATTTACGGCACAACGTCCACTTTTTGTCAAAGCAATGCCTAATTCTGAAGATTCATGTCACACGCTTGCCGTGCTCATTGTGCTAACAGATGCGATTACACACAGTCGTTATTTAGGGAGGCTTTGTACAAGAAAAAAAAGAAGAGAACGAAAGACAAATTTTGTTTGTTCTTCAATTCCCTGGTTAGATTTGGGTGAAGAAAAAGTAAAGCTTTGTTCACAACTGCAACCAGGTGGCTGAGCTGCGGTTTTATTCCCCTCTCCCCCAACCGCCTGCATAAAATTATGTGGTGCTTTCGTGGCCAAGGCAAAACTTACGACTTATTTACACTAGCAGTGTCCTCCAAAGAGCAATCTGCATTCGGATCACTCTTTGGATAGCATTTGAGAGCCGGTTCACACCACAGAAATGCAGTCTGGATGCGTTTTTGGGTGTGTTGTCAATGCATTTTGCCACTTTTTCCAATGTTTGCTGGGTTTTTCTTGCTGTAATGCCTTCTGCTGTGTTTTTTATGGATTTTGCTGCATTCCAGTGCAGTTCCTTGCAGGAAAAAAAACAGGATGTTCTACTTTTGACTGTACTAGAACGCACTGCAATGGTGTGAATTTTGGCATTGGGATCTATGTAGCCTACTGTCCATGCTTTTTGATGCAAACAAAAAAAAAATGCACTGGACTGCATGTGGCATAAACCGGCATCAACTAGCGGTTGCATTGTATTGCCCACATGTTACGCATTGCATGCAGTTGCAGACTGGCTCCATTCACTTGAATAAGCAGAGTGCGTGGCGTGTGTACATCTCCGTCTGCAGCGATTGAGAGGCAGTTTAACCACTTCAGCCCGGACCATATTGCGATTCGGCACTGCGTCTCTTTAACTGACAATTGCGCGGTCATGCGACGTGGCTCCCAAACAAAATTGCCGTCCTTTTCCCCCCACAAATAGAGCTTTCTTTAGGTGGTATTTGATCACCTCTGCGGTTTTGAGTTTTTGCGCTATAAACAAAAAGCGCGACAATTTTGAAAAAAAATAATATTTTTAACTTTTTGCTATAATAAATATCCCCCAAAAATATATAAAAAAAATCCTCAGTTTAGGCCGATACGTATTCTTCTACATATTTTTCGTAAAAAAAAAATCACAATAAGCGTTTATTGATTTGCGCAAAAGTTATAGCGTTTACAAAATAGGGGATGGCTTTATGGCATTTTAATTAATATTTTTTTTTACTAGTAATGGCGGCGATCAGCGATTTTTATCAGTACTGCAACATTATGGCGGACACTTCGGACACTTTTGACACGTTTTTGGGACCATTGGCATTTTTATAGCGATCAGTGATATTCTATTAAAATGCATTGATTACTATAAAAATGTCACTGGCAGGGAAGGGGTTAACAATAAAGGGCGAGGAAGGGGTTAATCATGTTCCCTGGGTGTGTTCTAACTGAAGGGGGGTGGACTGACTTGGGGAAATGACAGATCGCTATTCATACATTGTATGAACAGACAATCAGGCATTTTTCCCCCTGACAGGACCACACAGCTCCCGGTTCTTGCTCTGTAACGAGAGATCGCGGGTGCCCGGCGGTGATCGCGCCCGCTGGGCATGCACGCGCCCCTATTGGCTGCTCGGCGAGATGACGTACGGTAGATCTACGTGATCTCGCCCAGCAGAGCCGACCTGCCGCCGTATAACTGCGACGGCTGGTCGGCAAGCAGTTAAGCACAGCTCAACTGCTGGATTTTACTGCCCCCCCAACAGAAAGTGAAAACATACCCTTAAAGCGGTTGTATACCCGCTGAACATTTTTTTTTTTAACCCTGTAAAGCAAAAGGCAGAATGAGCTAGTATGCACCACACGGTGAGTTCTTCACACACTACACCACTGCATCGGCTGTGCTGCCATTCTCAACAGGTCAGGGAAAACCCAGGAGAAATTCTAGAAAAACAAGGACAGCTGGCACACCAACCTTGCGCATTACCTTTGCAACAAAAGATGATATTTATTAAATAAAATATTGTACTCAGGAACTAGTGGTAAAATCAAGCGAGAAAAGTCCATGAGTGGGATGAGAGTAGTCCAAGTTTACGACGTGTTTCGAGGGTGACCCCTCTTCCTCAGGGCTCTCAGGCCTTACCAAGGCCTCTTTCACTTGCGTGAACAGCTCTTCTGAACGCACAATAGATTCTAAATGCAAATACCACACTTAGAATCAACTCCAGACCTTTTACCTGCTTAATTGATGAATAAATAATGAAGGAGTAGCCCACACCTGACCATGAAACAGCTTTTGATCCAATTGTCCAATTGCTTTTGGTTCCTTGAAAAAGGGGGAATGGCTATTAAGAGCTGTAATTCCTAAACCCCTCCTCCGATTTAGATGTACATACCCTCAAATTAAACCTGAGAGTGTGCACTTTCAGCCCATCCATTATATAACTATAGTTTGAACACGTTTTGGTAAATACCTGAAAAATTAAAAAAAATTGTGCCTGTGTCCAAATATATATGTGGACCCTAACTGTATATAAATAAAAGCTGATCATTGTAAGATGATCACCAGAAGAAAGCCAAAAAAAGAAAACAAATGCAACCATCACATCTAAAAATTGGTAAACTGCAATATAATTTTTGCTTTTGGGTTTTTAGATTTTTATATATTTTTTAACAGAAAAAGCTATACAGATTTAAATTACAACAATTTTTATTCTAGCACCCTAGAGAATAAAATGGTGAATAATATTGTGAAAGATTATGTTACGCCGAGTAAATTGATACCCAACATGTCATGCTAAAAAATTGCGTCCGCTCGTGGAATGGCGACAAACTCTTACCTTTTAAAATCTCCATAGGCGTTGTTTAAAAAATTCTACAGTTTGCATGTTTTTGACATACAGAGGAGGTCTAGGGCTAGAATTATTTCTCCCGCTCTACCAATCGCTGCGATACCTCACATGTGTGGTTTGAATACCGTTTACATATGCGGGTGCTACTCGCGTATCCGTTCGATTCTGCGCGCAAGCTTGGCGGGACGGGGCGAGTTTTTTGGCTCCTAACTTTTTTAGCTGGCTCCTAGATTCCAAGCAAATTTGTCAAACCCTGAATTACAAGATGCCTAGGCGAAGTGACTGGACTGGGGCTCAGGGAAGGCTTAGGTGGCGCTTTTCTGAAAAACAATACAACTCTATTTGGCCACAACAGGAAATGATTCATGTCACAGCTACCGATAGGTCCACTTTATAACTTTACTTGCATTTTATAGTACAAATTAGGCTCCGGCCCCTGCCAGCGGATATGTTGGCTCCTAACGCTTGAGGCACAATCCCCTCATATACGCACAGTTCTGCGGCTCTTTGGAGTGGAAGACATTGTATATTTGCCGAGCCATGCTAAGTTATTTTGGCTTCCTAATTAAGAGTGTGACATTTTCTGCTCTTAATTTATATTCAGGAGGAAACTGGCAAACAGGACGAAAAAAAAAACTCATGGTCTGCTTTCTCACATTTTTCATTCCCCCTTGGACCCGTCCATGGGAATATCATTAATTAGCATCATTAGTTTTCAGACACTGTCGGCAGATTCTTGCAGCTTCCACTTAACACCTTTCACTTATTCTCCATTGTCACATCTCATATTTGCATATAGACAAGCTCACCGGCCTCCTTGACTTTGACAAGGGCAGATTGTTGCCTGGGTGCGTGCCGAGGACGCCCGGGCCACGTGGCGGGGCTTGTTTGGCCCTTTGTTGTAACTGACCGGTGGGCACCGTGCCGAGCCGGCAACATGGTACATTCACGGGACGCCACGACCGACGCGAGAAACATATTACTAGCTGAACGTAGGTCTGAAACATCAGATTATTTGTCGGCTGCTAAAGTCACATACGTTGTTTAAAGTTACACTCACCCACATGTGATATTTCACTGACTCACACGTGCTGCTTCCTCTCCCATATCTCATTAATTTCTAAAAATGGACTTCAGCCAAAAAAACTAGCATTCGGTTCTACTGAATTACATACAGTTGTGCTCATAAGTTTACATACCCTGGGAGAATTTATGATTTCTTGGCCATTTTTCAGAGAATATGAATAACACAAAACTTTTCTTTCACTCATGGTTAGTGTTTGGCTGAAGCCATTTATTATCAATCAACTGTATTTACTCTAAATCAGGGGCGTCAAACTCAATTTCATTGTGGGCCGCATCAGCATTATAATTGTCCTTAAAAGGGCCGGTTGTATCTGTAAGATTAGATGTCCAGCGCATCCCCTCCCCTTAAATTAGAAGTCCAGAGCCACCCCACCATCAGAAGTTGTGTCCCCCACTCTCTCTTACATCACAGTGCACCCCCTTTCCTTATGCTTGGGTAGTTTCTGTTGTGATTAGGATTTAAAAAGAGTAAACACAGTTGATTGATAATAAATGGCTTCAGCCAAACACTAACCATGAGTGACAACATTTTTTTTTAGGTTATCATTCATATTCTCTGAAAAATGGCCAAGAAATCATAAATTCTGCCAGGGTATGTAAACTTATAAACTGTACACGGCTCCTCCACCACATCTGCACATTGGAATGCATGGGCAGCACTGCTGAAGCGCCTGCAAATCGTTTTTGGCAGCGGCTCTATATGGGCGCTTTTAACCCCTTTTTAACCCCTTCTAGGGGGTTAAGAGCTCCCTGCTTCTGCCTGAATAGCGGTACCAAAGCGCCGCTATAACAGCGATTAAGCTCCGCTAACACTAGCAATGCTTTACTGCCATCGCCTCACCGCCCCAGTGTGAAAGGGTCCTGAGGAGTCCTAGAAAGACCTAATATAAATATTGGCATTTTTTTTAGTTTTAGATGTAACAACCTTTTTAATAAATATATAAAGTTGCGTATGATTGCAGGCTGCACACATTTACAATGAGATTATATTTTGTATAACTTTGTTGCTTATAATGTAAAACGTTGCAAAAAAAAAAACCTCTAAAGGGGCTCGGTGGCACCTGAGACCTGTATGGAGTCAGATGTCAGAAAGTGAAGAAAGTGAGAATAGCATCAGTAGCGCAACGGTTACCATGTGAACAGAGCAGTGTCTTGTCTTCTCCGACTCGCGGTTATAGGAGTAAACAATACAGGAAAGCAGATACCGATGTAAGAAAGTCGTCCGCTGTCATCATCACCATCACTCAGGTCACCTTGAAGAGTGATTAGCCCCAGAATCGGGGGGTATCAAAAATCTAAATATATCCTCCTGTCCAGTAGGGAAATCCCATTAGAGGCCGGCGGAAAGGAGATGATATTTATCCCGGGGCAAATTAATCTTAATGACCCAGAAAATGCTAAACCCGTATGTGAGAAATGCCGTCATTCAAATCTGAAGTCCAGGCAGGGAAAAAAGACGCAAAATAACGCAGATCTGTTTTCTGTGACAAGTTGGGAGTTATTTAGCTCATTGGTAGCACCAAACAGTGAGTTTCCTCCATGCCAGGGTTTTTTTTGACCACTTTTATTCAAAACAAAGCAAAAAAGTTTGCATGGATAGCTTCCCAACACAGCGGGTTCTCACCATCAATACGAAACATAAACTGCATTGAGCCCCCCAGCTCTTTATTGGCCTTGTGCCTCATGCCTCCTCCTAACCGTCAAACCAAATTGGCTGATGCTCGATAATCCGGGGTGGCGGGGGGGTGGGCGAAACCAAAATGGTGGAAAATGAAGCCTCCCCCTGGAGATGGACATGATCGGAGAACACCCCCCCGCGGGAGACGGATGACCGCCTTAGGAGGCAGATATCCTGACCGGGTTGACGCCGATCTCCCCTCCCCTGTCTGAGCCGGGGAGTGCTGGATGGCTGAGTCGCTGTGGGTGAGCCATCGTGGTGGCTGGTGGGTCAGTCGGTCTTCCCCTGATTTTCCTCCGGCCGCGTGTCTCCTCCCTTATGCTTCCTCCCCGTTGGCCAATAAGATCGCTTCTCCTTTCGACCAATCTGGAAATGGGTCTGCACCGAGCCCACCCTTTTTTGAAGCCTATTAGAACCTCTCGCTCCAATCATGTAACCCCCCCCCCCCCCATTTGCTGCATCCGGTGCTCTTTATGTAGATTAGGGGGCCGGACGCATTATTAAAAGGAATAATAATAATACATTTTAACAATCATAAAACTAATAAATGCAAATACAGCCTTTTGGGAACAGAGTCAGAACAAAGGGTGGGCAGAAAGGGGTGGCTGCCCTCAGCGCAGTGAAGGGATAGGGGCACTGCATGTTCCTTCTCCTTTAAGGCTGACATGAGTAGTATCACTACTTCTGCCAGCCCAGGGCTGGAAGCAGCAAGAAGAGGAGGAGAAAGCCGGGAGGAGGTGCGGCTGTGCGCTCTCTCCCCTTCCTTCTGATAAGCTTGCACAAATTGAAAGGGGGGGGGGTGCAATTTGGCATCCTTATTCTGGGCACTGGACGATCTTGTCCTGGCACTGCCTGGGAATGCCCATTCCTCCAGATCGACGCCCACCCATCAATGCATTTTGCTATACTCCTCCTAAGAGCCAGCCCTCGGCTTACAACAGGACTGAGAGCCCCTGAGAGGATTACTGAGGCCGAAGGCTGTGATGTTTTCAGGAAGCGCTGTACAGCACCCAGCTGGCCCCTCCCACCAGCTATGATGTCCCTGCATTACATAGAGAAGTGCAGAGAGACTGTAATCACATCACAGGGAATAAAATAAGGAATGTAATAAAATCAGAAAGGGTTTGTTTAAAATGTCATTAGCATGTTGATGAGAGGAGGGGAGGGGAGGGGAGGGGGGGGGGGAGGAAGGAACCAGGGAAGGCAAAATGTAAGCAGATTACACTTCAGGTTTAATGATACAAACAAGAAACACATTACCATAAACTCTCATCTGTACTGAGCGTGTGCATGAGCTGTAATACTGATGACGGCTTGTGCCAACATTGTTTATTTACATTCCTATATCACTGTATGTAGGAGGAAGATGAGAACCCAATCACTAAGATTTATATTATGTCAAAGTGCTTTTCTATCTATTTAAAGGGAATGCATAGCCACAGTTTCCTTTTATAGGAAAACCTTGGTTTGAGAGTAACTTGGTAACATTGGATGGGTACAGTGAGGCTGCATTGGATGGGCACAGTGCGGCTGCAATTTATGTTTTTTTGCATATTTCAAGATTTTTTTCAGTTTGTTTGCGCACCAGCCGCCACTGTTTTAGATGCAACCATGGGAATCCAAGCTGCCATGCCAAACAGCATCCATTATCTGAGTCCTTCTCTGATCTGTGGAAGTATCAGCACTGGGACTAATATAGCAATTAAATAAACTGACAGCACACTCACCTGGAAATTACGGCATTCCTCCTTAAGAGATCCAGAATGGTAGAAAACAGCCGCAGACCTCCCAGGTGTGAACCAACCACAGCAAAACAAAATAATGGCAGTCAGTCACTTTATCATTAGCACAGAAGAATTTAATTAGGTCCCTTTTGCTGCCTGGCAGGGCTGAGTACTGAAATGGGAGCGGAGTGTCTCAACTAGAACAGGCAACTCTTAAAGGGACAGCACTGACCCAAGTGCTGGAATGCATGTAGGGAACTCCCAACTGTCCAGGACTTTTAGTTCCATCCTGACCTTTACATCATTGCATCGGAATACCAAACTTTTTACAGTGCATCCAAAAACCAGAACAACAGCAAATATGTAATATATTTAAGGTTACCAGTTCTTAGAAGTGGCAGAGGCATTCTCCTTTTTTTCCCCTTTGCAACTGGTGATCCTGCCAAGAACACCCTTCCTGTCCTAGACTCACTTTTCATGCTGTATCTATGGGCATCTTTCAGACGAAGCGGATCTGTCCAAGCAATCTCTTTGCTGATCCCTGCTAAGCAGGCAGGTGACAGGTCTGTGTCCGCTCCGCTATGCTTGCTATGGATCAGATGCCCGGCGCCCAGTGGCGGAATTTTTTTTTGGGGGGGACAGTATTCTGCCCCCCCTCCCTGGTCGGTAGCACTTACCCCATCGTCAGCGGCTTCCCCTGCTCGGCGGCAGGTCATCACGGCGACAGCTTCTGTTTCCTCCCTCCTTCTCGGTAACCAACCGGGAGTCTTCTCTTTTCAGCCAATCGGAAACGGGTCTCACACCTGCTTCTGATGGGCCGGATTGAGGCGAATATTAATTCTAGCTTTAAGCGGTGTTCCACCCAAAAGTGGAACTTCCGCTCATCTTATTCCTTCCCCCCTCCGGTGCCACAATTGGCACCTTTCAGGGGGGGTGGGGGAGTGGGGACAGGATACCTGGTATCCTTTGCCACTTCTGGGAGTCCCTGCCACGGAGCTGTGACATCACCGCAGGGCTCTCTCCTCCTCCCCTGACCGCCGGGCCAATAGGAGAGAGAAGCGTGGCCTTGCGCATGCGCAGTAGGGTTCCCGGCGTGAAGCCGTAAAGCTCTCTACGTTGCAGATGGAGAAAGGAGCCATGTGTTAGTGGGCGTCCTGACTCTCCTGTAGTCCAAGGGAGGGGGCGAGCGCGACACTCCACACCAGGGAGAAAGCCTTGCATTACTGTGTGGAGTTACAGACAGAAGAACAGTAAGTGAGGATTTCTCAGAAGAAATAAGGACATGTAAAAGCAAAATGGAAGGATGAGGTAAGTGAAGGAGGACTGCACTAAGGTAAAGGAAGATATTTAGGGGGAAAAAAAACTGTACCTTTACAACCCCTTTAACTTGCCCATCTGTCTTTATGTTGAAGGACATATCTTGAAGGTGAACACTAAAGCAAAATTGTATTATTTTTTCATTTTAAAATGTGCAGAGCAAGGTATTTTTTTATAAGAAGTGAAAAAAAAAAATGTCGTTCTACTTTAACAAATTGTCTGGAGCCACACTTTAAACATGAATGGTGGCGCCGTATCAGAGGACAGTGATAGGTAACCGGCAATCCTTTGCATAAAACTTCCCCCGGCTTTCATCTGTAACCGCTCCTGGATGGAAGATTTTTCGACTTCAAGGACAAAGCAAAGTTAACTCCTTATCAGTGACGGGTTCAGCAGGCATTTTCACGCTGACATTATCCCAGTAAGACACATGCTCTCAATTCCGCTCCTCGCCTTCAGGATTTTCTTGTAATGTGGAAAATTTCTGAATCCCTTCAAAAAAAGTTTCAGGGTGGAAATACATCTAGTCCTCCAGAATAAAAAAAACTTCAAGGTCTTTACTCAATCTCCTGTTCAGTCTCAGAAGCTTCGAGGGGATATCGCTCACACTCTGCATTTCAACAAAGGTTAAACCACCTTGTCAAAATATTGAAGTTCGACATGGAAAATTTCAGACTGTGTGGATTAGGGATAAATCTCCGGGATTATCTGCCCTTCAAGGGAGCCAACGTGAGCCGCCTTTTATTCTCCTTCACGTCTAGAAGACAGAAGGATTTCAACTACCCCACGGCATGGGCCCTTCCTGACACTCTTTGGGGACACGCCGATACTAGGTCAACCAGCCTGAAATAGAGTGTGTGTGTGTGTGTGTTGGGGATTGGGGGGTGCAAGATCTCATGCCATTCTAAAATAACACCAAAGTTATAATGTGGGCCCATTAAATCCTGACAGAGGCGGCTCTTTAATTAGGCGGTCGCCTAAGGCCTCGCACTCAGGGGCCTCGCGGCCGCCTAACCTGCATTGCCCTAGTTTTGAGGGACAGGGCTTTAACGCTGCTGTGCTCAGGCAGCGTTATGAGCCCTGACTCAGGAGCGGGGCCGCCAGCGTCCCTAACAACCAGTGAATATCGGTGACACCACCCTTTGTGACATCAATGACCCAGCATGCCCTCAGTCAATGTCGTCACAAGGGGGCAGGTTCACCAGGTGACATCACCGGGTGGCCCCCGCTCCTTAGTTATTAAAGAGCAGGATCTGAGGGCCGCCTTGTTAAAGGGGGCTTCCAGATTCCGATAAGCCCCCCGCCCACAGACCCCCACAACCACTGGCCAGGGTTGTGGGGAAGAGGCTCTTGTCCTTGAATTATTTTTCCCATCATGGGTGTGAGTGGGGCCCCATGTCAAGATTTGCCTAAGGCCTCACAAAGCGTAGAGCCGCCTCTGAATCCTGATAGCACATCACTGGAGGGCACCAGAATATGCTGATGCGTTTCATGGGCTCAATACTCATCCTTCATTAGGGCTTGGCCTCTAAGGCACTGGTCTCCAAACTGTGGCCCTTCGCTTGCATCTATCCGGCCCTTGGGACAATATTCCTCCAACTGACACCAAGGATGAGGTGACATTTCTCCCACTGACACCATTAATGGGACACTATTTTTCCCACTGACACCATCGATGGGGCACTACTCCTTCTGCTGAGACCAATGATGGGGCACTATTTCTCCCACTGACACCATTAAAGGGGCATTATTCCTCCCATTGATACCAACCACGGTGCATTATTCCTCCCATTGATACCAACCACGGTGCACTATTCCTTCCATTAATACAAATCACGGGACACTGTTCTTCCTGCTAAAACTAAAATTTTGAAAATTAACCACTTAAGGACCCCTTCACGCCGATATAAGTCGGCGACCCGGTTCGAAGCTCCGGGACCGGGACTCGCGGACCCGATCGCCGCTGGACTCCAGCGGCGATCGGTCCCTGGAGCTGAAGAACGGGGAGAGCCGTGTGTAAACACAGCTTCCCCGTTCTTCACTGTGGCGCCCGCATTGATTGTGTGTTCCCTTACATAGGGAATCACAATCAATGACATCACACCTACAGCCACACCCCCCTACTGTTAGTAACACAAATGAGGTTACACATAACCCCTTCAGCGCGCCCTAGTGGTTAACTCCCAAACTGCAATTGTCATTTTCACAATAAACAATGCGTCAAAATTGTCCGAAGTGTCCGCCATAATGTCGCAGTCACAAAAAAAAAACGCTGATCGCCGCCATTAGTAGTAAAACATTTTTTTTTTTTATAAAAATGCAATAAAACTATCTCCTATTTTGTAATTTGCGATTTTTTTTTACCAAAAATAGGTAGAAGAATACGTATCGGCCTAAACTGAGGAAAAAAAATTGCATTTCTTTTTTTTATATATTTTTGGGGGATATTTATCATAGCAAAAAGTAAAAAATATTGTTTTTTTTCAAAATTGTCGCTCTATTTTTGTTTATAGCGCAAAAAATACCACCAAAAGAAAGCTTTATTTGTGGGAAAAAAAGGAGTTTATGCAGCTCTGAGCAATCCTCTTTTATTGTTCAGTGAAATAAAACGGACTTACAGAGAAAAACCTTAGTCCGTTCCGCCCCCTTGCTGTGAGTGACAGGTTATTTACATATCTCATGCACTAGCCTGGAGACAGGCTCTTTTTTTAAATTCCCATCTCCACTCTTTTTCTGAAGTCATGTGGTTACTTTTCTGGATTTTGACTGGATGTTAGTGATCATAGCAGAATTTAGTGTAAGGAATACACAGAAAAAAATGCACGTTGACAAGGGGAGTGTAGAGGATCCACCCACAGAATCTGCAGTTTTTCAGTTCTTATAACAGACAGAGGGGAGACATTTGACAGGTAAGGATACATGCAGGAGACATCTATATCCTTATAGATCAGCACTATGGCCGTAGTTTAGAAAGGATGAGAGGGCTTTACATACACTTTAAGGTCCATGTGTTTCAGGGGCTCAGTTCAACTCCTCCTCTTTCTTTAGGGCTTAACCTCTGAAGGATTCTACATTAGAATATAATGAAAGCCAACACATTTCAGGGGCTCAATAATCCCCCTTCATTAGGGGCTCTGCTGTTAAAGGATTGTACTTTGGATATCGTGAAAGCTTCAGGGTCTCAATACTTCCTCCTCCTTAGGGCTTCGCCTCTAAAGACATTGGCCTGGATTCACAGAGATGGGCGCATATTTACACCGGCGTAGCGCACACATAGTACACTACGCCGGCGCAGCGCGGAGAGACATGCACTGAATTCAGCAAGCTATTGCTCCCAACTCTGCGTCGGCGTAGCGTACATTTCGAAGGCGCAGGCTGGCGTAAGTGAAAGTGGGCTGGAAGTGGGCGTGATCAATGCTAATGAAGCGTGACCCCATGCAAATGATGGGCCGGGCGCCAGACAAGTACTTAAAACTAACTGCCTAAGATACGCCGGATCACTGTGTACGCCGTTAACGTAACCTACGCCCAGCCAGACCCACGTGTAAAATACGTAGGCTTGAGTTCCCTGGTGCAGACCTTTGCATGTCTGGTGCCGGCTTACACCTCCTTTATGGGGAATAACTTTACGCCGGACGGAAAACTTACGCGCGTTGCGTAGAGCATGCGTCGGGCGCACGTACGTTTGTGAATCGGCATATTTCCCTCATTTGCATATTTGAATGGCTAATCAATGGGAGCATTAACATGCGTCCAGAAGAAACGCCGGGGTAAGTAAGATACGTCGGCGTAGGGTGGCCAGTTTTTAGACGTATATTGGTTTGTGACTCAGGCGCACAGATACGCCGGCGCACATTTGCACTTACGTCGGCGTAACTTGATTTATATATTCAAATATTATGAAAGCTGAAAACGGGTCTCAGGAGTGCAAAACGAATTGCACTCCCATGACCCTTAGGAGAAGCCCAGCCTAAAAAGCTCAGGCTGGAATTCTCCTTTACAGAGTTACCTTGATGAGGGCAGTCTCTTTATCCTATTTGCAGTGGCACAAGTTCTGTTTATTTTCTGGAGAATGTGTACGAGCATCGAGGAACAAATAGATTTTCAAGTCAGATAATAAAACAATCTTTGATTCACTTAAACATATGCAGATAGATTTGTTCACAAGAGAAAGTTACGGCTCCAGAATCAAAACTGCATGGATTCCTAAACTGTGCGATTCTCCAGAGAACAGTCAAACAAACAAATCTGCAGACTCTGGATTGCAGCACTGCTACTCATTATTTTGTTGTATAACGGAAGGATCTGTATAAGCACAATAGGCATCCTTATATAATGGGCGTTACCGGACAGAAAATGTTATGTGTTCCTCTGCTGAGTCGGAAAAAGAATGTTCTGGGGTGACTGAAGGACAGGTCTCCCTAGGGACTGTTCTGGGGGTGACTTGGGTGCCCTGGCTATGTAGCAATGAAGACACAGCGTCCATAGACACAGAGTGTATGACTCAGTCCCGCCCCCGGCGGCCGCGTCATTGGATGTGATTGACAGCCAGACTCCGTAGAGAAGAGGACGACAGGCGACGTACACAGCAGGTGAACGGGCTCAGGTAAGTAAATGGGGGTGAGGTGAGGAGATTCCTAATTGGTATCCTTAAGCGGTGATCCTTTCTCTCTAAGTAAACAGGGGGGCTGGGGGAGCATCATTGTCAGGTGTTTTTTCACCTTAAAGGTTGTAAAGGTTGTTTTTTATTTTCTAAATAGGTTCCTTTTAGCTAGTGGATTGTTGGTTCACTTACCTTTTCCTTCCATTTCCCTTCTAAATTTTTTTTTTTTCTTTGTCTGAATTTCTCACTTACTGTTCCTCCTCATTAAGCTGTTCTGACGGACTAACTCCCCTGGATGATGGGGGAAAGCTTACTGAGGAGAAACAGGAAGTGAGAAATTCAGACAAAGAAAAAAAATATGATATCAAGTATACCACCTGTGCTTTCAATAGTAAATTATATGATGCCAAAACCAAATAAAAACAATAGAAATAAAAAATAAAATAAAAATATAAAATATATTGCAAGAAGAAAGAAATGCAGTCCCAGTGCTATTTCTTCAGTACTGATCAACTATTTCCCATGTGCTCAATTCATCATCCGTGATTGGACAAAGCTATGTATCCACCAGCTTGTGAAGACACCGCCAGCTTCTAAAGTGATCACAAGAAACAAGCTACATATGCGAGTGCCTTTGGTTCATATAGGGCAGTGATGGCAAACCATGGCAACCCAGATGTTTTGGAACTACATTTCCCATGATGCTTTACTACATTGCAGAGTGCATGAGCATCATGGGAAAATGTAGTTCCAAAACATCTGGGGTGCCAAGGTTCGCCATCACTGATATAGGGATAACCACTCCACTCATAAGGGATGAATCTGAAACGCTTTCCAATCGGTAGGCCAGGGAATACTTCTTAAACATCTGTGGATCTCATAATAAATAGCCATCATTGTGCAATATATTTGCTGTTTATTAATAAAGTAAAGTATAAAATATTGCACTCACAAATTCCAGCAGTGTATATGGGGCTGATAAGTCAACGTGCACGTCGCTATCGTTTGGGTACAGGCAGAAAGTGATGTCGTTGTTACTCAGAAACCTCTACGCGTTTCGCAATTAATGTTGCGTCTTCGCTCACTATAGTTATACATCCATCTCTCTCCCCCCCATAGTTACACCCCCTCTCTCCCCATAGTTGTATCTTCCTCTCTCCCCACAGTTGTATCCTCCTCTCTCCACACAGTTGCACCCCCCTCTCTCCACACAGTTGCACCCTCCTCTCTCCACACAGTTGCACCCTCCTCTCTCCTCATAGTTGCATCCTCCTCTCTCCCCACAGTTGCATCCCCCTCTCTCCCCACAGTTGCACCCCTCTCTCTCCCCACAGTTGCACCCTCCTCTCTCCTCATAGTTGCATCCTCCTCTCTCCCCACAGTTGCATCCCCCTCTCTCCCCACAGTTGCACCCCTCTCTCTCCCCACAGTTGCATCCTCCTCTCTCCCCACAGTTGCATTCTCCTCTCTCCCCATAGTTGCATTCTCCTCTCTCCCCATAGTTGCATCCTCCTCTCTCCCCACAGTTGCATCCTCCTCTCTCCCCACAGTTGCATCCTCCTCTCTCCCCACAGTTGCATCCTCCTCTCTCCCCACAGTTGCATCCTCCTCTC
Source organism: Rana kukunoris (assembly GCA_029574335.1). Taxonomy (NCBI): domain Eukaryota; kingdom Metazoa; phylum Chordata; class Amphibia; order Anura; family Ranidae; genus Rana; species Rana kukunoris. The sequence goes on from CM056059.1 coordinate 316,513,499, forward strand.
TCCCCGCAGTTGCATCCTCCTCTCTCCCCGCAGTTGCATCCTCCTCTCTCCCCGCAGTTGCATCCTCCTCTCTCCCCACAGTTGCATCCTCCTCTCTCCCCATAGTTGCATCCTCCTCTCTCCACACAGTTGCATCCTCCTCTCTGCACACAGTTGCACCCCCCTCTCTCCACACAGTTGCACCCCCCTCTCTCCACACAGTTGCACCCCCCTCTCTCCACACAGTTGCACCCCCCTCTCTCCACACAGTTGCACCCCCCTCTCTCCACACAGTTGCACCCCCCTCTCTCCACACAGTTGCACCCCTCTCTCTCCCCACAGTTGCATCCTCCTCTCTCCCCATAGTTGCATCCTCCTCTCTCCCCATAGTTGCATCCTCCTCTCTCCCCATAGTTGCATCCTCCTCTCTCCACATAGTTGCATCCTCCTCTCTGCCCATAGTTGCATCCTCCTCTCTCCCCATAGTTGCATCCTCCTCTCTGCCCATAGTTGCATCCTCCTCTCTCCCCATAGTTGCATCCTCCTCTCTGCCCATAGTTACACCCTCCTCTCTCCCCATAGTTGCATCCTCCTCTCTCCCCATAGTTGCATCCTCCTCTCTCCCTAAAGTTGCACTAAAGAGCACAGAAAATGACTGACAGCTCTTAATTACTCTGCAACAACTGAAATGCCATTCCCGCAATTTCTCGGCACTTGGTGAAATTCTTACCTCGCTGTGCCAGTCTCTGTAATGAAAGAGGAGGCCGCCTCGGTGCTGAAAACCTACTTAGCGCAGACAGACATGAAAGGCCGTTGTTTTGTTCCAAAATACATCCTGCAGCACCCACAAGACTGCCACTTACAGACACTCCATGTCTCCTTTCCACGCCTGTCTGATAAACACCTTTAGAGTGGAGTAAACCATTAAAACTTTTACAGTTGGGCTTTGTAGCGCCGGAAAAGTTCTACAACTCACTGATAAAATCTCACATTTCTGAGAGATTCCGGCCCTGACCTGAGAACTCTTCTTCGTCTGCACACCTAGAGAGAAGAGATTCGCTGCTCCTGTAATGGGTCTCGCTGGGAGGCCAGGCTCACATGTTCTGTACATTTCTAGAGCCCCCGATCTACTAAGAGAGCGAGATTCTGCAAGAAGGAAAGTTCTACAGAGGCAGCAAAACTCCGACAAGCAGCTGCCAACACTTTATACATTCGGCTGCATCATCATTTTGGCTTCTCGGGAACAAACGCTGAAAAAGAGAAATGGAAAAACGGCAATTTGCACGTCTCACCGGAGCGTTCTCCTTCTACAGGTAATACACAACGCATGTCTAATGAATGGTATACAACCTGCTAGAAGCAAAGTTTACAGGGCAGTATAATGTGTAAATACGTGTATGCAGTGGGAAAATCAACATGTTCTCTTTACAGGAAGGACCTAAACATGAACCTACTTACTGACATGCATATGAGTATTTGCATATAAGAGCTTGGCCGCTTATATACACTATATTGTCAAAAGTATTGGGACAGCTGCCCTTATATGCACACAGGTGTCAGCATTAGCAGGCAGCCGCCGCTCCATTTGCACATAGTGTCAGAGATGCAGGGGCAGCAGAGGACTGTGTCTGTGTCCTGACTCCTGAATGAATGTAAGCAAGCAAACATTCATTGATGGGCACTGGTAGGCTGCATTGATGGGTACTGGTGAGGCTTCATTTGATTGGCACTGGTGGGCTGCATTTGATGGGCGCTGGTGAGGCTGTATTGATTGGCGCTGGTGGGCTGCATTTGATGGGCGCTGGTGGGCTGCATTTGATCTGCGCTGGTGAGGCTGCATTTGATGGGCGCTAGTGAGGCTTCATTTGATGTGCGATGGTGAGGCTGTATTGATTGGCGCTGGTGGGCTGCATTTGATGGGCGCTGGTGGGCTGCATTTGATCTGCGCTGGTGAGGCTGCATTTGATGGGCGCTAGTGAGGCTTAATTTGATGGGCGATGGTGAGGCTGTATTGATGGGCGCTGGTGGGCTGCATTTGATGGATGCTGGTGAGACCGCATTTGATGGGCGCTGGTGAGGCTGTATTGATTGGCGCTGGTGGGCTGCATTTGATCGGCGCTGGTGGGCTGCATTTGATCGGCGCTGGTGAGGCTGCATTTGATGGATGCTGGTGAGGCTGTATTGATTGGCGCTGGTGGGCTGCATTTGGTGGACGCTGGTAAGCTGCATTGATGGGTGCTGGTGGGGCTGCATTTGATGGGTACTTCATTAAAAAAAGGGGGGTATATTTGGGCAAGGCAAAGGGGGTGGAGTCAGGGATGGAGCCAATGGGGGGCAGCAAAATTATGTTTCGCCCAGGCTGTCAAAAATCCTTGCACCAGCCCTGCATGCACATGAACTTTAGTCTCCGCTCTAATTCATCCCAAAGGCGTTCTGATTAAGGTCAGGACTCGGTGCAGGCCAGTCAAGTTCCTCCACCCCAAACTCCCTCATCCATGTCTTTATGGTCCTTGCTTTGTGCACTGATCACCAGGTAAGAACAGAGAATTAAAAAAAAAAAAAAGGAAATGAATGCAGCAACCACATCTAATGATTGGTAAGCTGCACTATATTAACTTTTTGGCTTTTGTTTAATGCTACTTTAAAGCGGCGCTCCACCTCAAAAGGGGATGCCTCACTTGTCTGTCTCCTCCTCCCCTCTGCTGCCACATTTGGCACTTTTTAGAGGGGAGTGGGTACCTGGTTTAGATAGGTACCAATTCCTACTTCTGGGCCAGTTCACCAAGGAAGTTCGGCCCCCCTCGGCCAGTCAAGTTCCTCCACCCCAAACTTGTTCATCCATGTCTTTATGGACCTTGCTTTGCGCACTGGTCCAAATCATTTGGTGGAGGGGGGATTATGGTGTGGGGGTGTTTTTCAGGGGTTGGGCTTGGCCCCTTAGTTCCAGTGAAGGGAACACTTAAGGCGTCAGCATGCCAAGACAACTTGACTAGCCTGCACAGAGCCCTGACCTCAACCTGATAGAACACCTTTGGGATGAATTTGGGTACTAGTAGGCATGCTTCCCCTCTAAAAGCATACATTCCCCCTCCTTCCAGGACAAATCTGCCCCCTGTTGAAACCCCCCCCTCACAGCACAAATCTATGCCCCCCCATACCCCTCCCAGCTCAAATCCTCTCTCCCCTACTTCTTCTAGCACAAATCCTCTACCCCTCAAATTTCGCCTCTGAGTACACATCCTGCTCCCCCCCTCGACTACAAATACTCCCCTCCCCTTTCCTAGCACAAATCCTCTTACCCCCAACTTTCCCCTACTGGCACAACCACCCCATAAGCATTTTCCCATCCTAGAGCCAAATACCCTCCCCCTTCTACCATATCGCCTCTTTTAGCAAACCCCCCCCAGTAAAAATCCTCTTCCCCATCCCCAATTCTAACACAAATCCCCCTAAATCACCACTCCTAGCACTCCCCCCCATCAAAGAACAATTCTTAAATCCTGCTGCCCCCAAAATTCCTCCTCCCAGGGCCGTCTTAATACTATCATGGGGCCCCCAATTTCAGGGCAGTGTGGGCTCAAGGACCAGCTGCTTTGGGGAAAGTGCAGGGGCCTCCCATGCAGCTGGGGCCCCTGGACAGTGCCCAGGTGTGCCCTCTCATTAAGAGAGCCCTGCTCCTCCCAACCCAATGCCCCCTCAATCATCTCCTTGTGCCCCCCTCCACCTCACATGATACCACAGTGCTCGGGGCAGCAGCCCTCCTGCCCACCCCTCGTCCCAGCCCTGGATAGGTGGGCACAGCTTTGGCACTGGGCAACTTTTGGATCTTACTACTGTGGCACGTCTAGTCTCCCCTTCCTCCTATTTATTTCCTTTATTTCCTGTGTCGCTGAGACTTTTTCTGCAGAAATCCCCAAAATAAGACCATTAGCTGACTGCTGGGGACCCGCATCTATATACACAATGATCGGCGCAACGTGTTTGTTCCCGCACATTAAAACCCCCGAAATGAAAGCTCTTCAGATGAAATTATTGCTGGCAGTTGGGTAATTATGGTACAGCTTGTCTTCTACTACGGAACATTTAAATTTCAAAACTGAAGACGCTAAACTTTGGTAATAAAAAAAAAAAGAAGCCGATTTAATTCTCCTCTGTACGGGGAGGGGAAATCCTGCGCTGTGTTTCTTACTGATAGGCGCTCACATTACCATAAAAACAGCCTTATTTATTTTAAAGACTCTGCTCCGGGTTTTTAACCCCATCCGTTGTCAAGTAATTCACCTGGGTCATACTAACCTGGAGACGGCACTCGGAATTAGAGGCATTTTAATGCCGGCTGCTAATGTTAACCGAGGACTGGGGAGCCATTATGGCATCCGACATGAAGGTAGCTGAACAAAGCAGCCGGTCCGCTAATGGCACATTTCTACATTTCCTCTAAAAGGAATGTCTGGAGTAAGAAAAAGATTTTACCGTTTAGTGAAGTATGAATGGGGCGCCGATTCTGTGGGCATCAATCGGGCTACACGGAAAGTCTAACTCAATGGCATTTCGTTTGTTTTGTGCATCAAAAACAGCTGCCAATTCTATTAATAAAACACCAGCTCCCCCCCCCTATCCTTTGTTAAATTTTAGGACCTCCTGCAGCCTGGAATTTTGGGGGGGAGGGCAAACAGTAACACTCCCCCCCCCCCCCCCGTCGTGAATTACACAAAGGCACACCTCCAGCTCTCATTGGCTCTCTTATGACTAATCACCCCCTCCCTTCCTGGAAAACTCTCACGAGAGTGAGAAAGAGAGCTGTGCATGATGTCATAAGCCTAGGCTAATGACCAGACAAGAAACAGGAAGTGGGCTGTATAATGTAATGGCAGAAAAAAAAGTTTTACTATCCAAAGTTAAAACAACAACAAGGGCAGAAGATTTAAAGGGGTTGTAAAGATACCATTTTTTTCCCTAAATAGCTTCCTTCTCAGAAGTTCGGCCCCCTACTCTAAGGTGACCAGATTTTTATAATGAAATCCGGGGACATATTTTTTTTTAACTAGTAATGGTGGCAATCGGCGACTCTCAGCCTCATAGCCTGTCAAGTCTCACTCTCCGGGCCCCGGCTACTACTGGTTGGGGTGTGGAGGAAGATCACTCCACCAGGGAAGGCAAGGAGATAAACAGGCAGGCGGCTGGCCGGGACTTGAGCCAAGGCAGAAGAACAGAAGTGGAGCGGAATGTGCACCCAAAATGGAAGAAATATTCCCTCCGCTCCAACCAGCACATGATCATCAGAAAGGGGCACAGATAATGGAAAAAAATACACCCCCCTCTAAGCTAGTAGGAACGGCGGAGTGGAGGTGTGCAATTCAGAATCTTTTTTTTATTCTCCACTGAATGTCTTTGACATTGCCCCAGCCCCTGTTCAAATCCAAAACAGGGACAGACTTGGTGCGGGGACAGGGTGCTCAATCCCGGGACTGTCCCCTGAAACTGGGGATGTCTGGTCCTACTCCTCCCTCCGCCGCTGAGCCAGTTAAAAAGCACAGCGTGATTCGTGTATGCGCAGTAGGGAACCGTCTGTGAAGTCGAAAGGCTTCACTGCCCCGTTCCCTTACCAGGAATGGCGGTGGCAGCACCCGGGAGTCGATCCGAAAATCGCCTGGGGTGCCGGAATTGCAGGCTCCCTGGACAGGTAAGCATCCTTTTATCAAAAGTCATCCCCTCCCCCAGGTGGAACTTCTCTAAGATAGAAGGAAGGAAACCTAAAAAAGGAACCATCTAAGAATTTGTAAGCTGCACTATAATAAATGTTTGCTTTTGGGTTTAATACCGCTTTAATGCCATTATGCTTTAATAGACCCATAGGTCTAAGAACAAATATTGCCATAGAAATCTACAAATACAATAAAGCCTTCAAGATGAAACAATACAACGAAAAGAAGATGCGCATCGTTCCCATTCCTGCGCCTGTAGCAGAGTTTTTTGTACAGAAGGTTAAGTATATAAACATTTACCGGTATAAAAGGAAAAGAAGAAAAGAGTCTTAAAAACCCTTCAACAGTTGCCAGATATTAAAAACATTCATTTTATGTCTTTTGTGCTGCTTCCCGGAATAGGGCCCTTTACCTGAGAAGGAAGGCATTGTCGCGTCACACTGCATGTCAGTACAACCTTTATTGACTCGCAGAACCATACGGCTTTGTGCTGGAAGTTACAAGAGCAGCTTCCAGTCTGGAAAAGTAACAATGAGGAATAATTAAAAGTACCCCGCGCTCTTTCGTCTTGTATACTTTGTGTCCTTGGAGATCTGCTTAGTGCGTTTTAATGCCTTTCACATCATTTAATTGGAAGAAACTATAGCCGAGCTACAAAGCTGCCCACACAAAGATCACGACTGGAGAGCTAGCTTGCAACATATAAAAGTAAAGAAGATATTTAATATCTTCTATCAAATGTCAGAACAAAATGTAACTGTGGCTCCTGTTTTATTAAAGTGACATGAACTCAAAAAGTGGAGATTTGCCATTTTATACGGAACATCTAGCAATGTTGATTGTACCTAAGCAGTGCCCAGTAAAATGTTTCCTGTCTCAAATTCTATGTGAATATTATCAGTGCACTTCTTGGGCCGGATTCAGAAACGTTTTACGTCGGCGTATCTCCAGAAACGCCGATGTAAGTCCAAATGTGCGCCGTCGCATCTTTGCGCCGATTCACAAAGCGAGATACGTCGAAAAACATGGCTTCAGCCGTCCGACGTAACTTGCCTACGCCGGCGTATCGTGGGCGCATAGTTACGCTGGTTCCCATTTTAAATATGCAAATGAGTAAGATACGCCGATTCACGAATGTAAATGCGCCCGGCCGCTTCATATACGCGATTTGCGTAAGGCTTACGTCCGGCGTAAAGTTACCCCTCATATAGCAGGCGCAGGTAATGCAAAGGTATGGGCCAGGGAACGACATCGTCGAATTTTACGTTGCATAAGCTGTTTACGTAGTACTACGTGAATAGGGCTGTGCCTAGGTTACGTTCACGTCGTAGGCATTGCGCCGACGTATCTTAGTGAGTATATGCGATGTGATTCTAAGCATGCGCGCGCATGCCCAGTTCGACCGGCCATTCATTTGCATGGGGTCACGCTTAATTTAAATAGATGACGCCCACCTCCTTTCTACTTTGAATTAGGCAGGCTTACGCCGGCCAATTTACGCTACGCCGCCACAACTTACGGAGCAAGTGCTTTGTGAATACTGCACTTGCCTCTCTAAGTTGCAGCGGCGCAGTGTAAAGAAGATACGCTATGCCCGCACAAAGATACGCCAATGTATCTGAATCCCAGCCCTTGTGTCTAGGCACACCTATTATGTAGCCTAGCCTAGGTTCACATTGGAGAGATTTGAGACATCAAATTGCATGACAAGTTGTAGCCTATTACAAAACAGAGTAATTCCGCTCTATCAAAAATATATGGGTAAGCAGCTACAAAAACCAGTGGACAGTGGAAATAACAAATAGAAACATACAAAAAGTAGCGCTAAATGTGATGATGATACTATAAGTATCAAAAATGATCAAGTGACTGATATAGAAACAGCAAAAAACAAAACAGAGTCCATGTGTAAATGGTGAAAAACTTGATTGCTGTCAGAAACTGAATTAGTAAATTCACAGTGATAAAACTCTTGAACGTGATAAACACAAGTGATGAACCCGCCACCGATAAAGCAGAGGCTTACCGAATATATTGAACCCTAATGAGCGTGCGCCCAGAGGGTCAATAAAACTGTATATGTATAAAGACTGTTGGCACCGCAAGACCGCATTTTCTTATGGCAAACCCCCAAACGAAAGGGAGATGGCCAGTATTCAAAGATGGTAACTCACAAATGGTCAAAGCCGTACAGTCAATGGGCAGAGGAAAAAGTTGTAGCCTATTGGAGGCAATGGCACTGTTCCAATCGATGAGACACGGATTTTGTGGTGCCGTACAGATTTGAAAAAGTAGTTCCTGCACTATTTTTGCCGATTTCAGGTTCGACTTTAACAGACATTTGAGTCACCATCTTCGGTAAGGGAATCGGGAAGTAATAAAGCTTTGCCGCTTCACTTCCTGGTTCCCTAATGTGCATGCGTGACTTGCGCTGCGCGATGCCACTGGTCCCTGCTGTCTTCTGGAACCTGTGTGTCTCCCAGAAGACAGCACAGGGGGCAGAGAAGTGGCGTAGATACCCGAGGGGGGGCTCGTGTATCTATGCCCGGAAGTGGAAGCAAAATACCTGTATTAACCAGGCATGTGCTCCCCCCTGAAAGGTGCCAAATGTGACAGCAGAGGGCGAAAGGGGGGGGGGGGTGGTATTATAAAAGCGGAAGTTCCATTTTTGGGTGGAACTCCGTTTTAAGCTATACCTGGAATCCATGGCGATCTACACCAAGTACGGCCACTCCTCCATTTCCCCGTTGTCTTCTGGGAGACACGCACACACTGGGAGACTTAAGATGCCGTTTCCTCCACCCATAGCCGAGTGGGCAGGTCGGCTCCAGGTGAGGATATTTCGGGCGCCCTGGACTGTGTCCTTATTTTAAGAGTCAGCAGCTGCAGTATTTGTAGCTGCTGACTTAATTTCATTTTTTGCAGGCAGAACTCTGCTTTAAAGGTGTTCTGTATCATATTCTGAAGCACGCTCTGATCCACTTCTTATTAACTGCCTCATGCATAAAAACAACAGCCTAATAGCATACATTAGAAATACAATTCTCCAACACAACACTGAGGACTGTTATACAGAAATGTTCAATCCATAGAGCTCTTTATCATTATTTTTTTACTGAACTTTTGCATATACAAAAAGAAACAATAACCTGTTCTTCATTGAACACTTTGCTTATTGCCTCTCGTGATTATTGACAGTTTAGTTACTTGGAAACACATTATTCTTGTTCGGGGTTACAAAGTTACAGCAGCAGGAGGAGAATTCAATGAAAAGCAATCATTATGATTTGCTATAAAATAAGATGGAATCTAAGACATTCTTCTTCACTCTACATTCAAACCAGCCATAGTGGCAGCAGAAGGACGCTATGGGCACCGGATACTGTGCTGTGGGTGACTTCTCTTATCATATTGAGGTTTATATAGGGGCAATATTAAGGGCTTAGAGGTGGCTTTGTGGGACCGGTCACAATGCTAGAGGAACCCCAACAGAGTGATGAATAAGGTAGGTTGTAAACCCTCAAGGTGAAAAACCTCCTGTGATGTAGCTCCCCCCAGACCTCCCTTTTACTTACCTGAACCCAGTCTCTCCAGCGACGGGGACAAGCACACCAGCTCCAGACGGTGTCTCTGATCCTGATTGGATAGATTGATAACAGCGCAGCTATTGGCTCCTGCTACTGTCAATCAAATCCAATGACACGGGAGCCAGGGGGCGGGGCCGAGGCCCGCTGTCTGTGTCAATGGACGCAGCAGCAGCAGGACACAGGTCCGCGCCCACACGAGTGCCCCGAGGGAGAGCTCTTCTCCAACAGGGCACTCGAGAAAGCGAGGGGAGTCAGGAGCGCAAGTGAGGGACCCCAGAAGAAGAGGATCAGGGCCACTCTGGGTAAGTATGACATGTTTTTTTAACCCAAAATTTTATTTTTTATTTTTTGATGTCACAATGTAGAGTATAAGATTTCCTATCATCTGTGCCGAGTCTTGCCACACAGAGTTAATCCAGCTCTGAGCAATCCTCTTTTATTGTTCAGTGAGATAAAACGGACTTACAGAGAAGAACCTTAGTCCGTTTCCGCCCCCTTGCTGTGAGTGACAGGTTATTTACATATCTCATGCACTAGCTTCAGACAGGAATTATTTTTTAATTCCCACCCCCACTCCTTTTCTGAAGTTATGTGGTTACTTTTCTGGATTTTGACTGGATGTTAGTGATCATAGCAGAATTCAGTGTAAGAAATACATAGGAAAAAATGCATGTTGACAAGGGGGAGTGTAGGGGAGGGCGGGGAGTCTACTGACATCACAACTCCACCCACCGAGCTCCAGACAACAGACCCACCCACAGAATCTGCAGTTTTTCAGTTCTTATAACATACAGAGGGGAGACATTTGACAGGTAAAGAGACATGCAGGAGGCGTCTATATCCTTAAGATCAGCACTATGGCAGGAGTTTAGAAAGGATGAGAGGGGGTTTACATCCACTTTAAGCCTAGTACACAATATTAGGGCCTCAGAGGGTCATAGAGATGACTGGGGACCATCTGGTCAACAGAAATCTCTATGGCCAACTTCCAGTGGCGACCGATTTATTCTCCGGCTCGCAGATTGCACGGGGGAGACCGGAGGAGCACCAGGGGCATGAACTCCTGCCACCAGTAAGAACAATCAAGCGGTTGAACTGACGCAGTGGAAAAACATTATATCTGGATGATGCCTGTAGCTACAGGCACTATGCAGATATCACCACATAAAGTCCATTACGTCATATGATGTACTGCCGGCGCAAAGTGGTTAAAGTGCATAACCTGCAAACCTTTTAAACAAATATAATATAATGGTTGCATGTAAAGGGGTTGTAAACCTACGTGTTTTCACCTTAATGCATCCTATGCATCAAGGTGAAAAAACACCTTGCAGTGTCCGGCCCCCCAGCCCCCCCCCCCCCCCGTTTTACTTACCTGACCCCCGAATTACCATAGGCGTGATCCCGCGTCACTCTCTCCATGGGTTCTCAGCTTTTCATTGGATAGATTGATAGCAGCGCAGCTATTGGCTCCTGCTGCTGTTAATCAAATCCAATGACGCGGGGGCAGGGCCGAGTCATACACTCGACGCCGAGTGTATGACTCAGGAGCGTGCCCGCAAGGTAACCAACTCGGGAGAGCATATCCTAGAGGGGGTTATCTAATGCGGGGAGGAGCCGCCGTGGGACCCCAGAACAGGTGGATCGGGGGCCACTAGGTGCAAAACTAACTGCACAGTGGAGGTAAGTATAACATGTTTGTTATTTGAAAAAAAAAAAAAAACGGGAACCTTTAATATCACTTAAAAAAAAAAGCAGAAATACGAGTGAGCCATCAGGAAGAGTGCAGAGAATGGGAGAGGGGGACGGCGATGTCTACAAACGTTCTTCATTTTCCCGCACATAGGGAAGGAGTTCTTCCCGGCCTCAGGCTCTCCGCTGTCCGAGGTGCTGAAAGTCCCAGTCACTCTTCCGTGGTGCTGAACTGAAGACAACCTGTCATAAGAGTGACAACGTATCAAAGACACTCATTGAGGGTCAACGTGACAAGTAGGCAACCGGCATTTTCAGAAGAAGGTCACCAGTGACAGTCTCCTTGTTAAATCAGATCTAAACCCAATCATCACCGTACAATCCTCACAATCTTCATGTCATCTCAAAAGTTGTTTTCAGTCTTCCTGAATCTGCAGAATAATTCCTGCCATGCAGATCTCTGCTCAGGCACTTCATGGGGTAACAACTATTTCCCAGTTGTGCTCCCGTGTTTTCAACCCATTCTCTTCCCCTGATAGAGACTACAAACAGCTGTGCTGACACCTATCGGTGCTCCGGTGTGTACGCCGAGAGCGTACACACGGCCGAGGTCCTCGCTGGAATGCAGCTTCCAGCGAGGTTCCAGCGAGAACCTCGGTCGTGTGTACGCCGCCTAAGGATGAAAAGAATGCGAAAACTTTTATGGGGAAAAACATGTTAATAGTTTATTATCTGTCCTCACCTATCCATCAGAAGGCATGTTCCTCCATTGTGGGGACACTCATAGTTTAGTGTTAGGACCACAGACTCCAGGGTGCCGTGACGCGGCTCTGCGTTTGCAAATGCGTGCGGACAAAACCCCATGTTTTTAACGCATACTGTTAAGACAGGTTAATTGGGTGTCTGCGAGCTGGTCGGTAAGTAGGCTTGGTTTTTTTCCTGGGCATTCCCCAGGCCTTTGTTAATAGTTTAAAACGCACAGAGCAAACTGAATATCATTCACTAGGGCAGTGATGGCACCTTGGCACTCCAGTTTTTATTGGAACTACATTCCCCATGATGCTCATGTACTCTGCAGTGTAGTGTAGCATCATGTAGATGGAATATTAGTCAAAGTTTTTTTTTTTTAAATGACACCAACAATGGGGCACTATTTATTTTACTGACATCAATGATGGAGCACTATTCCTCCCACTGACACCCACATTGGGGCACTAGTCCTTCCACTGACACCAACAATGGGGCGGGTACTAGTCCTTCCACTGACACCAATGGTGCAGCACTATACCTTCTACTGACACCAACAATGAGGCACTGTTCCTTTTACTGACACCAGTAGAATTTTTCTAAAAACATCCTGGTAATTCATAACCATACGCTAACTTTATAGATCCTAGAGAAACAATTCCACACATATATCTCTTTCAACAAATGATGGAGCACTATTCATTCCACTGACACCAACAATAGGGCACTTTTTCTTGCACCAATGGCACAGCATTATTTCTTCCACGGACACTAATGACTGGGTAATGTACCTCCCACTGACATCAACAATGGGGCACTAGTCCTTCCACTGACACCAATGGTGCGGCACTATACCTTCCACTGACACCAACAATGGGGTATTATTCCTCCCACTCACACCAATAATGGAGCACTATTCCTTCCACTGACACAAATGAGAGGGCTCTATTGCTTCCATTGACACCGATGATGGGACATTATTCCTTTCACTGACACCAATGATGGGGCACTATGGCTTCCACTGACACCAACAATGGGATATTATTCCTCCCACTGACACAAATGAGATGAGAGGGCTCTATTGCTTCCATTGACACAGATGATGGGGCATTGTTAACTCTCACAGATGGCAGGGAATTTTATTCTCTCACTGGCCACAGTCTGGGCCCCCTAAAGTCGGAAGGACAATGAACTGACCATTTGTTTAGTAAATTCAGAGACCTCTGCTTTTATATCCTCAATCTCTGATGGCGCTCTTTAGCCTTTTATACACTGAACATTATGTGTGGCCCCCTGATGTCAGGGGCCACACCTGAGTCCTCCTATACCTTGTAGGTTGACAACAACTGGTTTAAACAATAGGCTGGTCTGTAGGGGTGCCACCTCATCCCTTTAAACCCGAACACATATTAATTACAGAGGCTCTGTGGCTGATTAAGGTGGTAATTAAACTCACTTGGTGCCTTATCTGCAATGAATTAACATCGGAACCTATGTAATTCCTATAAGTTTGGGTTTAAAGGGATGAGGTGGCAACCCCACTGGTTTGCCCAATAGTGCCCATTGTGGTCTTATGAGAAGGCATGCCATCATGGAGCAGACATGTGCGCTAACATCTCTGTTGCAGTAAGCGGGACGACAGATGCACAAAGCCATTTCAGACCAAAAAATATCTCCACCGGCGACCGCCGCAATGCCTTGCCGGGGCCGCTGGCTCAAATGAAATAATAAATAAACAGCCCTCCATAGCACATTTTTCTCATCTCTGCAGCCTGAGCCTGTCAGCGTGGCAGGACAGCTGTTTTATTCTCTTTATTGCCGTGTTAAATTCTGCTCATCAGCGGCAGTGATATTTCCAGCGCTGGTTTGTGTCTCGGAGAGCCAAGCGGGCGTGGAATGTCAGATCAGCATTGGTTGCTTCTCCGCGGGAAGCAAGGGGCTTTTATTGGGTAGACATTAATCTCTCTGGGCGACGTATCAAGCCCTCACACCGCCGCTAGAAGCCCAGACAGAAGGAGAGTGAGAGGGCTGGAAATCCTACTCACCGGGCCTAATGGAAGGATGCAACAACAACAAAAAACTAGAAAACATCAGCTTGGAAAAAACAAACCGTAAATCCAACAGGATGGAGGATTAAAACAACCGCAGAAAAAAGTATAAGTTGGCTTCTGTGAACATAAAACAAAAGGAATTTAAGTATCTATGGGTGAGCATGTAGAGGAGGAGATTAGTAGAACATTTTAAAATAAGGATTATAAAGATTGATGTTTTCCAACACCCATCTGACCTCATGTCTGATAATCCCATAGAATGAATGCAGAGATAAAAAAAAACTGTCTAAAATGGCAGATACCACAGTATAGTGGCACAGCCCTTGATTGGTTTTCTTATTTCAGGCTTTTTTTCCCTTTATTTTCACTGGTGTATTTGCCAGTACAGTCTTGCTCTACTAGGGTGACAACACTAAAGCCCCGTACACACGACCAGGATTCCCAGCAGTATAAAGTCCGCCGGGAATCCCTACAGGAAATTTAAGAACCTGCTCGGTAAGTTTCCCTCCCTGTGTACACATGGCAAGGTTTCCCGACTGGAAAACTGCGGGGAGAGCCTTGGCTGGGAATCCCGGCCATGTGTATGCTCCCTCGCAGTGTTTCCCCATAGGAAAACTGCCAGGTTTAAAACCGGTGGGAAAATAGAGAGCAGGTTCTTTATTTTCCTGCCGGGATTCCCGGCAGTTTTTCTGTCAGGAAAACTGCGAGGAAGCATACACACGGCCGGTTTTCCTGACCAAAAGCTCTCCCTGCAGTTCTCCTGGTAGGAAAACCGGTCATGGGTACTAGGCTTCATTCAGCTTTACCTACAGAGGAGTGGTGTTGTCACCCTTGACCCGGGCCTCCAACTAGCGGCCCCTGCAAAAAGTCCCATGGAGGCATTGCAAGGCTGACCGTTACAAGAATGACTCCCACAGGCAGAGGCATGATGGGACTTGTAGTTTCACAAACAGCTGGCCTGGAGGGCCACCAGTTTGAGACCCTAGACTGTTTTCCTGATCTAGACTACAAACACCTTGATTCTCCTAATTTTAATTATGTAGAATAGGGGACTCCAAACTCAAAAAAAAAGGGCCAGTGTACTGTCCTTTAGGCTTTAGGTCAGCCAGACTATGGCCAGAGGGAGTAAAAAATGCTTTAGCGTCAATGGAAATATAGACGATCTGTATCGAAACGTACGTCAGGCGGTACCTGTCATACACGTCACTTCCGGGTTTGTGCTAGGTGGAACGCAGCTGGAGCGCACGCCTCACCACGCTGCTAGCACGATACAAACATCCCGGAGAGCTTGGAGACTTACCCAGCTCTATTTTATCCTTTGTTTTATTGTTTTATTTTGACTTTTCTGTACTTTGGTACTGTTTTTACAGCCTATCAAAGGCTGAATAAATTTTACATACTTTTTCGCTACTCCTGCACTATTCGTGTTTTTTGTCCTTCCGAGGGGATTACTGTGGATCTATTGCTGGTGGATACCGGTCCTGGAAACTAACAACATGTGTCAGTTGGGGGAATAGTGCCCAATCATTGGTGTCAGAGGGATAGTGGCCCCCCAATCATTGGTGTCAGAGGGATAGTGGCCCCCCAATCATTGGTGTCAGTGGGAGGAATAGTTTACCCATCATTGGTGTGAGTGTGAGGAATAGTGCCCAATCATTGGTGTCAGAGGGAGGAATAGTGTACCCATCATTGGTGTGAGTGGGAGGAATAGTGTACCCATCATTGGTGTGAGTGGGAGGAACGGTGACCTATCATTGGCATCAATGTGAAGAATAGTGCCCAATCATTGGTGTCAGTTGGAGGAATAGTGCCCAATCATTGGTGTCAGTGGGAGGAATAGTGCCCAATCATTGGTGTCAGTGGGAGGAATAGTGCCCAATCATTGGTGTCAGTGGGAGGAATAGTGCCCAATCATTGGTGTCAGTGGGAGGAATAGTGCCCAATCATTGGTGTCAGTGGGAGGAATAGTGCCCAATCATTGGTGTCAGTGGGAGGAATAGTGCCCAATCATTGGTGTCAGTGGGAGGAATAGTGCCCAATCATTGGTGTCAGTGGGAGGAATAGTGCCCAATCATTGGTGTCAGTGGGAGGAATAGTGCCCAATCATTGGTGTCAGTGGGAGGAATAGTGCCCAATCATTGGTGTCAGTGGGAGGAATAGTGCCCAATCATTGGTGTCAGTTGGAGGAATAGTGCCCAATCATTGGTGTCGGTGGCTTCAATAGCACCCCAAAATTGGTGTCAATGGATGGAATGGTGTCAATGGATGACCCACAGAGACCAGATAAAGGCAAGCAAAGGGCCAAATTCGATCCCCAGGTAACAGTTTGACGAGTACTGACATAGAGGACATTGCTTTATAGTTCACACGCAAAAGTAAAAATCTTCTCTTGTAGTGGGGCTGCAAGGGTTAAATGTTTAGGTCTGGGGATGGGAAAAGCAATTTTACTTGCCTTCCTTGTAATCGTTTTGCGGCAATTTCTGTTATAAGTGACAGCATTCTGTTTCTGCCTTCCAATTTTTCTTTACTTTACCAAGTCCTTAAGCCACCCAAAAGTGATATTTCAATTATCTGTGAAGCATGGTGGGCTGACTAACCTGGTCTCTCTTGGTGGAAAGACCTCCCATCATAGACTCTTCTCTTCTTCCGCTAAATCACTGAGTCTTTTCCATATCGGTTTCATCTTCAGCAATAGAAAGTATCAAATAAGGAATTTGAGACCCACTAGTGATGGCTGCAGCAGGTGGGCAGGCTTGGAAGCTCAAGAGTAGACATCTCATGGCTGTAGGCCCTGATAGATGTAAGAAAATCCTGAGCACCAAAAGGATGAATCATTAAAGTGGATGTAAAGCCACTCTCATTTTTTCTAAACTCCTGCCATAGTGCTGATCTATAGGGATATAGATGCCTCCTGCATGTATACTTACCTGTCAAATGTCTCCCCTCTGTCTGTTATAAGAACTGAAAAACTGAAGATTCTGTGGGTGGAACTGTTGCCTGAAGCTCTGTGGGTGGGTCTGTTGTCTGGAGCTCGGTGGGTGGAGTTGTGATGACAGTAGACTCCCCATCCTCTTCTACACTCCCCTTGTCAACATGCATTTTGTCCTGTGTATTTCTTACACTAAATTCTGCTATGATAACTAACATCCAGTCAAAATCCAGAAAAGTAACCACATGACTTCAGAAAAGGAGTTGAGGTGGGAATTAAAAAATAATGCCTGTCTCCAGGCTAGTGCATGAGATATGTAAATAACCTGTCACTCACAGCAAGGGGGCGGAACGGACTAAGGCTTTTTTTCTGTAAGTCCGTTTTATTTCACTGAACAATAAAAGAGGATTGCTCAGAGCTGGATTAACTATGTGTGGCAAGGCTGGACACAGGATGATAGGAAATCTTATACTGTACATTGTGAGATAAAAATAAATAAAATAAAATCGGGTTTACATCCACTTTAAGACCACACCACTGGTATCAGACCACCTCCCCAGGGAGGTCAGGATTGTCACTGATGGAAGGGGAACAACGTTCATTATTAAACTCAGAGGAGGACTGGTGGTTGGCTGTAGAGGGCACTGCTAGAGTGGTGCACTAAATGATCGTGTGTACACTAAAACGACATTTAAAACGGCGCATGCTCAGAAGCAAGTTACGACGCAAGCTTGAATGGAACAGAGTGCCGTCGTACGTGTTGTACGTAACCGCGCTTTGCAAGAGCATTTTCAGAAAACAATCGTGTGTAGGCAGCGTCGATTTTTAAAATAAAGTTTGAAAAACGTCATTTTTTTTCATGAGAAAAAACGACGTTTTTTTACAAGACAAAAAACGACCGTGTGTATGCGGCATAAGAGTAAAAAGTTGGGGATAGAAATAGAACAACATCCATCATTTAACCCAGAAAAGGACTGGTGGTTGACTGCAGAGGGCACTGCTAGAGTGGTGCAGAAAGGGCCACGCTGGCAAAATCCAAAGGTAAGAAGTTGGGAATGGAAGGGGAACAAGGTCCATCATTGAACCCAGAAGAGGACTGGTGGCAGGGTGCAGAAGAGGACTGGTGTCAGGGTGCAGAAGAGGACTGGTGGCAGGGTGCAGAAGAGGACTGGTGGCAGGGTGCAGAAGAGGACTGGTGTCAGGGTGCAGAAGAGGACTGGTGTCAGGGTGCAGAAGAGGACTGGTGTCAGGGTGCAGAAGAGGACTGGTGTCAGGGTGCAGAAGAGGACTGGTGTCAGGGTGCAGAAGAGGACTGGTGTCAGGGTGCAGAAGAGGACTGGTGTCAGGGTGCAGAAGAGGACTGGTGTCAGGGTGCAGAAGAGGACTGGTGTCAGGGTGCAGAAGAGGACTGGTGTCAGGGTGCAGAAGAGGACTGGTGTCAGGGTGCAGAAGAGGACTCGGAGGACATCTCTAGAGTAGATGAGTTGTCTTTTCAGGTGGGCAGGAGTTAAAAATGTATAATCAGCTCTAACCAAATAGGTACAACATCTGCTCACTCTGTGTACAGTACAGTATTAATATGAATTTATACAAGATTTAAGAAACCAAAATGACAATTCAGGTGCTCTGACCACTCAACGGTTAGACAGATAACCTGCTGGCCTCTGGCAGGAATGACACGCTGGGCACAGCTGGGAAACTGCGAATTTGCGAGGACAATTGGGACCGCGCAACTGTCTTTGTCTGCTTCAGTGGCAGTTAGTATCGGCCCCTTCTCACCAAGCGTGTCATATTTTCTCTGTGCTGCGAGACGTTCAAGGACAGGCCAATGAGGGGGAGAAAGAATGAAATATAAAAGTAGACGAGAACGTGGGGATGGATTCACTTTTACAAAGCTGTTCGCCGACCCATTCCACCGTTGGTATAAGGAATACAATGCAAGGTAAAAATTCACAGAGGATAATAGCCATATGGGATGGCAAATGAGCAAGACTTAGGCACAGATAAGAACATATCCAGTAAAAAATAATAATAAAGCATATACAGTTATTTGGGTTTATAAGTCCTGTCTGCACACATGGTCTAATTCCAACCTAAATCTGCTCGAATACACAGATCTGATGCCTACGACATACGACCATTTTTAATGTCATGGAAAAAAATACGTTTTTCTCGATGTGATTCTTGTCAAGCCTGCCTTGCCTACACACGATTGAGAAAAACAAAATGCTGGAGCAAAGTGCAGTGCCGTACAACACGTACGACGGCACTAGAAAGGGGAAGTTCCATTTGAATGGCCTTTGGGCTGCTTTTGCTGATTTCGTGTTAGTCGAAGTTTGGCGAGAGACGATTCGCGCTTTTCAGTCTGTTACAGCGTGATGAATGTGCTATCTCCATTACAAATGCTAATTTTACCATAACGAGTGCTCCCGTCTCATGACTTGCTTCTGAGCATGCGCATTTTTTTCCTGTCGTTAAAGCCCACACACGACCGTTTTTCACGACGTGAAAAATGACGAGAAAAATGATGAGAAAAATTAGAGCATGTTCTAAATTTTTAATGCCCATTTTTCACATCAAAAAAATACTCTGGGGGCCACACACGATCGTTTTTAATGACCAATTTAAAAAATTGCATTTTTCTCATTATAAAAAACGGTCGTGTGTACGCGGCATCAGGCTGTGTTCACGTCTCAGTGTTTTGAATGGTGGGCAGATTTTCACGCAGTTCTGGCTGCGATTTCAAAGCACCGAAGGTCTGAATGACAAATCGCAGAAAGCACATTTCAGATGCTAATCATTTGAATGGCACCTAAAATGGCGAGGCCAGAGATTGAGGTTGACCTGTGAAGAATATCTGTTTGCTTGCCAGCATCATTTAACTCATCTCTACTGGACATGTTGTTCTACATACAAGCGCACTCCTATATACGCTCTGAATACATTTTCTTTTAACCTGGTCGTTGTGTGTTCTCTGTGGCTGCGCAGTGCCGCCTCCTCGGTGGTCCTTTCTCCTGGGGGCTTTGAGGTGTTTCTCGTACTCATTGGTTGATACATATATTCCCCTGATGAAGCCATAAGACGAAACATGTCGGGATATCATACAAATATCTAATCTTTGTTAAACTGGAACTCTTCTTACATGACCACCATAATGGAGATGTTCAGCAAAACTCAACTAATTATTACGTTTTGTTTTTGATCATGTTTATATAAATTTATATATATTTTTTATATATGCATGGTTTCCATTATTATCTGTAAGCACCGCGATAATCCCCTTTTAACCTTTTTTGCACATTTGACTTCTTAGGATGAGGTGCTAGATACCAGGGGCCAGATTCTCAAAGACTTACGCCGGCGTTTCTCCACGTACGCCGTCGTAAGTCCGAATCTGCGCCGTCGTATATGTGCGCCTGATTCTCAGAATCAGTTACGCATAAATTCGGGCAAGATACAAGCGGCGTAAGTCTCCTACGCCGTTGTATCTTGGGTGCATATTTACGCTAGGTGGCGCTTCCATTGATTTCCGCGTCAAATATGCAAATGAGCTAGATACGCCGATTCTGGAACGTACGTGCGCCTGTCGCAATTAGTTACGCCGTTTACGTAAGACATACGCCGGCGTGAAGATAAAGCTGCTCTCTAGGTGGTGCAGCCCATGCATGGTATGGACGTCGGAACAAGCGTATCTTTTTACTCCGTTTGCGTAAGTTGTACGTGAATAGGGCTGTGCGTAAGTTACGTTCATGTCGTAGGCAGTGTTCGACGTATCTTAGGCATTCTATCCGACGCATGCGCACTGGGATACGTCCACGGACGGCGCATGCGGCGATCGTTAAAAGCGTCAATTACGTGGGGGTCACGATTATTTTGCATAAAACAAGCCCACCTCTTCCCCATTTGAATTAGGCGCGCTTACGCCGCCACATTTACGCTACGCTGCCGTAACTTAGGACGCAAGTGCTTTAAGAATACTGCACTTGCCTCACTAAGTTGCAGCGGCGTATCGTAAATACGATACGCTACGCCCGCTGAAAGTTACGCCGCCCTACGTGAATCTAGGCCCAGGTGTCTACCTTAGTCGGATATAATTTTACAAACCAAAACTTAAACAAGACTCTAGCCAAGATAAAAATGGAGAGCTCATCGAAGTATGAAATAAACATGCTTTTTCTCTGTCTCCTGTAGTGCTTCTTATCTGCCACTAGATGTCCTCAGTCTTCCTCGGTTGAATGAGAGCCAGCATCATTCAACCCATTTCTTCTGGGTCCAAGCCATCATGAACCCGCCCCCCCCCCCCCCCCCCCAGCCTGTGATTGGACAGTGACAGGAGAAGCAGCTCAGTGATGAGCATTTCTCGATCCTCTCCTCAGCACATGAACTGATTGGTTTCTTGTGCTGCTTCTCCCTCTCACACTCCAGACCGGCTGTACGGGGACTTTGCTGATACCAGGTCAGATTTGGGTACTTCCATTGCGTTAAAAAATAAATAAAAATCCAATGATGTAATAATGATTACAGAGCTGCATTAATTAAATCTGCCAGTAAGTTCAGCTTTATCTACTTATCAAGTCACTCCAGTTAGAAGTCATCGGCTACCAAGTGACAAGTAGCCGAATTCCCAGCTGTGACATCTTTGAACCGTCCATAAAGCAGTAAAGATTCCACCCTTCTGCTCTTCTCACTACAATGTCACCACAATGTAACAACCATTAAAATGTTATTATCACCAGGAGGAAATGAGAGAACACTGTGATGTGTGCCCCTCATTTTTCCCTGTTCATTAACCCGGCCCGGCATTAACCGGCAGGCAGCCATTTTAATTGGCCGTGTGTGGCACAGAAGTGGGGCTTCTGATTAGTGGAGCTGTGCCAATCTGCAGGCGACGTGTCACATTAATTGTGATGGCCGGATGAGTTGACACTGCCCCCCCCCCCCCCCCCCGCCAGCAAGCAATCCTCATTATGGCAGCTCTGCGGTAATATAATTACTGGAAGAGGGATTTTATTCTGCTTTTATTCCTGGGTTCAGGGACAACTGTGGCAGAGAACGGCCGCAAAGGCTGCTTGTATCTGTGTCTGCCACAAGATGGCGCTTTAAGGGGGAGGAGCTTTTAGCGTTAAAGTACAGAGAGGTCCCATGGCTGCTGCAAGAAAGAAATCAAGCTGAACTTCAGGCAGATAGAACGTTCTTTAAAGCCCCCTTTTACCTGCCATATGATTTGTATTTCTGTCCTTACAGACCTGTGCACAGCTCCATCTCGGAGGTACCAATGCCCATTAGTGATGCCAGTCAGTGCTACCTATCAGTGCCCACCAGTGCCACCTATCAGTGCTCATCACTGCCATCTATTAGAGCCCATCAGTGTGACATATTAGTGCCTCGTCATCAGTGCCACCTAATCAGTGCCCTTCAGTACTGCCTCATCAGTGCCCATCACTGCAGCCCATCAGTGAAGAATAAAAAATACGTATTTACAACATTCATGGACAAAAACTATGAATTATTATTTTTTCTCTCTTTTTGTTTTTGTAAAAAAAAAAAAAAAAACAGCAGATTAAATACCAAACGTAAGCTCTATTTGTGTGAACAAAATGATAAAAAAATTATTTGGGTACAGCGTTGTATGACCGTGCAATTGTCATTCGAAGTGTGACAGCGCTGAAAGCAGAAAATTGACCTGGGCAGGAAGGGGGTAAAAGTGCCCAATAGGCAAGTGGTTAACTAGCGTAGAAGCAAGACATATGTAAAAGAAGAAAGGGATCCTTTTTTTTTTTTTTAAACAATATAGCAATGGTCCCCAAATGTGGCCCTTTATTCGGACTTGGGGCACTATTCTTCCCACTGATATGAGGTTGTATTCTTCACACCAATATGAACAAAGGGGCATTATTCCTCCTGCTGACACCAATGATGGAACTCCATTTCTCCCACTGATATGAGGTTCTATTCTTCCCGACACCAATGATGGGATACTATTCCTCCTGCTGACACCAATGATGGGGCACTCCTCCTCTCACTAGAACCAATGATAAGTCACTATTCTTCCCAATAATACCAATGACGGCATTATTCCTCCCACTGACACCAATGATGGGACGCCATTTCTCTCCCACTAATGCCAAAAATGGGCCACTATTCCTTCCAGTATTTTGGGGTTTTGATATACATGGAAAGGAGGGGGGGGGGTGTAATTTGCCTCCGGGTTCCATCACTTCGGATACCCTGTAGAGCAGCCCAGGAGGTCCTCGAAACCCAGGATATTCTATAATGCAACTAGAGTGCAGCTTCTATAATCACTGTCTCGGTCTTGAATCCCTCCCATCTCATTATTGATTAGTCCCTCATTAATTAACTAATATTTCTAAAGTGATTTTATCCCTGGGGACTCAAAGTGCTATATTTTCTGCTGAGTCAGCTATCTTGCTGTGCACTCAGTGGAATATTATACTAGGGACAATTTAGACAGGAGCTAACTGACCTACCAGCATGTCTTTGGAGCATGGAAGGAAACCTATGAAAGCACATGGAGAACATAAAAACTCCATAAAAATAGTATCCTGACCAGTGGCGGCCAGTGCTCCAATTTTTTTTTTTTGGGGGGGGGGGGGGGGGGGGGGGCAAACAAACAAACTGAAAAAACCCCATCAAACACAGCCACTGTGCCATCAAACCCAGCTACTGTAACCATCAATTGTTGCCAGTGTGCGCCATTAATTGCTGCCAGTGTGTGCCCATCAATTGCAACCAGTGTGCCCCATCAATCGCTGCCAGTGTGCTCATCAATTGCAACCAGTGTGCCCCATCAATCGCTGCCAGTGTGCCCATCAATTGCAACCAGTGTGCCCCATCAATCGCTGCCAGTGTGCCCCATCAATTGCTGCCAGTGTGCCCATCAATTGCTGCCAGTGTGCCCATCAATTGCCGTCAGTGTGCTGCCAGTTTGCCCCATCAAATGCCAGTGTGCTGCCAGTTTGCCCCATCAAATGCTGCCAGGGTTCTGCCAGTTTGCCCCATAAAATGCTGCCAGTGTGCTGCCAGATTTTCCCCATCAAATGCCACCAGTGTGTCCCCCCGCCCGACACTTACCTGTCTTGGTCAAAGCTGTCCTCCGAGTCCTCAATGTCTTCTCCCTTCTTGCGTCCTCTTCCGTCTTCTGCTATGACACAGTGATGCTGTGATTGGACGCCTGATAGGCGTCTAATCACAACGCCTGTCGCTTCAGCCAATCAGGTTACCGGTAACAAGTCCTGTGCACCTGATTGGCTGAGAGGCAGGTCAGTGTCAGGGAAGCGATTCCCTAACACAGCACTGTTTAAACAGCAAACGCACAGCAGTGTGCCCGCTGTTTAACAATTTGGAAGCCTATTAGAGCCCATATGCTCTAATCAGGAAGCCTATGGCTCTAATCAGGCACTTCCAAAACACCCCCACCGCTGTAATTCAGATGGCCGGTGCTCGACACCTGAATAATGGGCAGCAGCGGCGACAATAGATAGATTCATGCAATGCATGAATCTATCTATTGTTGAGTGACGGGTGCAGGAGAGAGGGGGCGGTAGTGGGGTGTGCCCACTATGGATGCACCGCCACTGGGATTTGAACTGAAGATTCCAGTGCAGCAAGGCAGACATCCTAACCACCAAGCCTCCTCACAGCTATGGGCCAACAGTACCGTGATAAAGTGATCGGGAGCCTCCAGAAAGCTCCAGTCTTAGCACACTGTGCTCTGTAATTAATGATATGGTACGGACTAATTATTTGACTTTTCCGAGGCTCAGCGACTCAGCAGATGGCGTCTCTGTAAATGCTTATGTTAACACACAACTGCTCTGTAGCACTGACCTCCACAGTGCAATCAACATAGACAAATGATTGCACAGCTGATATTGTCCATCCAAAGTCATCAGTTATCAATCCGAGCCAGCCGGATGGAATCCCTGTGCATTGTAATTGGTAATTAGGGGCCCCTAGCAGGAAATAGTGCTTAGAGAGGTTTTGCTGTAGCCATGACAGATTATGTGGCTTTATCCTCATGTGATTGGCGCGGCAAACAATTAGGATAAAATTAATCTGTTTAGAGTTCAGAAAATATAGACGGTTTGAATTTAGAGAATTGGTAGGCTTGTTTACATCGGGGTTCCCAATCTTTTGGACAGCAGTGCCCGGTAAACTCTTCCAAAACCCTTCATGCTCCAACAGCATAAAATCATACATCACACAATAAAAGTATGGGACTAGCAGACTTGGTGGCCCTGTAGGGGATGAGATTTATGGAGGAAGCTGGGGAGCATTGTGGGAGGTTAGTGGACACTATGGAGAGTCTGGGGGCACTGTGGGAAGCTGTCTGGCACTGTGGAGACTGAGGACTCTTAGGTATCCTTGGGGCACTGTGGGAAGTTGGTGGGCACTAGGGAGGGTCTGGGGGCACTATGGGAAGCTGTCTGGTACTGTGGAGACTGAGGACTCTCCGAGGTCCTTGGGGCACTGTGGGAGGTTGGTGGACACTATGAAGGGTCTGGGGGCACTGTGGGAAGCTGTCTGGCACTGTGGAGACTGAGGACTCTCAGGGGTCCCTGTGGCACTGTGGGAGGTTGGTGGGCACTTGGGAGGGCCTGGGGGCACTATGGGAAGCTGTCTGGTACTGTGGAGACTAAAGACACTCAGGGGTCCTTGGGGCACTGTGGAAGGTTGGTAGGCACTATGGAGGGTCTGGGGGCACTACGGGAAGCTGCCTGGCACTGTGGAGACTGAGGACTTTTAGGGGTCCTTGGGGCACTGTGGGAGGTTGGGGGGCACTGTGGGAGGTTGGGTGGCAACTTGGGAGCTGAGAAGCACTGTTGGAGGTTCAGGGATCTGCAGCTGGCTGGAGGCCTGAAAGAAGGGAGGCCACAGCCCGAGAGCAGTGCCGTCGCTATGGGGGTGTGGATAGCACCCGGGTGACACCCACCAGAGGGATAACACTCATCCTGCCTCTTACAAGCCACGCCGTTGCTGTCATTTTACCAGGTGGGGGGCATGACAGCTCAGAAAAGAGGATGGGGCTGCCCGACTTAATAGCTGGTTTATTGTTGTTTGGCTGCAAAGCGGTCCTAGTATCCAATCACCAGCTTGCAGCTCCCGCCCTCCGTCCAGACCCACTGTGTCTTCAGCCCTCTGGACAGTCTATGTAATGAAAGAGGAGGAGTGATGAGGGGGGGAACCAGAGGACAGCAAATGGGGTGGGGGATGCTGAGGACAGTAATGGGGTGCCATGAGGGGGGAGCTTAGGAAAGTAATGGGGTGCTGTGAGGGGGGAACTAAGAACAGTAATGGGGTGCTGTAAGGTGGGAGCTGAGAACACGAATGGGTGCTGTGAGGGGAAGAGCTGAGGACAGTAATGGGGTGCTGTGAGGGGGAGCTGAAGACAGTAATGGGGTGCTCTGAGAGAGGAGCTGAGGACAGTAATGGGGTGCTGTGAGAGAGGAGCTGAGAAAAGTAATGGGGTGCTGTGAGAGAGGAGCTGAGAACAGTAATGGGGTGCTGTGAGAGGGGAGCTGAGAACAGTAATGGGGTGCTGTGAGAGGGGAGTTGAGGACAGTAATGGGAGTGGGGGATGCTGAGGACAGTAATAGGGTCCTGTGAGGGAGGAGCTGAGGACAGTAATGGGGTGCTGTGAGGGGGAAGCTGAGGACTGTAATGGGGCGCTAGGGGGGAGGACCCAAGGACAGTAATGGGGTCACTGAGGATAGTAATTGGGTCACCGAGGACAATGATGGAGGAGAGCCTCGCTGATGCGCTAGCATGCTCAGTGCCCTACTGTGGAGGAAGGGAAGGGTGACACCATGTTTAATCGCACCGGGTGACACCAACCCCAGTGATGCCACTGCCAAAGAATAGGCTCTGACCTATTAACATATTGGGGTTTCTTTCTTTGGTAGGGTGCTCTTTATCATTAAGGGTGGAGGTGTTTTCTGTTCCTTGATGCAAGGTGGATTAACATTATCTTTCAAGAGGTTTTACTTCACTTACTCAGTTTAAGACTTCACGTTGGATGTCTGTATAAGAAATAAATGGGCATAGCTGTTCACCCTGTAAAAGTGCACATACATTCGCTCTGTGAAAAGGGGGTTAAAGTTAAGTTTTCTCTCCAGGTCGAATGTTTCTTCATACAAAAGAGAGTGGATCTGGAACCTACAGTATTATGGTCATTTGATGGAGCTGAGGCTCATTGGAAATAATTAGTTATTTCCCATGAGCCCCAGCTCCATCTAGTGTGCATAATGTAGTATCACGGCTTTATATGTTCAGCCACGTGTGAGGTGTGTATATCATCTTCCGTATATCATATTTTTTGCTTGACGCTTAAACCGTTTTTTTTTGTGAAGCATGGGTAATTTTATTGTGTTTTTTTTTTGAGGTAATCAGAGTAAGTATTGTGATATGAACTAAAGCCAGTGCATCTTTTAGAGCGCGCTCCGATAGTCTTTGCTTACCAAGATTTTGTTTGAGGGTGATCAGCAGAATATCACAGACACAAAAACCACCCTGCAAGCCGCAGAACGGTAAACACACACAGCATGTAAAAACACACACACACACACACATACATACAAATAAAGCTAAAAACCCATAATAAAACGAACCCAAAGAGCGGCGTTCTTGTTAGGCCATGAAATCGGCAGCTGCTGTCATAAGCTCGGCTCCCAGATGCGTTCGTTTTTATGCCGTGTATCGTTTAAGGCGCGCTGTGATTAAACACACAACTAACAATTCCGCTAGTTGATGGCTTTAATCTTTTTACGTGCTGAAATGAAGCGTGGCATTAAAGTGAAAACTCCGGGGAAGGAGTCACAGCCGGGGTGGCCTCTTTTTCAGGGAAAAAATATAACGGCCTTTTTTTAAGTTTCATTTTTTAATTGGATTTTCAAGCTTACAATCAAGGGGCGATAAAGCTGGTATATGAAGATATTGTGGACTCTGGCTTTTCCACTTTCTGTGCTGCGTTAATGGAAGGTCTATTAGGAGCCAGCAGAAACATGCATCTAAAAACACGTGCCTTATACATTATAAACCAAGATGAACCCTGTGCATGAAAATGTTCATTTAAATATATTTCTCGATAGCCACAATGGAAACAAATCCAGTTTGTGCGTGCCAAATGCCTTTGCGAACCCAGATATCACCTTGACATCACTATGCTGTACATAGCCTGAGCAGAGAGCAGAGCTGTGGGAGGGGCCCAGCAGGCTCCACCCACTACAGGAGGGGGCGGAGACCAGCCCAGTCATCCTGCACAAGGAAAGAGAGCATCAGTGAGCGGTCTTTATTACAGGAAGTCTCACACTGGTTTACTGCACAGATCTGGAAAAAAAAAAAAGAAAATTTGAGTGTAGCCTCGACTATCAAAGCCTAAACATAGGCATAAAAGGGTACCATCATCCAAATATTATATAGGAAAAAAGAGGGAGGACGGAAGCATGGGGAGAGTTGCTGAGGCTGTCCAAACACACACTCCAACCCACAAAGGTTTAAGTGGACTATCTCATCTCGGTACTGATACACAATAATTAGCTTGAAGTAACTAATATATAATTTATTACATATAAAAAACATACAGAAGTCTCAATATAAAAAGGTTCAATACAGCGTACAAATACTTAAAGATTTCCCCAATGAGTATCTGATGATGGAATTTCCTCACAGATTAAAACAGTCCTCTACTAGTTTTGCGGCCCATAGGCCACTTCGTCAGGAGGAATAATATATAAGACAGGTAATGTATTAAGAGTCAGACACAAAAAAAAATACAAAAACAGTACTAGCTGAGTACTATGTATGATATACGCTTCTGTATGTTTCTGTACATTTTTTTGTGCCTGGTTTCCTATGACTACTATGCACCCTATGACCTGTTTTTCATCATGGGAAGTAGAGAGCATTGTTTCATATTCCCATCGCACACGTTCCTGGTATAAGCTCCCAGAATTAGGATACTGTAGCAACAACTAGCTGGATACTGGGTCAAGTCACAGAGTAGATATTTGCCAGCACACCAAGGATCAGCACAAAGTGGCGTCCAAAGGTTAGTTTATTGCATGATCACAAAACAAGAAAGGTGCAAATAACCCCCCCATCCCCCCTTCCCTTAAACCACCCACCCTCCCCACCACCGTTGGCTCCTCCCCCCCACTACGTTCTTGTATGCTTTCTTATCTTCTCTACTAGTTAAAGGGGTTGTAAAGGTTTGTTTTTTTATTTTCTAAATAGGTTTCTTTATGCTAGTGCATTGTTGGTTCACTTACCTTTTCCTTCCATTTCCCTTCTAAATGTTTTCTTTGTCTGAATTTCTCACTTCCTGTTCCTCCTCAGTAAGCTGTTCTGGCTGACTAACCCCCAGCCAGAATGGCTCAGATGACGGGGGCAAGCTTACTGAGGAGAAACAGGAAGTGAGAAATTCAGACAAAGAAAAAAAAACATTTAGAAGGGAAATGGAAGGAAAAGGTAAGTAACCCAACAATGCACCAGCTTAAAGGAACCAATTTAGAAAATAAAAAACTCAATTTAGTATGGCGACCCCTTTTTTATTTTTTATATTTTTATGTGACCGCCACTAAATGTTGACACTGTATGTATTTTGTACCGGTTGACAGCCATACTGTCTTTTCTATTTGAAAATGAAGGAATTCCAAAAAAAAACCCCTTTACAACCCTTTTAAGCTCCGCCCTTTCTTTAGCGTGTGTTTGCACGCTTTCGGACTCACCGACCGTGTTAGTAATTATTGGCCTGAGGTCTAGACCTCGCGGCCGTGTAGTTGCATTTCCATAATAATGTTTACTGCTCAGTTGTCTTCATATTTTTATTGGCAAGTAATTCCACTATTGCTATGCCCCCCCGTGTTTGTGACCAGAGGTTCTTTTCTTAAAAATTTCAATAAAAATCAATCTACCAGAAAAAGTATAAACTTTCAGTACTGGAGATCCCCCAATAGCACAGTGGTGACTCCATATAAGATTTAGAATTCCTCCTGACAGCGAACAATGTCAGATCAGAACAGTTCACAATTACCTGGGCCTCCTGGACAATATTCAGATATTCACAGGAGTTTGAAATTCACTTAAAGTGGATGTAACCCTCCATACACCCAGTGAGGTGAACAGCCTCAGATGATACACAGAGATGAACCAAATCTCCCTACATAGGTTTTACATGTATATCTGCTGTCTTCACATTTATATACTGTTTAAAAAGCTGAGATTGTGTTAGGAAATGTTCTCTTCCTGTTTAACACAGAGTGTGATGTCTGGGCATACAGCCAAGATGGCTAAAATTGCTGATCGGAAGAAAGGCACACACACACACACACCCTCTCATCATAGGCAGAGACTCTCAGGTTGGGTTCACACTATACTACACGACAATAGTACAACTTTCATCCTACTTTGCTCTGCGACATCGGTCCTACATTGGTCCTACATCCATCCGACTTTCATGAACAGGATACTACGTTGATCTGACTTTGTGACAGTCTGACTTGTTCTTTGACCAAACAAAACAACCCCAGTGTGAGATAAATTCCTTTTACTGCTGCTGTAATCACATGTCGGATGTCAGAAGTTGGATGGTTAGGACAAGGCTCCTACTTTGGTCCGACTTCAATTATATTCAATGGGCTGAAGTAGGATCAATGTCGGACCAAAGTAGTACAGGGAGCATTTTCAAAGTCGGGCCGACTTGTGTCGGAACAGTTAAGACGGCTCTCATAGGGAAACATTGTTTTTCACACGTCATGTGACATGAGCTCCCAATGCTGGAGTGTTTGTCGGACAAGTATGGACCCGGCCTCATGCCACAAACACACAACCGTTTTTCGGGTTAACAACGTTTTAACGTTGTCGTTTTTAAGGTTGTAAAAAATGATCGTGTGTGGACTTTAACGACGTGAAAAAAACGCGCCTGCTCAGAAGCAATTTATGAGACGGGAGCGCTCGTTCTGGTAAAACTACCATTCGTAATGGAGTAAGCACATTCATCATGCTGTAACAGACAGAAAAGCGCGAATCGCCTTTTACTAACATAAAATCAGCTAAAAGCAGCCCAAAGGATGGCGCCACCCGCATTGAACTTCCCCTTTATAGTGCCGTTGTACGTGTTGTACGTCACCGCGTTTGCTAGAGCATTTTTTTTTTCACGATCGTATGTAGGCAAGGCCGTTTTAATGTTCAAGTTGAAAAAAACATTGTTTTTTCTAGACCCTTAAAAACATTTTTTAGAACCCGAAAAACGGTCATGTGTGTATGCAGCATCAGAGGTGTTTTGTAATAGGGCCAGCTGCCTGCTAATCTATTTATAGCAACCTCCCCTGACAGAAATGTCAGGCTTTATCTGATGTGTCCATGAATTTGTCAGGAGTTATCAGGCTGATAAAAGAGGAACGGTTCAGGAGAGAACTAAGGGACGTAGCTCTTTGAAGAGAGATAACAAAATAATGCGGATGCGGATATATGTGCCCAGCTCGAATTTCACGAATCGGGTTTACATCCACTTTAATCATATGCAGGCCAACACCCCCCCATTCTGTTCTTTTCCGCTGTATACTGCACCTCCTCTGTTCTGGTCTCCTGATCCCTCGCTCCCTCTGTAGTCGTCTCTTTTATTTTTCTCACAGCCCTGAATGGAAGACCCGGTCTAACTACTTGTTTGAGACTCCAGAGCGATAACATTATAAGGATATGCTCTGCTTTCTGACACTGACATCTAAGATGTTCATAAACGACAGATGTATCTTTGCACCATTGCTCTTTGAGACATATAAAAGCATCTCACCCTTTTATACTTCTGTATCCTGCTAAACTTCAATAAAATAAGATTGAACTAAAGGAACATACTTTGTATTTCAATTGGTTTATTGGCATCATTTTCAAAAAAGTTATTACAGCACAAGACCAGGCATGGCTTTTTACAGAAAAAAAGTCATTAACCACTTAAGGACCGCCTAACGCCGATATACGTCGGCAGAATGGCACGGCTGGGCACAGGCACGTACAGGTACGTTGCCCTTAAAGTGCCCAGCCTTGGGTCGCGCACGCGACCCCGGCGGCGAGCTAACGTCCCGGTCAACCCGGTCCGAAGCTCCGTGACTGCGCCCGCAGGACCCGATCGCCGCCGGTGTCCCGCGACTGGGTCAGAGGAGCTGAAGGACAGGGAGAGGTGAGTGTAAACACACCTTCCCCGTCATCTATGGCAGTAGTGTCACTGATCGTCTGTTCCCTGCTATATGGAACGACGATCAGTGACGTCACACGTCCAGCCACGTCCCTCTACAGAAAGAATTACTCCCTTAGGGCACACCTAACTCCTTAGTGCCCCCTAGTTGTCAACCCTTTTATTGCTTTTTTTTATTTTCACAGTATATAGCACAGTATTATAGCACTTTTCACTGTAAAAATGACAATGGTCCCATAAATGTGTAAAAATTGTCCAAAGTGTCCTCCATAATGTCACAGTCACGAAAAAAATCGATGATCACTGCCATTACTAGTAAAAAAAAAATATTAATAAAAATGCCATAAAACTATCCCCTATTTTGTAAACACTATAACTTTTGCACAAACCAATCAATAAACGCGTATTGCAGTTTTTCTTACCAAAAATACGTAGAAGAATATGTATCGGCCTGTTTTTTATATATATTTTTTTGGGATATTTATTATAGCAAAAAGTAAAAAATATTTCATTTTTTTCAAAATTGCCGCTTTATTTTTGTTTATAGCTCAAAAAATAAAAAAACGCAGAGGTGATCAAATACCACCAAAAGAAAGCTCTATTTGTGGGAAAAAATGGACGCCAATTTTGTTAGGGAGCCACGACCGCGCAATTGATCGGTTAAAGCGACGCAGTGCCGAATGGCAAAAAGGGGCCAGGTCCTTTACCTGCATAATGGTCCG
Source organism: Rana kukunoris (assembly GCA_029574335.1). Taxonomy (NCBI): domain Eukaryota; kingdom Metazoa; phylum Chordata; class Amphibia; order Anura; family Ranidae; genus Rana; species Rana kukunoris. The sequence continues at coordinate 316,546,119 of CM056059.1, forward strand.
GGTTTTAAGTGGTTAACACGGATACAAACATGGTCGCTCCAGTTTGTTTCCATTCAATCTCAGATACAATCGTTGGCTAGATATTTGAAAACACAGCGGAGTCTTGAAATTCCGGCTCTCGCATAAACCAGTTTAGACCATCCAAGCCAACTAAACTAACTATATAGAAATTGATCTAACACAAAAGGCCAATTCCCAGTGCCATGTGGGAATCAGTCTTTATTGACCAGATTAAAGGAAAGAAAGAAAAACCATAGGGGCTCCTCTTAAGCTTAAACTATCCATTGATATTTTGCATGCGAGTTTGTCATTGACGAGCACCGAGTTTAATTTGTGTTTGCCATATTCCATCATAATTTTTCCAAATCTTCTCTATGGTTATCCTAGCCGCCAACAAGATCTTCAAAATTAGTCATCTAGTGTGTCTTGAGAGGTCAAGGTCAATCTGTTGGAATAGCGTGCTCTCTGGAAATCGAGAGATATTGATCTGCATCACTGAATACATTGTGTTGTAAATTCGAATCTAAATTTTTCTGACCGTAGGACATTGCCATCATATGTGGTACATAATTTGCACTTGGCCGCATCCTCTAAAACACAATGGAGAGGCCTACAGGGTCCATTTAGCAGTCCTGGCGGGAACCATGTACCATCTCATGAAATGCTTATAATAAGATGTAATCAAGGGCGTATTCGTAGATATCTGAGATAGATAGAATAAGATGTAATCAATGGCGTATTTGTAGATATCTGAGATAGATTATCCGCCATTCTTGGAGGTCTAGGGATTCCTCAAGATCCTGTTTCCATTGTAAGATGGAGTAGGTGTCTCTAGAACACAGGTGTCAAACACAAGGCCCACGGGCCAAATCCAGCCCTCCAGGCCATTTCACGTAGCCATTGTACCTCTCCTGCTGCTGCAGGAGACCTCCAGCCCTCCTCTGGTCCTACACCAGACCCTTACTTTCTCCTTCCGAAGCAATGCACCCAGCTTCTTCCCAGCTGCAGAATAAGAAAAGGGGGTGCACTGTGATGTAAGGGAGAGTGGGGGACTCAACTTCTGATGGTGGGGTGGCTCTTGACATCTAATGTAAAGGGGAGGGGATGCGCTGGAAATGTAATCTTACAGATACAACCGGCCCTTTTGAGGGCAATCATAATGCTGATGCGGCCCACAATGAAATTAAGTGCGACATCCCTGCTCTAGGGCATTATAAAAAATAGAAACTGAATGTTGCCCCTGAGTATCCCCTGACCCCACACATAGCTTAAAGTCGCAGAAACTGGAGTCATGGTGGAACTGGGCTTAGAGTTTATAAAAAAATAAGCTATCCGTGAACAACAAAACATTTCCAATGAGAGTAATTTATGCTCCTTTATTCGATTATCTAATGCCACCAGCTCGCTCCCTTCCATGAAATCCCCTTTAGGAAGTAAACCATTATTGGTCTACTGAGAAAGTGGTAAAGTGGTGAATAGAAATTCAAGATTGCCTAGAAAAGCAGTTATTAGGTTTATTGGAAGAACTCAAACACATCTCTACAAGATACATACTTTGAATCTATTTTTTCTTATTAATAACATCGTCAAGGAAAAACAGTTGGCAGGCAACCGCCATCACAGCCCTCCTTAGTTACCGAATTCATGGGGATAAAAAAGTAATTATATTCTATTTACTCTTATCTTCCTCCTCTCCAGCGAACACTTTGAGTACAGATCACCTGCGGGTTATTACAAGGTAACAGGGATGAAAAGATATGCAGGAAATCTGTGTATCTCTACAGGGACTGTGTGCCGTACGCCAAAATGAACACAAGAATTTTACCCATTACTGCTGACCCGTTTTACCTGATGTTGCAGCCCTTGCTAAAAAATGTAACTAAACCAGCAGAGGCTCTGGATGGACAGTTGGGGAAATGGCTCTAAATTTAGAATGTATCTGGTCTATAATCATGGATGGATTGTTGGATAAATTGATTTATATTTTGGCTATATCTGGTCTATAAACCAGTCGCTCTGGATGGACATATGTATAAATGGCTCCATATATATAGGCTATATCTTGGCCAGGCATGTACAATCATGGCCCGTGTTCTGGTTTTGAACGGCCCGCCTGGTTATTAGGACATATATATCTTTTGTGGCCCCCCCCAACAATCTCCCAGTGCCGGGGCCACAAACGATGTATATTCTGGCTGCCTTGGAGGGGACAGGGAGGAGGAGGGAAACACACAGGATAATTTCCTGTTTACGGGCCGCCTCTGTAATAGGAAGTCCCGTCTCCAGTACTGCCATTGGATGACTGTTCTGTCTATCAAAGGAGGCGGGACTTTCTATTAAAGAGGCCCTGTGGAAACAGGAGACGCTTCTGTAGGTAATCTTTGGCTCTCGTGAGTGCATTCCTGGCAATGGTGGGTGCTGCATTCATGGCAATGGTGGGTGCTGCATTCATGGCAATGGTGGGTCTAGAGATGGACTCTGACCCTTAGGCTCCATGCACACTGAAGCTGATTAAACTGCAGTTTATTGGCGTTTTTTTTTTAAAGCCCATAAACTGAACTCTATGTTAGCCTATGTGCCAATGCACACCTGGGCGTTTTTCAGTGTTAATGAGCTTTGGAGTTTATTGGCTTTTTTTCTGAACCCCGGAAATTTGCGTTCAAAGTGCCGTTTTTTGGCGGGAAAAAACGCTAAAAACCAAGGCACCCTACAAAGCTACTGGCGTTTTTTTATAGCTTTTATCAGCTTCAGTGTGCATGGAGTCTTATTCTGCTTCACAGTTCTTTATTTAAAATGTTTTTGTTTCCTGAAACTTTGCTCTTAAAGTGAAGGTGCGTGTTATAAGCCAATAAATACAGTATAGGCAAATAACACGCCTGAGTTTATCTCTTTACTCATACACAGCCACAAAGACAAGAGAATTCTTGTTGGGCAGTGTATTAGTGCTCGACCGACACACGACTGGAAACTCCGACAACAAAATTGTGTCTTTTTTTCCCAACAGAATGTTGGCTCAAACGGTGACACACAAATGTTGTAAATTCCGAACATCAAGAACGCGGTCACATACAACACTACGACGAGCCGAGAAAAATTAAGTTAAATGATTCCAAGCATGCGTAGGGTTTTTGTGCATCGGAATTTCCGACAAGAACTTTTGTCGTTGGAAAAATTGAGTACTAGCTCTCAAACATTTGTTGTCGGAAATTCCGATGGAGCCTACACACGGTCGGATTTTCCGACAACAAGCTTGGATCGAACATTTGTTGTCGGAAATTCCGACCGTGTGTACGTGGCATTAGACCGAATTTTAATGGTTCAAAGAATGTCAGGCAAAATTGTTGGCCCTCACGCATGTTAACTCTATGAAATCTGGCCCTCTTTGAAAAAAAGTTTGGACACGCCTGATCTAGACTATGTGGCTCTGGATGGACAGTTCAATACATAGTGTTATATTTAGTTATTTTGAATGCACAGTTCCTCCCCACTTTCCTAAATTAACTTCTGATTTGGTGGATTCATAATGAGGTCATTTCACTAAGCTGCAGAAGCTTCTTATGTTATCACACAATAATTTTCTCATAAAAAATGGTTCATTTCTCATACATAAGTATCATATAGGTTTAGAGCTGACATTTTTCCATATGAAAGCCTCCATTTACCCATTATTTTATCTCCTTTCTTCAATAGACTGGGAAATTTACGCCATTCACAGGCAATATTTTAAAGTTGCTGATGTCCTTTGTAATTTTACCGTAATAAAATCCACATAATTCATTAAAATAACACGCAGTACATTTTGCTACAATAAATACTTTAGTGAAGTGAAAAAAAAAATTTCAATCATAAAAAATGAGCTAATGAGCTCCTAAAATGAAAATATTGCATGTAGATGTTACCCTTTTTTATTGCATTTTCCTAATCTGATGCCGCATACACACAATCGTTTTTTGGCATGAAAAAAAGCGACGTTTTTCAGCATGTAGAAAATACGACTTTTTTTCAACTTCATCATTAAAACGGCCTTGCCCACACACGGTCGTTTTTAAAAAATGCTCTAGCAAAGCACGGTGATGTACAACACGTACGACGGCACTACAAAGGGGAAGTTCCATGCGGATGGCGCCACCCTTTAGGCTGCTTTAGCTGATTTCGTGTTAGTAAAAGACGATTTGCGCTTTTCAGTCTGTTGCAGCGTGATGAATGTGCATTTTAGCCCACACACGATCATTTTTTACAACCCGAAAAACTACATTGTTTAAAATAGGATTGTTCCGATACCGATACCAGTATCGGTATCGGGATCGATACCGAGTATTTGCGGGAGTACTTGTACTCACGCAAATGCTCCCGATGCCAGATCCGATACATCCCCCCGCCCCTGCCGCAACCAGGATTGGACGGGTGATCTGTCTATCAAAGTGCCCGAGCAAGGGGGAGTGTCTATAAGCGGTGCGGCGGGGAACACACAGTTATTCAAATGAAAGCTGTAATGTTCCCCGCGCTGATTAACTAGGCGGTGGCGGCATGGCTGCATATACGGTATGGGGGGACATGGCTGCATTTATGGGGGGACATGGCTGCATATATGGGGAGACATGGCTGCATTTATGGGGGGACATGGCTGCATTTATGGGGGGACATGACTGAATTTATGGGGGGACATGACTGAATTTATGGGGGGACATGACTGAATTTATAGGGGGACATGGCTGCATATATGGGGGGACATGGCTGCATATATGGGGGGACATGGCTGCATTTATGGGGGGACATGGCTGCATATATGGGGGGACATGGCTGCATATATGGGGGTCATGGCTGCATATATGGGGGGACATGGCTGCATATATGGGGAGACATGGCTGCATTTATGGGGGGACATGGCTGCATATATGGGGAGACATGGCTGCATTTATGGGGGGACATGGTTGCATTTATGGGGGGACATGGCTGCATTTATGGGGGGCATGGCTGCATTTATGGGGGGACATGGCTGCATTTGTGGGGACACATTTAAAAAAAAGTATCGGTAATCGGTATCGGCGAGTACATGAAAAAAAGTATCGGTACTTTGTACTCGGTCCTAAAAAAGTAGTATCGGGACAACCCTAGTTTAAAACGTTGTTAAAAATGCAGCATGTTCAAAAAAAAATGTGTCGTTTTTCAGAACACGAATTATGATGTGAAGCCCACACACGATCATTTTAAATGATATTTTTTTTTTAAATATTTTTTTTCATGCTGAAAAACGATCGTGTGTACGCGGCATTATGACTGCATTTCTGAGGTTATTTTCGTTTCAATTAGCGCTCGTTCCTGCTGAAGACAAATGATTTTTAGCAGAATTTAAAAAGGTAAAATAATGTTCGCCAAGTACATCACGCCATCCTGCGATGTCATTTATAAAGGTCCCACTTCTTCAAACGACTAATAGCTACAAACATCAGCCAGCCGTGCAGCTGACCGAGTTATGTTCTGCTGCGAATTATGGCAGAAAGACGTTTTTTTTTTTTTTTAATGTCATCAAAATGTCCCAACAATCATAGGTTAGCAAGCTGACATGTCCTCATTAAACAATGTCTCGGTAATGATGATGCGGCAAAGCTGGCCTCTCCGCGTGGCGTGCCGTGTAAGTGCGCCCATCTTTCTGGCTGAAGACAGAATCCCTCTTCTCTGCAGGTTGGCGATGCTGGAACAAAGTCACGCTTCTCCCTTTTAATGTGCCATAAAACAAGTGAAAGCGAATATATTGTGGCTGATATTCCCCGGGAGCCGCGATGTCATTTCAGAGTCGTCGTCCTTTTCCGACAATAAGTTTAACAGTTATTTCCTGGGCAATAAACTATAAGAATATGGCTCAGTTGTTTTAAGAAAACAATTACTTTTTTTTTTTTTTTACCCATTTTCACACAGATGTCATCCGCTGTGCGCATTCAGCATGCAGAAAAGACAAAGTAGACTTTTTATTTTTATGGTCTTCAATATTACATTATTATTATCTTACTCCAGTTCTTATGGGTAAGATTTTATATTAGTTGGGCCTTGTTCACTTGGGTTTCAGCTTGTATAAGAGCAGTGTGGACAGTGTTTGCACAGCATTTGCAAACCTTTCGGTAAGATTTGTGTGAACACCCCATCTGAAGTAACTGCTACAGTATACAAACTAATATAAATAAACTATATACTTGCGTATAAGCCGACTCAAATAAAAGGCACCTAATTTTAACACCTAAAATTGGGAAAACTTATTGACTCGAGTATAAGCCTAGGGTGTCCATCTGCATGCCTCACTGTGTCCATGACTAGACTGACGTTTAACATGGGAGTCTATGGAAAGGGTGCCCAGCTTTGAAAAATTGGTGCTCCCCAGTCGTAGGTCCTCCAGACTTGCACACTTGTAGAGGAAAAGTGGGGCTATATGTGTGCCAAGTCTGGGGTCCAGGGGACCTATGGCTGGCCAGTACCGGGTCCCCAAAATCACTGGCAAAATTACCGTTTAACATGAGAGTCTATGGAAGGGGTGCCTAGCTTTGAAAAATCAGTGCTCCCCGGCCGTAGGTCCCCAGGACAACAAACTTTGCACACTTGTAGAGGAAAAGTGGGTCTACAGTTGTGCCAGTACCGGGTCCCCGAAGTCTGGGAGATCAGGTGCAAAAAGGTGACTCGAATATCACCCGAGGGGGGCATTTTCAGCACCAAAAAACAGTGGTGAAAAACTCGGCTTATACTCGAGTATATACGGTAACTATTCTTCCGAAAGATGGTTATGAATTCCCTATATCTATTGCATATAAGTATTAAACTTGTCTATCCCTATAATTAGCTCATCTATTAATCTGATGAGCACAATGATATAAGGTTATCCATAAAATAAACACACTGCTTAGTAAAACAATATCTTTCATTTATTTCCCAAGAAGATAGGAATATGCCAACTTCAAAAAGTATAACCGCAGAACATCAAAAATACTTATCACAATCCTCTAGACATAGTCTCATCCTTTGGCTGGGCTCAAGATGGCAAAAGAGGGCCTGAGACTCAAAACCAGGATCCAAATGGAAAGGAACGATTTCTCTTCTGTGTGTCCTTTTTTTTAAATTCATTCACACCCACTCATAACCACCCCCACTTATCTCCTGCCCAATAAGATATTGCCAAGAGGTAGTCCTTTTACTATATTATATTGGCCTCTAGGAGCAGCATTGTCCATGTACCATGTCTATGAGCACTGGTCTATATTCAGTGTTAGCTAGCCCTTGTTCTCTTTGAAGCCTGTAATCACAGATATCACACCAGGTGGGCTTGAGCCAAGCCCTTGTTACCTAGTTACATTCCAACTTGGGGCCATCTGCCTGTATCAACCAGGAAGTGAGATTCCAGACACCTGGTTAAAACAACCAGAAAGAAAACTCCAGAGTTCCTATTTCAAACATATCTTGTATTATGAAATTAAACATGTTGCCTTCCAACACCGTCTATACCGTGGGAAGTTCCAGATTTATAAGCAGGCAAGAGGGGAAACTGCCCCAGACCCCCCCTGTCAGAGGAAGCCCCAGACTTCTTTTATAAAAAAATAAATAAAAATATTTAAAAGCAAGAGACAAGTGGGTGGGACAAGGGAAAAATGTGCAAAATGTTGGAGAGTGCCAGGCAAAAGCCCTGACCCCCATCGTGTGGGAGTGAAGGTAATGATGAGCATGGATTTATCGTAGGAAGAAAGAAGAAAGAAACTGATTGGGTCAACGGGTAAACCTGACACTCTGTGTGATGGTTTGTAGAACAAATGTGATAAGGAAATTGTATATTTCATTATTCCTCATTATTGTTGGCTCACAATATCTAATAATGAATTAGAACCTGGTTAAAGGGCTGTACAAGGACAGAGTCTACTTACTCATACCCAGTGATGTTTTTTAGGTTTTGTGCTGCCCTAGGCCTAGGACAAACTCATGCAATCTCTAATTTAAATATGATTAACCCCTTCCGGTCAAGGTCACACCCCTTCCTGTTTCCGACCTGCCCTGAAAATTTCCAGTGGGGAAACTAGTTCTGAGGGCCTTGGGGGAGGGGGGAATTCCCTTAGTAAAAAAACATCTTCAAGCAGCTCCTGACCATAATAAGTAAATTTATACAAAACCCTCTAAATTCCCTTTAATGAAAAAAAAAACCTGGATCACATCAAATGTCCATTTAAAACCTATTATGTTCTGTAGCCATTTGGATTTTGTCATTTGTGGATGAAATCTTCTCCCGGAATGAGTGAAAACAACTAAATTTAATGTCAACACAAAACCATCGCATAGTGCTTCAAAATATGGTTCCTGTAGACTGCTCATTAAATTGGGCTAAATGAAAATGAATATCATTTAGAGGAGAGGGGGAAAAAAAAGTCCATTACTGTAGTTTAACCAAACAAGCCTGCAAAGACAAGCTGGCACGGTTTTATCCCAATTTTCTGCTGCAGCAATTTACAGCTTGGAAAATCTATTTCGCATTTTGCTCCCTGGGCCGAGAGGGATTTCGCAGCGTGCGCGCCGCAAACAGCTGGGAAGGAAGCAACTTTTCCCTCTGACTTTTTAATAGTTGGAGAAAGGTCATGATTTAAAGGTATGAAAGGATTTTTTTTTGTATAGTGTTTTTCTTTATTACGGTTACAATTAGTAAATTACAATTTTAACCACTTACCGGAAGATTTGCCCCCTTAATGACCAGGACATTTTTTTCGATACGGCACTGCTTCGCTTTAACAATTGCGTGGACGTGCTACGCTATGGGGACACCTATCAACAAAAGTATGCAGGCATAGGGCACACCCCTTGCCACACCCCTTAAAGGAGGATTGTACAAAAAAAAAAAAACAAGATTGGTTAAACCTACAAGTGCTTGCTTTACCCCTACTATTCCTTTATATTGGCTTTTGGAATTTACGAATGCAGCAATATAGAAATCAGATGAAAGGTTTAGCACTGGGAAAAACGTTTTGATAAAAAAGTACATTTTATATACAACTATATAGATCAGACCAAAATAAGAGCCAAAGGAGGTGGAATGAGGGACAGAGAGACATTGATCCAAATCAAGGACAGTCCCTCAAAATCAGGGACAGTTGGAAGCCAAGTAATTGTAACGGATAACATTTTATTTTCTAAAAATAAGAAACATGTCATACCTACTTGCTCTGTGCAGTAATTTTGCACAGTTTCCCCCCCAATCCTCCTTTTCTGGGATCCCCTGCTGGTTCTCCTGGCCCTCCAACCTGCTGAGTGCCCCAATAGCAAAGCTCTTGCTATGGGGCATTTGTGTGTTCTCCTTCCCAAGCCAGCTTTGTGTGTCCGCTCCCTCCTCACTGGCAGGGATTGACAGCAGCAGTAACCAATGGCTCTATCAGCTCTAAGCCAATGAGGAGGGGGAGAGCCGAAAGAGCCTCTGTTCTTGTGCCACATCACTGGATCAAGATCTGGCTCAGGCTCAGGGTCAGGTATATTGGGGGAGGGAGCTGCTTGCAATTGTTATTCCCACAATATTGCTAGCTGGATGTGCTGTGATCTGTAGTCCTTTAGCAAGCAGACGAGAATATTTTTGCATGGAGAAAGTATTCTTACTGCACGCCAAGACTCTCCGCTGTCACTGGGGAAGCATGTAGCTGCTTGTTTGCATTCTGCTGTGACCAGTCGAACGTGAAGCTGGAATAAAAATGGATTCTAGATTGGCAGTAGGGAGTCACTTTATTCAGCCCAGTCCAGCGGTGACACAACGCGCAGGAGGCAGCTAAAGTGTTTATTATAAAACCCAATGCTAATGGAGTCTGGCAGAGGCTCCGGGCTTCTGGATTTTATTTAGAAGTGGAATTAAATGTCCAGGGATTGTTTAGAGGATTGTGGAAGAATGGGAAAAACTGCTCAGGCAGAATAACATTTTCTGTGCCTCGCCAGATTAGTAATGAATGTATGATGGCGTCCGTATAGATTGATGGAAAAAAGACAATATTGAACAAAGTCGAAAATTTCCTCCACTTCCCGGACTTAAATTACATTTTATGGAACAGCAGGCAGAGCCTTGAAACTTTAATTTAACCTTTCTGCAAATCTATGCCTTTAAAAAGATGCTGAGATCCTCCTAGGACCAAAATGTAAAGATAAAGAACTGCAAAATGACTAAGGCTTACATATGGATGAAAATTCCCCATACATCCTGGATATAAAGGTCATCGGAAGAACCCACAGACCACATTGGGCAGAGGGAGTCGGAAAAATATGGAATAACAAGGAATTTAAACTTGGCCAGAGAGATTAAATGGGAATCTATAATGGCTCCAGGCCAAGCTAGGGAATTCCTATGCAAGAGAGCGCAACGGGATATGCTTATCCTAAATCAGTAGCACTCTGTGAATGAAAGAAGTAATGCAAAAAGGATCATGGAGTTCATATTTGTTGACACTGTTCCAGGTTGTCTTCTTGGAGAGCAGCAAGCTTTTCAAAAACATTGTTTTAAAGACTCTAATTTGAGCTTTTGCAGAGGACAAAGAATGTCAGGGCCGGGATCTGAACCTGTGAACTGTGTCTGGCAATTTCTCTTCTTGCTAGGCCACTTATAATGGTGGACAGCTCCCTGGACAATTCATTCCCTGAACTTTGAACCCTTTGCTCCTCCTACTAACTTCCTCTTAAAGCCATGCCTTTGCACTTCCTGTTTGCCAGATTATTGTGCTTTTCCAGCCAACATCTCGCTCTTGTGACTCCTGCTGCTGTCCTCCTGGTGGGGCAATTCTGAGGACCACAACCTGATATTAACCCGTCTCCACCATCAGGAGCTCTGGCGAACACCGGTTAGTGCTTAGACTCAACACCTCATGTGAGCCTGTTACATCCGCCAGGGTCGACCGGCTTCTGTACTGATCTAGCTGGTGATTCGTTGATTCGCTACTACTAAAGTATTGGTCTCCGAGCCTGACTTCAGATTGAGACAAAGTAGGTGTTTTTCTATACGGTAGCAATTCTATGTTTAGGATATGGAGTTATTCCACAAAACTGATGGTTGAGACAGGAATCAGGCTTTTTTTATTTTTATTTTTTACAGAATTGAGCTTTAATGGATTGGCAACCTTGATTTTTTCATATTGCTTTGTACACATGGGTCCAAAAAGATAGTCATATATGGTGTCTAATGGTTCACTGAGAGGGGGGAACCTCTAAAACAAGTTGCAGGATAGGAGGGGGTTGCTTTAAATGTATGCGAAGGGAATAAGTACCACCATAACAGTTGTTTATAATCAGAACATTAGTCTAACTTTTTGATGCACTGGACCCAATTGTTTGCCATTTCTCATCGTCTAGTGCAGGCTTCTCCAAACTTTCTAAACAAAGGGTCAATATACTGCCCTTCAGATTTTAGGTGGGCCGGATTGGGTAGTAGCAAATTGGGGGTAGAAGTTGTCCTGGTGTCAGTGGGAGTAAACAATCCATCTTTGGTACTAGAGGGAGGAATAGCGCCCCATTGTTGGATTTAGTGGCAGGAATAGTGTCCAATCATTGGGGTCAGTGGGAGGAATAGTGTCCCATCATTGACGTTAGTGGGAGGAATAGTGTCCCATCATTGATATCAGTGGGAGGAATAGTGTCCCATCTTTGGTGTCAGTGGGAGGAATAATGTCCCATTATTGGTGTCAGTGGGAGGAATAATGTCCCATCATTGGTGTCAGTGGGAGGAATAATGTCCCATCATTGGTGTCAGTGGGAGTATTAGTGTCCCATCATTGGTGTCAGTGGGAGGAATAAGGTCTATTATTGGAATCAGTGGGAGGAATAGTGACCCATCATTGGCATCAATGGAGGGAATAGTGCCACATTGTTGGTGTCAGTAGGAATAATAATGCTTCATTATTGATGTCAGTCTCAAGTAATAGAAAACCAGTAATAGATCCTCATCGTTGGTGTCAGTTTGAAGAATAGTGCCCCATCGTTGGTGTCAATGGAAGAAATAGTGCCCTGTTGTCACCACCAGGAATTATGCCCAACTGTTGGCGTCAGTGGAAGGAATTGTGTCTTGTATCAGTGGGAGAAGTAACGCAATGGACTGATAAAGAAGAGTAAAGGGCCACATCCAGCCCCTGGGCCACAGTTTGGAGGCCTTTGGTCTAGTGAGTAATAGAAATCCTGTTTCCATTTCTCGGTGTAGAACTTAAAGGTGGACCCCCAAAGGTCCAGGTTTGACCAACGTAACTATGCATATGCCATATCTGGCTGAAGCCCAAGGAAGCAGGAAATCAGAGATCTCTACTAGCTTCCAAGTCACACGCCAAATGGCTGTCCTGCTGCATTGTGAACATGCGTCATTGGCTGCAAAGGTGCCATTCAAGAATTCGTTTTACATTTTCTGAATGAATGCAGGGTGTTCTCTGATTTCACTGCCCTGCCACTCTGCCTTGTCTAATTAGAGAACACTTTTCATTTATTCAGAAAATGCAAAGTATTCTTTGAATGGTGCCCGTGCCGAGCTGTTGACCTCCTGTGGTCACAATGCAGCTGGGAAGCTAAAGAAGATCACTGAAGACCATTGGTTTCCACCTTCCAAGGGCATCAGCCAGATACAGTATATAAATATTTACAATGGTCCAAGCTGGACCAATGCAACTACGTATAACATACAGATAACTGGAATCATTTTTCAGGTTGTAATGGTGGCTTGCAACCCGAACCCAGAGATATCACTGTTTGTTCTGATTAGTTGGGCTTAAAGGGGTTGTAAATAGAGGTCGACCGATATATCGGTCGGCCGATATATCGGCCGATATTTGGCCGTTTTTATGAAATCGGCATCGGCCGATTATTGTGAAAAAATCGGCCGATTCGCGGCAATCGCGGCTATTACAATAAAGGGGTGACATGGCCGGCTGCCCTGCAGCAGCGTGTGTCCCTGAATTCTCCACCCGCACGGCCACCTCCAATAGCGAGGAAAGATTTTACTGGCATTGCATAGTACCGCCCGTCCCTGCTCCGCCCCCTTCCTCGGCGTGCTGTATTGGATAGCGATCATTGGCCCTTTACAAGCATCTGCCACGTGACTTGCAGTACTGACCAGTGCTCTTGAAGCAATATATTCTTGAATCCTCCTCCCGCACGGCCACTATAGAGAAGCTAAGGAGAGATTTCACTGGCATTCATCGTACCGCCCCGCCCCCTTCCTCGGTGTGCTGTATTAGAGAAACAATCATTGGCCCTTTACAAGTATCTAATACAGCACGCAGAGGGAGGGGGCGGGGCGGTACGATGAATGCCAGTGAAATCTCTCCTTAGCTTCTCTATAGTGGCCGTGCGGGAGGAGGATTCAAGAATATATTGCATCAAGAGCACTGGTCAGTACTGAAAGTCAGGTGGCAGAGAAACCATCATTGGCCCTTTACAAGCATCTTCCACCTGACATGTTAACTCCCCCCAGCAGGAGATCGTGGCCAGCACTAGCTCAGTGTCTTCCTCTCCTGCTGAGGTGGAGCCTGCTGGCTGCTTGTATTTTACTTGTGAATTGATTGGCTGGTCATCACCCTATCAGGTGCATGCAGATTGATACCAGCATGTATGGAGGGTATGTGCTACTGTACATCCCCCCCCCCCCCCTGCAAACTTAATTGTATGTATGTCTTTTTAAAGTGAAATCTGTCTGAGGCTGGCATTGAGAAAATGGATGAGGATGACTCTGGGTGCATATCAGTTACATTGTGGGGATCCTCTTCACAATGTAACTCTCATCCTCATTCATTTTCACATTGCATTGCAAATCAATCATCTTCATTGCCACAACGCACCACCACCCATCCCTCCCCACAACGCAGCACCACCCATCCCCCCCCACCATGCAGCAACACCCATCCCCCCCCACAACGCAGCACCACCCATCCCCCCCCACAACGCAGCACCACCTATCCCCCCGCACAACGCAGCACCATCCATCCCCCCCACCATGCAGCACCACCCACCCCCCCCCACAACGCACCACCACCCACCCCCCCACAACTCAGCACCATCCACCCCCCCCCCACAACGCAGCACCATCCACCCCCCCCCCACAACGCAGCACCATCCACCCCCCCCCACAACGCAGCACCATCCACCCCCCCCCACAACGCAGCACCACCCATCCCTCCCCACCATGCAGCACCATCCACCCCCCCCCCACAGCACCATCCACCCCCCCCCCACCATGCAGCACCACCCATCCCTCCCCACAACGCAGCACCACCCATCCCTCCCCACAACGCAGCACCATCCACCCCCCCCCCCCACAATGCAGCACCATCCATCCCCCCCCACCATGCAGCACCATCCACCCCCCCACCATGCAGCACCACCCACCCCCCCCCACAACGCAGCACCACCCATCCCTCCCCACAACGCAGCACCACCCGCGCCGATCAAAAAATAAAAAAAATCGGCCCAAAATATCGGCCGCAAAAATCGGCATTATATATCGGCCATCGGCCGCACAGATTTCTAAATATCGGCATCGGCATCGGCCATAGAAAAACCCATATCGGTCGACCTCTAGTTGTAAAGCTTCCCGTTTTTCACCTTAAAGCGGGGTTCCAACCACAATTAGCATATTTTAAAAGTATGTCCTTTCATCATGCGTTTTTATAATATAAATCCGGTCACTTACTATTTTACAATCTGCCACAGCTCTGCATAGTTATTCAAAAAAGATAGTTTATAAAACTAGGTCCACACGGTTGTCATTTTGCTTATGGGCATTGTGAAGCCCACAAGCACTTACTTCCTGGTAGTCTTGGATGGGGAGTGATATTTGGACAGCGCACTGCATCCTGGGAAATGACACACATTTCCCAGGAGCATTAGAGGAAGATGATGTCAGAATCCTAGGTGATTCCTTAGGCAGATTTCGTGGGACCGCATAGCAACAGGCATTTCCAGATGAGTAAAAACATTTTTTTTTTTCTTTTTTAGGTCTAATGAGCACAATAATGAAAACTATTTTTGGGATGGAAACACCACTTTAATGCATTAAGGTGAAAAAACATCCGATGCTTACAAGCCACCCAGCCTCCCCGTTTACTTACCTGAGCCCTCGATAGTCCCGCGTCGGTTCTCGGCTGTTTTCGGGTCTTCATTGGATGATTAATAGCAGTGTAGCCATTGGCTCCCGCTGCTGTCAATAAAATCTGGCCGGGGCCGAGTGATACACTTGGCGGCTACGGCCGCCACTGTATCACGTGGGAGCATACCCGCAAGCTAACCCCCTTGGGAGAGCTCTTTCCAGAAGGGGGTTAGCTATTGCGGAGAGGAGCCAAGACAGCCACCGAGGGACCCCAGAAGAGGAGGTTCGGGGTCACTCTGTGCAAAATGAACTGCACAGTGGAGGTAAGAATGACATGTCTGTTATTTAAAAAACAAACAAAAACAAACCTTTACTAACCCAACACGACACAAACATAATGGGGGACAGTGGACAGCCTTGTCATGCACTCTTTGGTTAGAATCATGTCTGAACACCTTACACATTGTTCCATCAATATTTTACATCCGTTTGGTTGGACTGACCCTTTTCAAGCAATCAGGGTGCGCAGCGACTTGTATCAAAGCGGCAGAAAGTCTGTGAACGTCTGCGATTTCCGCTCTCATTTTCATACCATCCTGTGCCTATATCCTCTGTGCTTTATCTACTTTCCCGCACACCATTGTTGGAATATGTTAAAAAGTAACAACAGCATTGAACAGACAATTTAAAAGGGAGAGAAAAGTCTGTGATAGTTCCTCTTCATCTCCGGCTTTGAACATTTATTAACACTGATCCAGCCATTAAACCTCGCTCATCTTTTCATCGTTTTTTTCTTTAACGACACAGACAGGAACATATAGAGAAGGAGCCCAGAGGGGCCGCGCCGCAGACGCCCTGCGCTTCAATAGGGGACAAAACATCACTTTATAACATCTGATTAGGGTTTTCATAAATCTTTCATCCCATTCCCTTGTTGGAAGGAGGACGTGTCTGCTTTGGTGATGGTTGCTGATTTAGAATATGCATGACAGATTAGAGAGGTATAGTTTCATGTGTCGTTACTCCCTTACAGCCATGCCGGTCCTTGCTGGCGATGGCTCCCCATTTCCATTATAATAAAGAGTGCTGCTTAGGCCGATCAATATTTCATTGTGTTTCTCATGTAAAAATAATATTCAGGAATTTCAGGATTCGGGCAATACTGCAATTATGTGAAATTTTATAAATAGGTTAAACGTTCTGTGTGTGTTAGAGAGGACCTGTCTGGTGCATTCAGCAAAAGCATAGTCCAGGTCAATATCCTTTTTATTACCGTATTTATCGGCGTATCCCCCACACTTTTTTCCCCTTAAAACAAGGGGGAAATTGTGGGTGCGCGATATATGCCGATAGCCGCTAAGTTTGAACTGAGCCGCCGACATATACCGAGTGCAGTACACTCGGGTACATTCGGCCAGGCTCGGCTTCGCTCGTGCTCAAGTATAAACGTCACAGAGCTTGAGCACGAGTAAAGCCGAGCCTGGCCGAATGTACCCGAGTGTACTGCACTCGGTATATGTCCATGGAGGCGTTCAAACTGAGCACGGGAAGCAGGGATTCGACTCGACGGATCACTGGAGAAGCCGGGAGGACACCACAGAAGCCGAAGACGGACGCCTAACTGGACGATGGACGCCAAGCAAGACACCAAAACGGTAAGTACTAAAAAAATTTTTTTACAGGTCCACGTCAGGGGTGCGCGCTATACGCCGGAGCACGCAATTCCCCCAATAAATACGGTATACCCTGTAAACACTTGGAGACAAATACCAACATTTCGTATTCATCTATCAGAGCTATGATTGAGAATGCAGCCTATCCAATTACTAGAGACCGGTGACATCACTGAAAATGCAGCCTATCCATTCACTAGATACCTGTGACATCACTGAAAATGCAGCCTATCCATTCACTAGAGACTAATGACATCACTGAGAATGCAGCCTATCCATTCACTAAAGACCTGTGACATCACTGAGAATGCAGCCTATCCATTCACTAGAGACCTGTGACTTCACTGAGAATGCAGCCTATCCATTCAGTAGAGACCTGTGACATCACTGAAAATGCAGCCTATCCATTTACTAGAGACCTGTGAGATCACTGAGAATGCAACCTATCCATGCACCAGAGACTGGTGACATCACTGAGATTGCAGCCTATCCATTCACTAGAGACTAATGACATCATTGAGATTGCAACCTATCCATGCACTGGAGACCAGTGACATCACTGAGAATGAAGCCTATCATGCACTGTAGAGTAGGAACATCACTGAGAATGCAGCTTATCCATTCACTAGAGACCAGTGAAATCACTGAGATTGCAGCCTATCCATTCACTAGAGACCAGTGAAATCACTGAGATTGCAGCCTATCCATTCACTAGAGACCAGTGAAATCACTGAGATTGCAGCCTATCCATTCACTAGAGACCAGTGAAATCACTGATAATGCAGCCTATCCATGCACTGGAGACCAGTGAAATCACTGATAATGCAGCCTATCCATGCACTGGAGACCGGTGACATGACTGAGAATGCAGGCTATCCATTCACTTGAGACCGGTAACACAAGCAACGAAGAGGAATGATCCTGGGTTGACCCATCTGAATTTTCTCATGCTATAGCGAGCTGCGGCTTCCTTGTACTAGTCTCATGTGAAATATCTATTGAAGACCGTTGCAGCACACACTATGCCAACTAATCAATGTCTAATTAAGATGTACATCATGTACCCAATAACTAGATATTCTGTTCTATCAGAAGACAGAACATGTAGTTTAAGGTGAGCCGCCTTCACACAGCAGCCGCTTTTCTAGGCCCGGAAAGTAGACGTGAGATTGGCGAATGCGTTGGGAGTCCTAATGAAACCCAGCTTATTCCCTGACGTGAGTGTAATGGGGAGCGCTTTGTATGCGTGCGTGCACGCTGGGATTTGCAAAATCACCTGTCTACAGACCCCACTGGGATAAGTGCAGCTTTAGAAACACTCACATTAGTGCATTACCATCCATTATACAGCAACGAGATGACACAGCCATCGCAGTCTTTAGTTATGGGTGACACCATCCTAGAGGAGCCTACAAGTCCTCGGTTGACATCTTGTGACAAATGCATTTTCCTGTAGCAGCTGTCAACGCTCGACTTTTCAATGCAGCGTTATTAAATCCGCTATGTTTTGTTTACCGCGTTCCATACATCACGAAACCTGCAGCATATATACACTTGACATTAAAAACACAAAGCAGGCAGCAATAAGTAGGAACGTCGGCATCGGGAATAATCAATGTTGTTTTTGTCAGAAAGCATCAAGCACTTTACCCACAACATTTACAATATTAAGATTTAAAGGTACAGTACAGCCAGAATGTTGCCTTTAAAATCACCTCCATACCGGGCCTAGTCTGGCGCTCCTTTCCTACATGTAAAAATCATCATTTTTTTGCTGAGTAGGTTAGGATCAGGGGTTAAGGGTTAGGTTTGGGTTAAGGTTCGGGTTCGGCTTAGGGTTTCCCATTGAAAAATATGGCTAGGACTCATAAATTGGAACAGGGAACTCCCCCAGAGGTCAAAGGTCAGAAGGCAGGTTCCCAGAGGTCACAGGGCATGGCTGACCCACCCCCACCAAAGTGTACTGCCTACCCCAACTAAGTCGGGGCATGAACAAGTCGGGGTAAGCAACTTACTCAGAACCCCCCAAACATATATATTTTTAGCAGAGACCCCTTGGAAAAAAATGGCGGTCGTTACAACTTTTTACGTCACACAGTATTTGTGCAGGAATTTTTCAAACACGTCTAAAAATACACTAAAGTTGGCCCAATTTTTTTTTATGTTAAGCAAAGTAAATAGATACCTAACATGTCACGCTTTAAAACTGCGCACACTCCTGGAATGGTGCCAAACTTCGGTACCTAAAAATCTCCATAGGCAACTCTTTAAAAGGGGTTGTAAAGCTTTCCGTTTTTTCACCTTAATGCGTCCTATGCATTAAGGGTTAAAAAACACCCGATGCTTGCAAGCCCCCCAGCCCCTCCCCCCCCCCCCCGTTTACTTGAGCCATCGAAAGTCCCGCGTCGCGAACGCGCTGGCTTCACAGCCTGGTCTTCTCGGCTCTTTATTGGATGATTGATAGCAGTGCACCCATTGGCTCCCGTTGCTGCCAATCAAATCAATGACGCGGCCACACCAGGGGGTGGGGCCGAGTGATACACTTGGCGACTATGGCTGCCACTGTTTCACACGGGAGTGCGCCCGAAAGCTAACCCCCTTGAGAGAGTGCTTCCCAGAAGGGGGTTAGCTCTTGCAGGGAGGAGCCGAGACAGCCGCCGAGCGACCACAGAAGATGAGGATCGGGGCCACTCTGTGTAAAACGAACTGCACAGTAGAGGTATGTATGACTTGTTTGTTATTTAAAAAAAAAAAACTTTACTAACCGTTAAAAAATGTTATAGGTTACCAGTTTAGAGTTACAGAGGAGGTCTAGCACTAGAATTATTGCTCTCGCTCCAATGTTTGAGGCAATACCTCACATGTATGATTTGAAAGCCATTTACATGTGTGGGGCCGACATACGTTTGCGGTCGTTTTTGCTTACGGGCAAGCAGGGACGGGGGGGGGGGGGGGGGGGTTTTAAAAATGTTTTTATTGTTTATTTTTTTACACTTTCCCTTTAAAGTATAAAAAAAAGTTTTACCTTGAGTTATACTTTAAAACCTGAACTCCGAGATAAGTTATTATTGTTTATAAACCTTTGTCATGTGGATTCTTCTTGAATCTCGGTGAGCTTTGTATATTTCTTCCAGATCTGTGCAGTAATTCGGTGTGATGCCCCGTACACACTATCGTTTTTTCCGTTGGCATAAACTCAGACAGGTATTTCCGACGGAATTCCGCTCAAACTGTCTCCACACACCAAATTCCGACCGTCCAAAACGCGGTGATGTACAACCTTATCATGAGCCTAGAAAAATCAAGTTCAATGCTTTCGAGCATGCATGTTTTCTCCATCCGAGTTCCATACAGACAAACGGAATTTCCGATGTTCTCTTTCTAATTCCGTTGGAATTTCCGACAGAAAAAGTCCGATGGGGCATACATACGGTCGGAATATCAGATGAAAAAATTTGGTCTGACGTTTTTCATCAGAAATTCCGATTGTGTGTATGAGGAATGAGACTTCCTGTAATAAAGACCGCTCACTACTGCTCTCTCTTCTTGTGCAGTGTGACTGGTCTTGTCTCCGCCCCATCCTGTCCTTTTCTGCAGGCAACCTGTAGTAGGTGGAGCCTGCTGGGCCCCTCCCACCGCTCTGCTTTCTCTCCTTGTGCAGGGTGACTGGTCTTGTCTCGGCCCCTCCTGTAGTATTCTGCCTGTAATGGGTTGAGCTTGCTGGGCCCCTTTCTCAACTCTGCTCTTTCTCCTTGTGCAGGGGGACTGGTCTTGCCTCCGCCCCCTCCTGTCCTTTTCTGCAGACAGCCTGTAGTGGGTGGAGCCTGCTGGGCCCCTCCCACAGCTCTGCTCTTTTTCCTTATGCAGGGGGACTGGTTTTGCCTTCGCCCCCTCATGTCCTTTTCTGCTGGCAGCATGTAGTAGGTGGAGCCTGCTGGGCCCCTCCCACAACTCTGCTCTTTCTCCTTATGCAGGGGGACTGGTCTTGCCTCCGCCCCCTCCTGTCCTTTTCTGCAGGCAGCCTGTAGTAGGTGGAGCCTGCTGGGCCCCTCCCACAGCTCTGCTCTCTCTCTATGTGCAGGGTGACTGGTCCTGTCTCTGCCCCTTGTGTAGTTTTCTGCACAGGCTATGTACAGCCCAGTGATGCTGTCACAGCTACTTTTACATGGTAATACCTGGGTTCGCAAAACATTTGGTGCACATAAAGTGGGTTTATATACAATAGCCTTTGTAGCTATTGAGGAATACACTTACATGTTATTTTGCGCGGAGTTCAGCTTTAAATTTCTGGAAAGGTAATTTCCCTTTGCTTTCACACGTCTTCCAGCAGGATAAAAAGCGAGCAGCTCCGTTCATATTGTGTGCAGTGCTGATAAAAGTCCTCCAGTTTTAGGTGACAGTTTATCAATGGAAGCAGAAACCCAATGGATCCACATTCTAATTAAAGCCAGACACCTGGCCTGGCACGGCCTCTCTTCCCTTCACACATGGGTCAGTGTGTGCCATCTTATTATCTGCCTGCAGCTCAGTGGCAAGGACCGAGCTCATCTGTACCTGGCAGTCATTGTGCAGCTTCTTCTCTTCACAGAAATGCTCATAATTCAACAAAGACATCTAATTATATTTTTCTGCAATGTTACAGAAAGACTCTGCGCTTTATAGGAAGAAAAAATAATGTGCCGGGATGGAGGGCACATGGACTCAGGGCTTGAAGAAACAGCGGAAATTATACCTACATTTGTACTGTAGGTTTGCATGTAAGGCTCGGTTCACACCTACAGGTATGACCAAGCACGGGCGCGTTTCTGCACGACTTTTTGCACGCATCATGTGTACGGTGGCACAATAAAGTGATTGTAAAGCTTCAGATTTAAAAAAAAATAACAAACATGTTATATTTACCTCCTCTGTATAAAGTTTTTACACACACCGGCCCGATCCTCCTTTTCTGGGGTCCCCCAGCGTCTCCTCTCCACATTGAGTGCCCCCACATAGAGCTGCATTTCAATGTGGGCATGCTTCCGATTCCTGCTGCTGCGTCCATTGACACAGACAGCAGGACTCGGCCCTGCCCCCGGATCCCGCGTCACTCGATTAGATTGACAGCAGTGGGAGCCAATGTCTCCGGCTCAGTGGCGGCTGGTGCTCCAGATTTTTTATGGGGGGGGCGCAAACAAACAAAAAATCCCCTAACGCAGCCACTGTGCCCATCAAACGTCGCCACTTTGTCAAACTCCACCACTTTGCCCATCAAATGCCGCCAGTGTGCCCAAACGCAGCCACTGTGCCCATCAAACGCAGCCACAGTGCTCAATAAACACAGCCACAGTGCTCATCAAACACAGCCACAGTTCTCATCAAACACAGCCACAGTGCCCATCAAACGCAGCCACTGAGCCCATCAAACGCAGCCACTGAGCCCATCAAACGCAGCCACTGTGCAAAATACCACAGTGTGCCATAAAACGCTACCAGTGTGCCATCAAATGATGCCACTTTTCCCATCATACGCAGCCACTGTGCCCATCAAACGCTGCCACTGTGCCCATCAAACGCTACCAATGTGCCATCAAACGCAGCCACTGTGCCATCAAACGCAGCCACTGTGCCATCAAACGCAGCCACTGTGCCATCAAACGCAGCCACTGTGCTAAAATGCTACCAGTGTGCCATCAAATGCTGCCACTGTGCCCATCAAATGCTGTCTCGGTAGGGCAGCGGGTGACGGAAGCAGGTGGTGTTCCCCATACACCTCCTTGTCCTCAATGTCCTCTCCTGTGATTGGACGCCTGATAGGCTTTTTTCTTTATTTGTAGCTGGTGATCCTGCCAGTGACACACTTCCTGTCCTATGGGAAGAATGCTCCTTTAGTGTAATGTATCTGTATAGCTATGCCTCTTCCATAATGGCGCTGTCTATAGATCAGGCAGTTATACCTGCAGAGACACAAATATCCTGGACTGTTGGAGGTGCCGGGCTGCACCCAGTAACAGGCTTTGCCTACAGATAAAAGCATAGGATTATATAGGAGCCAAAAGATATGAAAAATAAACATTACATTCTTTGGAATGGCAGCAGATTTATAGCATAATTCGTTCATATTTCAGAACGCTAAATGTCAGACAGGGTTAGTGGCTGGTCTGCCTTCTCAGATAGCCTCCGAAATTACTCTCCGGGACATGAACACCTCTGAACCCAATAAAAACTCTGTTTTCACATAACAGCATCCCTACTGCCAGGGAAAAGAAATTAAGCTCAGCCCAGGAGATAATTACGGCCATATATCACCTCTCACTTAAGGGTAGCTCTGTCACTGCCACATATCATAAGAGATAGGTCTGGATAGGAGACAGAGAGGACCTCTGAGGGTGCCTAGGTTAGGGCGAGCCGGTGAGTGATGAACAAGAGCTTGCAATCAGTTAATCAGCCATTGAAACGGTGGAATTTGGACGGACTTGATGCCAACAAGCAGGGCTGGACTGGGACAGAAATTTGTCCCTGGAGTTCATCCAGACTGGCCCACTTTGACAGATCTCTCCCATGGAGGATGGACAACTCCCGCACCCCCCCCCCCCCCTGGCCACCCAAGCCCGCTCTCCCCCTTCACTAGCCACTAGCCGTTCTAATTTATAAGAGTAGAACGGCTGGTACTGGTACTCTTATAGGCAGTACCAGTGGGGAAGCTAGACATTATTTCACCCGGGAGAAAGAATCAGTTTGGTGCCCCCTTATGGGACAAGATTAGGCAGAAGGGAGAAGCTCCCAGGCGTCCATAGCTGTTGAGTCAGCTGTCTGTGCCCTCCCCTTTTGCTCCTCTGTCGTCCCCTCTGCTCCTCTGGTCTTTCCCTGCTTCGTTGTTCCCCCCAGGTGAGCGCTACGGCAAGATAGTTGCACACAAAACTGTTGCCATCCAGGAACTGTATGTGGCTGTCCGGGGGCAGGTTTGGCATCACTGGGGTGCAGGGCGATGATGTCAGCAAGAGCAATTTGGACGAACCCACATTTTGTAGAAATATTCCCTCCGCTCCGACCAGCACATGATCATCAGAAAGGGGCACAGATAATGGAAATACACCCCCCCTAAGCTAGTTGGAGCGGGGGTGTGTAATTCAGATTTTTTTTTAATTCTGCACTGACTGTCTTTATAACTGCCCCAGCCTCTGTAAAAAATCCAATCCGGGGACAGTGTCCTCAATCCGGGGACTGTCCCCAGAAACCGGGGACGTCTGTTCACCCCACTCAAGGAGCCCGTAGAAACCTTTGGAAGAACCCTATCTGAAAAGGGCTGTGATAAACAATGCTATCCACGAAGACCCTGCTTTCATCTTGCCCACTCATCAATAAGGCACCATGGCACATTTGTGTAGTCCACATTCTTAAGCCCTCAGAAATTTGTCCCTACCACCAAAGGGTTAGTAGGTTGTGTCCTACCCCCCAAGCCAAAGGTTCTCAGTCATTGTAAGACTATTTATTCCCTTTCAATATAAAACAAGAATTATTCTTAAGGAAAGGAAACTAAGGAAAGAAATCCTCTTCAACGAGAGGTATGTAGTGCAAGCACTTCATCTTAAAAATAGAGATTAAAAAAATAACAAGTGCACCAGCCATAGAATAAAATCTTTTCCTGCAGTAAGAAAAAAAAAGAAAAGCCATAAGGAGATGGGTACAGCCTAAAAAAAGCAGAACAGAAAAAGCCATTTCAAACAGAATATTTCTTGACCCCAAAGCCACAGATTTCTATTTCTGCCTAAACCCTGACTGTTTCGTTCGCTCGCTGTTACCGAATCTTCCTCATTTACCGGACAGCCAGCGGTGAACTCAATTTCTCTGATAAGAAACTGGCTGATTGAATGTCTCTCGAGGAGGCCAAATAAAAACCCCGAGAGTGTTTCTCGAATTACATTTACGGCGCGAGGACGATGATTAAATTATTTGCAAACTTCGGCTGTCATAAACAGAAGCAACAAAATAAAAAAGGGCGAGAGGGCCATTATGAGCTTTCTCGAGTGTTATTGTGTCGGGTTCCTGTATAGAAACAGCTTTTCATACGTAGCACAATGCTTGAGTGGCTTCATGGGGCTCCGGCTAAAGTGCCAGAGCTGAAGAAGGCCGCAGAAAAAAAAAAAATAGGACAAACAGAGCATTTAGCCCGCCGCCACCGAGGTGCGCCGCAACAAAGGCGCTGCCACAAAAGAAGACGGAACAGGAGCCGGGGAGATAAGGCTATTAAGGCAGGAACTCATCAAAAGGAGCCCCGGCACTGCTCGCCAATGTATATTATCGGAGGTATAACGCCGCAGATCCCGTCCAACTGATTTCATCTTGATCCGGGAAAGTACAGCGAGAGGGGGGGGGGGTTCAATGAGCCTGACACCAGATATCAGACATTCATCCTCACCCAAATGCTCTCGGCGGGATTAAATGCCATTCCACCTAATATTATGATTTATACCCGCCGTCTCCCGTGCCCAGATCAAACTGCCGTAACTATAATTCATCGCGGGGAGGCGGCGAGCAGTAATCCGGTTTGTCTGGCTCAAATAAAAGGAGATTTGGCCTGTGCCTGACACATATGCGGGAAAGGGGATGGTGTAATTATATTCCGGGAATATTAATGTCAAAATATGATTTATAAACCCACAGTTCCCACTGCACTACTAGGGGTTGAAGGCATTTCAAACTGTTGCTCCTCAAGCCCATATTACAAAATGTGTGTACAATGTTTGTGTGCATTAACATGCAGCTATACCTAGATTAACCCCCTCCAATTCCCTCAAGCGCCCTACCCCTATACCATAATAAACGAATATAATACAAATAAATATCATATAAAAATTAGTCAATAAATAATAATAAAATTATTTAACATACAAATAAAAAGATATACAGTAGAACCTTGGATTACGAGCATAATCGGTTCCAGGAGAATGCTCATACTCCGAAGTACTTGCATATCAAAGAAAGTTTCCCTATTGAAGTCAATGGAAAATGAAAATAATTAGTTCCTCATTGACTTCAATGGGATGCAATACCACATGTGGCCAGAAGTGGGGGGCATTGGAGAGCCTCTGGAAACGGCTGGAAAGGTCTGAAAACACATTGGCTGACATCGGCAAACCTGAGAAAGACTCCATTCCCGAGGTCAGCCGAGCTGTCCTCGGGCCTTTCCGTGCAATTTCGAATGGTGCAGATTGGCTGCGATCTGCGCCATTTGGCTCCGCCCCCTCCCCACCTCTAGCCAAAGGCGGTACTGCACACTGCTTTGGCCTGAATCCTGCTCGTTTTGTGAGACAGCACTCGCAAACCGAGTTAGGATTTTTTAAATACAGCGCTTGTATTGCTAAGCGCTCGTTAACCGCATTACTCACAATCTGAATCTGACTGTAATTAAAAATAAAATAAAAGTGGTATGCAAGCTCGACATTCCAGCTGTGGTGAAACTACAAATCCCATCATGCTTTTGCCTGTGGCTGCCAGAGACTTGCAATGCCTCGTGGGAACAGCTGGAGTGCCGAGGTTGCCTATCCTTATAATATTTGTCTAGCTTGCAGCCATTCACGGATGCTCCAGGCTAGCCTCCGATGGCACCAGGTCATATGATCAAAGGCTTTGACGTCTTTCACATGGTCTCAGCTGAACAGAGGGAATCAGGCAAAGTAGCTGGTGGACTGGTTCTGCTTGAATGTACTCCTTAACCACTCGCCTACTGGGCACTTTCACCACCTTCCCGCCCAGGCCAATTTGCACCTTTCAAAGCTGTCGTACTTTGAATGACCATTGCGTCATGCAACACAGTACCCATATGACATTTTTATAATTTTTCCACACAAATAGAGCTTTCATTTATGATATTTAATTACCGTATTTATCGGCGTATACCGCACACTTTTCCCCCCATAAAATCAGGGGGAAATCGTGGGTGCGCGATATACGCTGATAGCATACCTCGGAGGGGAAGGAGGGAGACGAACACCTGCCGGAAATCACCGAGCCGTCATCTCCTCTCGGCTCTTACTTGGCTTTCACGTCACACACGCACAGTCCCGCCTCCGCCACCAGCATTGGACCAGTGTTCTGTCTGTCACAGGAGATGGTCCAATGCCGATGGCGGAGGCGGGACTGTGCATGTGTGACGTGACAGCCGAGACGGCTCAGTGATTTTTCCGGCTGGGTGCTCGTCCCCCTCCTTCCCTTCTACGGTATGTGTTACTTTTTTCTATAACGTAGGGCACCCTGTAGTCTTCTCCTCAATGCCCAGCTGGAAACCAAGAATTGGGGCACTGGCAGATACTTGGACCTTAGCACTGAATGGTAATCATATCCTAGGACTTCTGCGCTCGATACTTTGTGCCCACGGGAAAAATTTTAATCTTGCCTTATAATGCTAAACTTGTGGTTTTGCGCACACATATGCATCAATTTGCTCTGTCATTCCAGGTGTCTATGCACCTTAAAGTGGAGTTCCACCCAGGAAAACCACATTTGGCCAAAAGTCTTAAAAAAATTAAATAAAAAAAAAACGTGAAAAAAAAATAAAAAAATACTCACCCGAAATACATGTTGCTATGCGGAAGTCCGTCATTTGCCTCTTCCACACCGCGGTGTCTTTTCTTCTTGTCCTTCTCCTTGTGAATGGGGCGCGCTGCTTTCTGGGAACTGTGTGTGTTCTCCGAGAGCAGCCGATTCACAAGCCGGCGTGAGACTCACGCAGGCGCAGTAGGAAATGGGCAGTGAAGCCGTACGGCTCCACTGCCTGTTTCCCATAGTGTGAATGGCGGCGCGGGACCCGGAGCGATCGTGGGACCGGCATCGGGGGGGGCCGTCAGCGCGGGCGCCTAGGACAGGTAAGTGTCCTTATTCAAAGTCAGCAGCTACACTGTTAGTAGCTGCCGACTTTGAAAAAAAAAAAAATGCGGGTGGAGCTCCGCTTTAAGTCATCTTACATTATCAATAGATTATACTGGTAACTTCTTTTTTATTTACTTTGGTCATACACTGAGCCACTCATGATGATCATCACACACCCTTTCATGGGCACTGACCCTTAGATTGCTTCTTCAAAGTTGTTTATTTAAAAAATAAATTTCCAGAAAATTCCCTCTTAAAATTGGGGTGTGTGTTATACGCCGATAAATAGGTACCACAGGGTTTTTTATTCTTTGCTAAATAAATTAAAAAAGAGGTTTACTATAGAATTATGCAAACAGGTAGTTTTTCTTGTTCACTGATGTGCGCTGATGAGGCTGCACAGATGGTCACTGATAGGCGACACTGATGAGGCTGCATTAATGGGCACTGATGAGGCGGCACTGGTGGAAACTGATGAGATGGCACTGATGGACACTGATCGACAGCACTGGTGGGCACTGTTGGGACTGCACTGATAATCAGGATACTTATAATCAGTGCCCTGATTATCCGTGTAGATGTCCCTTTTACACAAGCCTGTTATCGGCTCTCCTCACACTATCGGCACGAGGAAAGGAATACCAATGACCGGCTTGTGTTTACATCCTGATCAGCTGTGATTGGCCCTTTACTCCAATATGTGATCAGCTGTGATTGGCCCTTTACTCCAATATGTGATAAGCTGTGTCCTAGTGACACATCGATCACAGAGTATGCGGCAGGCTAACTCATGGGAGGACGTCGTATGACACCCTCCCAGAACTGGCTGACTGCACTGTAGCCATCATTCGGTTATAGCGGGGTCGGCAAGTGGTTAAAGCCCATGGCTGAATCCAGCCCCCCAGGCCTTTTAATGTGGCCCTTTCAGCCAGGGCTTTTTTCAGCCGGAGCATGATGCTACCTCCGGCTTTTCCCCTCCACTTCCTGCTCATTACTATTGCTTGTAAACCCTCTTGGGGGCTCGAAGGTTTCACAGGTCCCTGCCTGCCCTGCTTACACTCACGGCATAGACAGATGCTGACCAGTGATCTCACTGCAAATTATCTCCCGCTTACGCTACCGGGAGGTACTAGAGCCAGGCTGGATAGGCAAAATGTGAGGAAGCTTTAGGGCGTGGGGGGAAGGATTAAAGGCTGTATAAGGAGATGTGTGCATGCTGCACTTATCATAAAACATATATCCATATTTTAGTGCATAAATTGGTTTGAAGCTCAACATCGCCCTTCCGGAGCCAGGCCAGAAAAAAGGGATTAACGGTTTTCTCTGCTTTGCCTTCATCTTCCCGACAGGCGATTTAGAACACCTGGTCCTCTGATAGGAATCCGGAGCGCGGTTGATGGTGGAGCCATGGTAATTTCTTCACGTTGATGGAATAAATGGTTATTTTCTCAGAGCTGCTCCAGCCATGACCGGGAGCAGCTCTACATCTTCGCAGAGAATAGAGGTGTCTGCCGAGAGTGACCTTTCCTCCGCTACCCGAGCTGTAAATAATTTATTTTCATTGTAAAGCCGTGGAAAAACTCGGTGCAGGAGACATCGGAGGGGTAATGCAGATTAATGAAGTATTTCAGAAACAAAACTAGACAATGTCACAGCCGCTGTCAGCGGGGCGCCATCGGCACAGTGCCGACTGTGTGAGTATATACACGAAGTCTGAGTCTCCCCCCGGGTCCCCCACAGGAATAACCCCCCAATAAGGTCCATTGCTTATTTATATTACCAAAATAAACTACCAAATTTATTTTATACTACAGTACTATAACTCTCTGAAGACTCTTTATAGATCGAATGCATGGTTTTAGTCGGGGCTCGAGTCCTACAGGAATGCGTGGTAACGGCGTCCCTGCACTTTTTTCACAGCAGGAACGCCGTTCCCTTTGCAGGACGAGAGCCGCTGATCCGCCCGAGCCAATCCTTCACCGGGGGCATGGTCAGTGAAAAAAGTGGCTGGCCAGGGCTCGGAGGGGGTTGGCCCAGACTTCCAAAAAAAAGTCCCTGAGAACCTTCTAAGTCTGGATCAAGCTTACCAGGGAGAACAAAGGTAAGTTGGATGAAAGTGGTCAGATGGGGCTCCAAGGTGGGGTGACCACATGTCCCGAATTGCCCAGGACAGTCCCGCATTTTGCAGGTCTGTCCCGGGCACCTTTATTCTAGGACAATACAGTGTCCCGGAATGAAACTGACACAGCCACCCCCCGGGCCAAACCAATGCCCCCAGAAAAGGCCGCCACATCACCGCTTTACTCACTGACAGTACTTGTCCTGGCCGGGAATGCCTGGAGGAGCACAATCCCCACCCCCTGCTTGTGATTGGAGAAATCATAAATCCTGCCTCTTGTGTCCAATCACTGTGCTGTGATTCGTTACAGCACAAGCTGATTTTTGGGAAGGAAGGGTGTCCCTGAATGGTAGTTTGGAAATGTGGTCACCCTACTCCAAGGGCACTGGCTTGGATTTTAGAAAAGTCCCAGAGAAGCGTCTGGCTCCATGGCAAGGAACAAGACCAGAAAGTGACACTGAACTACAACATGGAAAAATCAGGTCCCATGCCCGGCCAGACAGGGCTGTGTTTTGTGGCAGAGCTGTGTAAATCTCAGGACTGGATAGGAAGAAATACAAATCCATTATATGGATTATATCTGTGTATTTAGCTCTTTGCCTGAAGTCCAGCTTTAAAACCGGTTCCCAGATGTTCTGCAGATTTGTCGTTAACTGTATTTAGGAGGGTCTACTACCAAAGCCAATTAGATTGTCTGCAATGATAAGCCATCATCCCCTCCCCCTCATCCAAGAAAATAACGAAATCTGCTTTTTCAAAGATTTCAGAGGGCCAAAAGCTGGAGAGGGCAGAGGAAGAATAATCGCATCCCATGTTGTGTGTTTTCCATCAGAAACGTTCTTCATTAGACTCCGGGACTCTTTCCAAGTCTGCTCTCCCGGAGACGACCGCCGCGTCACCGCTGTGATTTCCTGGAAAAAAGTCGTGCTCGCGGCAAACCTTCAGTGATTTTCTATACATTGGAGATTATCGCTTTCTATATTATCTAGGTCACATTCGGAGAAGCCTCTTGCTAAAGACTAATCCATAGTGGTAAACCTTATTCAACATGATGTAATCCCATCAAAGGTGCTTAAAGCGGAGTTTCACCCTAAATATAAGATCTCCCATGCGCTTCAGCATACTGGCGTCAGCGCCAGTATGCTGGGTTTTTTTTTTTTTTATAGCACACTTACTGTTTTATCGTAGAAATCCTTTTCTGTCCCCCGCGGTGGACGGCGCCAGTACAGCGCGTCACATCTTCCTAAGATACCCGATATGGACTCGGGTATTTCCGGCGCTATGCGGCGCCTGCGCACAGACCTAGGAGCTGACTGCGCAGGCGCCGTATTTCTCCGAGTCCTATTTCGGAGAAATACGGCGCCTGCGCAGTCAGCTCCTAGGTCTGTGCGCAGGCGCCGCATAGCGCCGGAAATACCCGAGTCCATATCGGGTATCTTAGGAAGATGTGACGCGCTGTACTGGCGCCGTCCACCACGGGGGACAGAAAAGGATTTCTACGATAAAACAGTAAGTGTGCTATAAAAAAAAAAAAACCCAGCATACTGGCGCTGACGCCAGTATGCTGAAGCGCATGGGAGATCTTATATTTAGGGTGAAATACCGCTTTAAGACAGAGGAATGAGCCGCTTTCCATCATACAGACACATTACACGGCTCACATTGTGCTTCCTGATGGAAGAGATAGCCGAGCTCACATTGATAACTGCACTGCAGAACAGATACATGCAAGAAATCTGCCATAAAATAAGAGATGTGTGGCCGGACATGACCCACCTCCCCGAGTATACACGAGCCATGGGGTGTGAGACATCCAGGAGATTCCCATTTAACCCCAACGGTCCCCTTTCTCCTTTTATCTGTTGTTTCCTATATGTGAAATCCTTACTTTTATCCATGGTGCCCAACCTGTGGCCCTTTGTAGCAGTGATTTCTTATGCAATATGTCTCCAGTCACCGACTGTCTCCTGAAGCATGTCCCCAGTCTCTAACAATTCCTATAGCATGTCCATAGTCTCTCAAAGTCTTTTCCGAGTGTCTGTAGTCTCTGACCATCTCTTGTATCATATCTGCAGTCTCTGACCATCTCTTGTATCATGTCTACAGTCTCTGACCATCTCTTGTATCATGTCTGCAGTCTCTGACCATCTCTTGTATCATGTCTGCAGTCTCTGACCATCTCTTGTATCATGTCTGCAGTCTCTGACCATCTCTTGAATCATGTCTGCAGTCTCTGACCATCTCTTGTATCATGTCTGCAGTCTCTGACCATCTCTTGTATCATGTCTGCAGTCTCTGACCATCTCTTGTATCATGTCTGTAGTCTCTGACCATCTCTTGTATCATGTCTGTAGTCTCTGATCATCTCCTGTATCATGTATGCAGTCTCTGACCATCTCCTGTAGTATGTCTGCAGTCTCTGACCATCTCCTGTATCATGTCTGCAGTCTCTGACCATATCTTGTAGTATGTCTGCAGTCTCTGACCATCTCTTGTAGTATGTCTGCAGTCTCTGACCATCTCCTGTATCATGCCTGTGGTCTCTGACCATCTCCTGTATTATGTCTGCAGTCTCTGACCATCTCCTGTATTATAAAAAAAATAAATCAATCGGCGCAATTTACTGTGAGAATTATAATTACTAAAGTACCTGCTTTCACTTCCACCTACAAACAATATTACGTGCTAACAAACAGTGCTGTGCTACTAAATATCTTATAATAGAACTAATCTGTAAGCAATCTATCCCCCTTTTTGTAAACGCTATAACTTTTGCGCAAACCAATCAGTAAACGCTTATTGTGATTTTTTTTTACCAAAAATATGTAGAACAATACGTATCGACCTAAACTTATTATAGCAAAAAATACAAAATATATATTTTTTTTTCAAAATTGTCAGTTTTTTTTTGTGTATAGCGCAAAAAATACCACCAAAAGGACGCTCTATTTGTGGCGAAAAAATAAGGACATCAATTTTGTTTGGGTACAACATCGCACATCCGCGCAATTGTCAGTTAAAGTGCCAAATCGCAAAAAAATGGCACGTGCAGGAAGGGGGTAAATCCTTCAGGTCCTTAAAGCGGAGTTCCACCCAGGAAAACAACATTTGCCCATCTAGCTTAAAATAATTAAATAAAAAACAACGTGAAAAAAAAAAATACTCACCCGAAATACCTGTTGCTATGCGGAAGTCCGTAATCTGCCTCTTCCACACCGCGGTGTCTTTTCTTCTGCTTCTTCTGCTTGTGAATGGGGCGCGCTGCTTTCTGGGAACTGTGTGTGTTCTCAGAGAGCAGCCGCCCATTCACTAGCCAGCGTGAGACTCACGCAGGCGCAGTAGGAAATGGGCAGTGAAGCTGTACGGCTTCACTGCCTGTTTCCCCTAGTGTGAATAGCGTTTACAAAACAGGGGATAGTTTTATTGCATTTTTATTAATACTTTTTTTTTTTTTTACTACTAATGGCGGCGATCAGCGATTCTTTCGTGACTGCGACATTATGGCCGGCACATCGGACAATTTTGACACATTTTTTGGACCATTGGCATTTTCACAGCAAAAAGTGCTATAAAAATGCACGGTTTACTGTGAAAATGACAATTGCAGTTTAGGAGTTAACCACTAGGGGGTGCTGTAGGGGTTAAGTGTGACCTCATATGTGTTTCTAACTGTAGGGGGCAGGGCTGGAAGTGTGACGTCATTGATCGTCTTTCCCTATATCAGGGAACAGACAATCACTGACACTGTCACAATGAAGTACGGGGAAGGTGTGTTTACACTCACACCTCTCCCCGTTCTTCAGCTCCGGTGACCGATCTCGGGCCGGGTCGCGAGCGCGCCAGCGGCGGCACGCTTGCGACCCCACGGCTGGGCTTAAAGAGACACGTACAGGTACGTGATTGTGCCCAGCCGTGCCATTCTGCCGACGTATATCGGCGTGAAGAGGTCCTTAAGTTGTTAATACTCCTCAAAAGAGCCCTCTGTCCTGATGCAAGCAGTGGGCGGGCTCTTGGGAGGAGTTATGCAAATATCAATATGCATTATGGGTAGGGCCAAGTCTGGAGTGGGCGTTCCTACTCCTAGGCGGGCTGCATTTGCATTACAAACAAGATTGGCGGTGCTTAAAAGTCACTTATCCAAACAAAATAAATTAAAATAAAAGCACATCATGTAGAATACAAATTCAGAACCTTAAAAGCCTCATTAGAATTCATGATTGGGATATAGTGTCCTTTTATCCTCTTATATGTCTGCAGCACACTAATGGCATCAGTCAGGATACATGACCTCTCTGCACTGATTGATGCAATTAGTGTGTTGAAGATAAAAGGACACTATATCACAATGGTGGATTTTAATGAGGCTTTTAAGATTGTTAATTTGTATTTCATATGATTTTTTTTATTATTATTATTTCATTTTGATGTGTGACTTCTCCGTGGGTGTATATACCATAATAACTCACTGCTTATTAATTTACTTACTGATCGGCTGAAACACCGATTTACTTTATTCATTGTTTGAATGCATTTGCATGCAGACCACCCTAGGTAACGCTCACATGTGATTCTGAGCCGCCATTCTGAAATCCAATGAATGAGTGAAAGGGGCGGGCCAGAGACAGACCAAGGAGGCAGGGCTATATGATGATGGGCATCCTCCAGCCAGGAAATGAGGCTCTTTCTGATTTGCTGCAGCTTCTAATGCACAGAGCACTTCCCAACTCCACATTGGCCCAAGTTGCAAAATATTTGGTCACCGATTGTTACATGTTGTGTTCTCCTTATTGCAATCCCAGGAAAATGACTAACCCCCAGGGATGGACTGGCCATTGAGACTACAGGGAGTTTCCCAGTGGGCCGATGGCTCAGTGGGCCGGCTTCAGTGACAGCGGACTGCCGCCCCCTCTGCTTCTCTGTCTCTCCCTTCCCGCAGCGCTCACCTGGGGGGGAACAAAAAAGCAGGGGGAGGACCAGAGGAGCAGAGGGGGAAGACAGAGGAGCATGGGGACAGGGGACAGACAGCTGACTCAACAGCTATGGCCTGGGAGTTTCTAATTTCTGCCTAATCTTGTCCCATAAAGGGGGGGGGGAGCACCAAACTGATTCTTTGCCCCGGGTGAAATAATGTCTAGCTTCCCCACTGGTACTGCCTATAAGAGTACCAGTACCAGCCGTTCTACTCTAATAAAGTAGAATGGTTAGTGGCTAGTGAAGGGGGAGAGGGGGCTTGGGTGGTCGGGGGGAGGGGGGTGCGGGAGTTGTCCGGCCACCATGGGAGAGAACTGTCCCAGTCCAGCCCTGCTAACACTGAGAATGTGCAGAGTGACTCCAAAGGCTCTGTATTATCAGGGGATGGATTAGGGACAGTGGAAGAAGGGGAGAATCTACAGTAAAAATGCTGAGGATTAACCCCTTAGGTTCCACAGTGAGTATAACAAGCATGTTTTACTGCATCTACAGCAGGGGTCTCAAACTGGCGGCCCTCCAGCTGTTGCAAAACTACAAGTCCCATCATGCCTCTGCCTGTGGCAGTCATGCTTGTAACTGTCAGCCTTGCAATGCCTCATGGGACTTGTAGTTTCACAACAGCTGGAGGGCCTCCAGTTTGAGACCCCTGACTACAGACTGATTTTACTCTTTTGGGTTTATTAACACTTTAAGCTACACCACGTTTGGGACATGCACAGCGCACACATTTAGGATCGACTTCCTCTGTGTTGTATAAATTCCTCGCCAGAAAAGGCGATAAAAAAGTTATGCTATTCAACTACACATGACCTCTGAAATAAGCTTCATACATCAGATATAATTGTCTCACAGCTGGGAGTGGAGACCAGCCAGGTGCATCATGATGGCTGTTAGGAGGACTACATGCACCGTTTCCAGAGACACCCACTGACCACTAGGGGCGCCGCTTCCTAAAGAATCCTGTGCCAGAATAACTACATTTTAATTAGCCGACATACGAGAAGCCTCCTTGCCAGCTCAATTTGCATCTTTTTGATTTAACTTAGCAGGTGTCTCAATTCAGAGGAAATATTTGAAGTGTGGCTTTTCCTGCGACACACGTGTCCCTGCGACTCCTTAGAACATATGCAGACTGCAGATAAGGTGGAGGCGCGCTGATCGTAAACACACACATGAACATGTAAATGAGACGAAGGGGCAGGAGGAACCAACGCTGACCCACCGCCATTCATAAAACACGCAATCTGCTCCATGAAACAGAACAGCTGCCCGGGACTGTCGCTGCCATCTCAGAGCAAGACGTGTAAAAAAAGCATCATGTTCAAATGAGCGAAAATATAAAATTCCACAGCAGAGGATCATTTTCTTCCGCAAGTCGCAATCAATTTCTATTGTGCAGTTCAGGTCTTAAAGTAGAACTTTGTGGCTTTCTAAGTCGTGATTGAAGACAATAAAAAATTGCGGAATCTAACCTGTATTCAAAATGTTTTCCTTGGGAGCACCATCCCAGTTATAAACTACTCGAGTATAAGCCAAGCCACCTAATTTTACCACAAAAAAATGGGAAAACTTATTGACTCGAGTATAAGCCTAGGGCAGTGCTTCTCAAATAGTGGGGCGGGCCCCCCTGGGGGGGCCCGAGGCTCCATGAAGGGGGGCTCGAGCCTTCTTCCGGACTGCAGCGATCGCGCCATTTAGAAGCTGCTGTCCCCAGCCTCCTGCGCTAGTTAGAGGAGCGGACGGCGGGAGGCGGGACATTGTTGAACTGACAGGTGGGACCAGAGAGGTAGCAGCCTATCATGTTGGACGGCAGGTGATTGGCTGCTAGGAGGTGGTCCTAGCAGCCAATCACCAGTTCGCCCAAAAGTCTCCCCGCTCCGCCCAGTGCTGCTGCGGCTTCACTTGACGAATGTCCCGCCTCCTGCTCTCCGTGCTGAAACGTTACAGGTAGGAGTGGAGAGGAAAGGGAGGAAAAATATATGGAAATGTTAAGGACGAGGAGTGGGGGCTGTGCTGTGGGGGTTTATGTGATGGGGCAAACTGTGTGCAGGATATGTGATGGGGGTCATGTAAAGGGGGAAATACTGTGTGGGGGGATATGTGATGGGACAATACTGTGTGGGGGGATATGTGATGGGACAATACTGTGTGGGGGGATATGTGATGGGACAATACTGTGTGGGGGATATGTGATGGGACAATACTGTGTGGGGGGATATGTGATGGGACAATACTGTGTGGGGGGATATGTGATGGGGCAATACTGTGTGAGAGGATATGTGATGGGGCAATAATGTGTGGGGGGGATATGTGAAGAAGGGCAATACTGTGTGTGGGGGGGATATGTGAAGAAGGGCAATACTGTGTGTGGGGGGGATATGTGAAGAAGGGCAATACTGTGTGTGGGGGGGATATGTGAAGAAGGGCAATACTGTGTGGGGGATATGTGGATACAGTGTTATGCAGAGGTGTACTTATAACAATTTTATAGACAAATGATACTATTTACAGTCGCGCGGGGGGGGGGGGGGGGCGCGAAATGTTTTCTTCTTCCTAGGGGGGGCATGACAGAAAATAATTGAGAAGCACTGGCCTAGGGTGAGAATGCAGCAGCCACTGTATGAGGAAAAGAGGGTCAACAGCCAATTTTCACACCTCACTGTGCCTATTGCAACCTCCCTGTGCCCATTGCAACCTCACTGTGCCCATTGAAGCCTCACTGTGCCAACCTTACTGTGTCCATTGCAACCTCACTGTGCCCGTCCCCACTGTGCCCGTCATCACTGTGCCCGTCATCACTGTGCCCGTCATCGCTATACTTGAAATTGAGAGGCTGCGGGCGTCCATTCAATGTTTAAAACTCGCGGTCTCCTCCTGGTTCCTTCTGTGATAGGCAGCTGACACAGTTCCGCCTATCACGGACGTTCTCTCATCCTCGGACTCAGTTTTTCGCCAATCACAGACATCCGAGGATGAAAAGGTGTCCGTGATTGGCGGAACACTGAACACAGTGTCCCGGTGGGCCGATGGCTCAGTGGGCTGGCTTCAGTGACCGTGGACCGCCGACCCCTCTGCTCCTCTGTCTCTCACTCCCCGCAGTGCACACCTGGGGGGGGGGGGAACAGAGAAGCAGGGACGACGACAGAGGAGCATGGGGGGGATCAGAAGGAGCACGGGGGAGGGGACATACAGCTGACTCAACAGCTATGGCCTGGGAGTTTCTCACTTCTGCCTAATCTTGTCCCATGGGGGGGGGGGGGCACCGAGCTGATTATTTTCCTCCGGGTGAAATAATGTCTAGCTTCCCCACTGGTACTGCCTATAAGGCCTTGTACACACGATGGGATTTATCCGATGGAAACGGTCCGACGGACCCCCCATTACAAGAGGCAGAAGAAAGGACCGTACTTGTTGCACGCAGGAACCAGACTCACAAATAATTCGAAATCTTCCAAAATTAAATGACGAATTTGGTTGCTAACGAGTCTTTTTTTTTTATTCAATCAAGGAATCCAATATTACGGAACAATAAGCCAGAAGTAAACGCTTAAAAGCTCATAGAAGATTGTATCAATCACTTATTCATCTCGTCCTAACTCAGTCTGAATTATAAGGCAGATAATAATCTATTTTCCTAATGAAATTCATGAAGATCCAAGAAATGAAAGAAAAACAACCTGAAAGGGGGAGAGTCGGGGAGGAAGGCTTGTCAGATGGCCGGGATTTGCATACTAATGAAGATTATGGAGGTGGGCTGGCAATCTTGGACTGGGCCAAGTGTAAAAAAAAAAAAAAATGACAGGGACCAGATGATCCAGACGGAAACGTGGGGGGGGTAGAATATATTTCATGACCCAGTGACATCTCCCGTCCACACTGCCTGCCTCTAATTGAATTGCTTCTTCAAGTGTTCGGCGGTTGGTGGGCTGACAACAGAAAAGCGAAGGTATGGTTTATTTCCTATCTCCGTTCAGAGACAAGACAGGGGAATGGACGGGCAATGCATGCAAATTCCTGAAACCTCTATGGCACGGCGCAATCTTTTACAAAATTTTAATTTTTTTGGATGTCGTAAGCCGGTTCAAAAAGAGTACATTTTTTTTTCCCCCCCTTGAGCGCCTTTTCAGCCTCGCTCCAGCCTGATCTGACATTAAACGTGAACTGCGAAGATGAGATAAGAGATTGATGGACTTGAAAGCTGGAAGAGGCAAAGGAGAGATTTGACAATGTACTCCTGCGGTGGAAGATGGATGACGCCGACACGTTTAGATAGTCAACACCCAATTAATTACAAGCAACAAACCGTTACTGGCAACTGGGGACATGGAGGCAAGGAGGAGGATGCTGGGAGAGGGGCAGTAAACCGAAGAACAAGTTGATGAAATACAAAAACATAGCATGTGAAAGTCGAAAGTCTTATCGTAGATGTTCCAGAAGTGGAATAGCGCTAGTCACTGAAATGGTATTGAAGTGTATATAAAAAGACAAAACTTTTTTTGAGTTTTGTATAGAATAGGTAAAAGTAAAGATTCCCGTCAAGGTTTTTTTTATTTTTTTTTTACTGTTTCCTGTTAACAAGATTTCCATTATCTTCATGTCCCAGAGACACATCAGGAAGTAATGCCGCGTACACACGATCGGAAATTCCGACAAGAAAAGTTTGATGTGAGCCTTTGGTCGGAAATTCCGACCGTGTGTCTTGATGTGTGTCTGGGACATGAAAATAATGATAATCTTGTAAGAGCCGATTCTCAAATTTTCAGAGAAAAGTTCTTGTTGGAAATTCTGATCGTCTGTATGCAATTCTGACTGTGTGTATGCGGCATAAGAGTAGATCTCTCCAAAGTGAGGCGCCTACCCTGTCCCTACTGTAAAATTCCCCCTCACCACCTGTTCCTGTCACACCTCAAAAAACTTGGGATTTACATCACTTTCTGTACCTTAGACCAGTGTTTCTCAACTCCAGTCCTCAAGTACCCCCAACAGGTCATGTTTTCAGGATTTCCCTCAAATGAAACTGCTGTGGTAAATACTAAGGCAGTGAAACTGATCAAATCACCTGTGCAAAATAACAGAGAGCCTGAAAAAATGACCTGTTGGGGGTTCTTGAGGACTGGCATTGAAAAACATTGCCTTAAAACAGGGCTCTCAAACTGGGGGCCCTCCTGCTTTCGCGAAACTACAAGTCCCATGATGCCTGTGGGAGTCATGCTTGTAACTGTCAGCCTTGCAATGCCTCATGTGACTTGAAGTTTCGCAACAGCTGGAGGGCCATCATTTTGAGAGCCTTAGACAATGGTCACCAGAACCATTAATGAGGGAGATTCACTCCAAAGGTACACATTTAGCAATAAATACCTTTCAGAGGTTCTCGTTCAATAAATCCAAGCTCTGCAAGCTGAGATAACATGCTCTGCATTGATGCATTCACATAATTTTACAGTAATCATGAGATAAAACAAAGTTCAGGATTATCCCTTTCTCCCATTGTTTTGCAAATCTATGTACACTGCAAACTGTATGATTGAATCGGTTCTGATATTGCCGTTTTACTAACCTGACGTTATTCGAAATAGGAAACCTTCATTTTGTTTGCAAATAATAAAGATTCTAACGACCATTAATAATGAGTCCTTACATTTAAAGAGCACCTGTCATTTCAGATTCATCATGGCAGCGCCGGTGAGCGGGTGTCCACTCACCAGCTGCCGCCACGCCCCTCACCTTGTTGTGTCACTGCCGCATCACCAGATATCCCATTAAAGTGAATGGGAGTGTCGGTGAGTCAACAGCCAAAGGCTCAAATCAAGTCTTTTACAAGTGATTTAAATCATGATCCACCCTGACAAAATGTATACAACTGTTGCGTTTGGTGGGCCCAAATCGCCAAACGCATTTAACGCAAGTGAATAGGACGATGCTGTGTTTAATGCATGAGGTTGCAGTGTTGATGTCAATGGTTAAAACAGGCATTCCGGAGGCGTTCAGATACAACACTGCCCCATATGTAAACAAGGCCTAATGGTGTGTTTGGGTGCCATCCAAAATAAATAGTAGGGTAAGCGCACTTTGAACGATCAGGGGCGTCTGCAGCAGCTAAGAACCAATACAGAAATGGCGCACGTCTCATCTGCAAAACAAAAAACGTTTTATTCTAAAGATCAGCCGGTCCTGACCTGTCTATCAGCCATAATCCCCGATGATAATAATAATAATAGAGATCGTGGGAGCGCACTTCTTCTTTCCAAAGGAAATCTGTAACAATCCCACCCACACAGCCAGGCACAGCGGGAGATGTATTCACCGGAATTATTGCATACAGAGCGTGCCGGCTCTCCATCTGATCCTCATATTATCAGAAATAACAGCTATCTGTACCCGGCGCAGATCCACAGAGAAAGGCAAACATCGGCCGCGTCCCATCTGATAGCAGTCTGCGGCGGATCAGAGACTCATAGAGGAAAATGCTAAACATCGCAACATCACTGAACTTCAGGAAGAGATAAAAAAAAGTAAATGGGAAAAAAAATGCATTTAAATAAAAAAAAAAATTATAAATTAAAAACATGTTTGTGTGACAGCCAGCCACAGTGTTCAAGCCCACTTGAAGGGATGCTGAGACTGGGAGGGAAGGGGTTAAAGAAGGTCTTCAGATACCCCACTGAATACACACATAAAAATGCGGCCCTTTTCTTGCATTTATCCGGCCCTTGGGGAACTTTTTCTTCCACTGATACAAGACACTATTCCTCCCTGATACCAGTGGGCATTATTTCTCCCATTGATGGGGCACTATTAACTCCACAAACCCCAACAATAGGGGAATATTCCTTCCATTGACACCAATGATGGGGCACTATTAATCCCACTGACCCCCATGATGGGGCACCAGGGCCATCTTAATAGCATCATGGGCCCCTGGACAAAGTAATGCACTGGGGCCCCTAGCAGCCTGTCCCAATATACGCACCTACTCTTAAGAATTAAAGTATACATAGTTGATAGAATAAAACATAATAAAATAGATTTTAAACAATAAGAAAACATGCAATGAATCGAAGACTAATCCACACAAAGGGCACAGTACAGGGGGAGTCAGGAGGGCAGAATACTGCACAGTACAGTTTATGGTTTACTGGCTGGGACATGGCCATCCCGGGACAGCTTAGTAGAAAACGTGACTGTCCCGTTAAGTATTATGTAATGCAAGATCATGGGGCCCCTGGGAAATGCCCAGAGGTGCCCATGCATTAAGACAGCCCTGTGGGGCACTATTCAGCCCACTAACCCCAGCAATGGGGCACTATTTCCCCACTTAATACCAAAGAAGGATTGTTTACTCCCACTGATGCCAGGATACTTTTTACTCCCAATGAGCACAGTTCGGACCTCCTAAAGTCTGGAGGATATTAAACTGGTCCTTTGTTTAGAAAGTTTGGAGACCCCTGAGTTGATTGATTTATCTAAGAACAGATGACACAATATATAATTGCGGGCTATTGTATTTTCAAATACGTATCAGAGTCCAAGGTTGCATTCACACTTTAGTATTTTGTGAACATGCGTACAATTTGGTGTGCATTCATGAAACGTGGCACTTGAGCGTTGGCATTCATCGTTAAAGGAAGCTCAAGGGTGGCAAAGACGACGCGTGGCAAATGTTGGAAAAACAAGCGGTTTTGCCAGCACGTAATGGGTTTCTTCCTGATAACCAGGATCAATGGTGGGGAGTGAGGAGAGATGTTTGTATTGCAATAGCATCGTCTTGACTGTTAGTTCCACATGACTGATGTATGGCTGATGTGGCGTCTGCTACCACCTACTAGCCCCACCGTTCTTTTCTATCCAATAAATACCTTAGGAAAGAAATATGCAACACCTTCTGGATTAACAACCATAACCACATTTTTATATAAAATAAATTCAATGTTATATATATAACCCAACTCTTTGTTCCCCGTTTTAAACTGACTGCTATGTCTAAGGTTCCCGAAGGAAGGTTACCACCACTACCTAGGCATCCTGGCCCCTAGCCGCGATTACGTCAGCTCAGGGACAAATTATTACCAACTTCTTGCCCGATGCAGCCCGATGTCCGATAGCCCATTATTTCCATGATAGGGAAGGTACCCATACCGAGATAGGCCCAACCCTTAATTCCTTCCAATATTCCGACGTTCAAGAACCCGCGACCCCTGCAGCCATCAACCTAGACAGGAAAACATTAAATCAAACATACAGCCTCAAAGATAGGGACGGAAAGAAAATACTTCCTGTGCTGTTACCTCTCACCTGCTGCCCGCAACTAATGAAACTACCCCCGCCCCCTGGTGATACACCAGTACCTAGGCCGCACCCCCCATACTCTTCCAATGCTCCAGTGTAGTAATTCACCCCCCTGACCTGTAGAATAACAGGAACTGACCAATGCAACCTTCAATCAGGTGGGCCCTGCACCTAGATTCCCTTAGCTCCGGGCCTATTCTTTGTTGGGTGGATTGAGATCTCAGGGGGTAACGGCAAGGTCAGCCAAGAAAAAACAGTATGTGGCAAGAACGAAGATGTCCTCTTTCTCCACCCATTGTTTGGGCCCTTCATGGCAGCACCAGTCCACTAATCTATTATGGTGTGATTCAACACAATAAGCGGACACATCATGTAGCCCTACTCCACCCATCTCGTTTAGGGAGATTCAGGACTTTAAAAGGTATTCTGGGAGGTTTTTTTATACCTCGATTATTTGACCAAAAAAGCCAATCGGTGTTTAAATAAAATGGTACCAAGATCATGTTAAAGCTGCAGCCATGGTCTTGTAATAAGCAATTTCTGAAAAAGGATGTTTATATGGATACGTTGGTCAGCAAGTGGTTAAGAAAAATGCACACAAGATTTGGACGGCGTCCTTTCATTCAACCGGCTGTTTTTGTGCCTTGGATTTCGTCCGCACAAATTTTTCTCCACCGTGATGGATCACCTTTGTTCTCCGGGACAGTA
The DNA here is from genome assembly GCA_029574335.1 of Rana kukunoris. Taxonomy (NCBI): domain Eukaryota; kingdom Metazoa; phylum Chordata; class Amphibia; order Anura; family Ranidae; genus Rana; species Rana kukunoris. The sequence goes on from CM056059.1 coordinate 316,589,773, forward strand.
ACACTTTTAGTGACGGCCATAAAGCAGAGCAAGTGCGCGATAGCATCTTCCACCGGCTGAGCCCGGCTTAAATAATGACACATTCCGGTAAGACATAAAGCGTCCTCCCCGTCTGCCGCCCGCCAGGATCCGCCACTTCCTCCGGGTGACTGATTAGTTAGCTCTTTGTCATGCAGAAGGGGTAGCCGGCACATAATCTGGCTGGCCTATTGATCTGCCAAGCGATACGGTTCTGCTTCTCCCCGGGGAATTATTTTATCTCTATAATACGACAACGAATTACAGCCGCTTACCGACTTCTGGAACATCTTTGTTTGGGGCTTAACGCACCTTGAACTCGGCCTGGCACAGACGAGCCTTTCTTCTTAGAAAACTGCTTCTTCTTAGAAGTCCAAACACTTAAGGCGTCGTCGGGGGAAAAATAACCCTTTATCAGGGGAATCATGGGAATAACACAAAGCAAATATGTATCTTTCAAACTGGAGGTCATTCCGAAAAATTTCAACTGATGCAGGTAACTAATGCATTCCGGTGAGTATGTGTTTTGCGTTGTGACGGTCATAATTACTTTGAAGCAATTTTTGAGGCGACATTCACATGGTTTCGGGTTTGCTGTAACATATTTTCATCACAGTATTGCGCAGGGAAATTTGTAAATTCTCCCCCTAGTGCCCAGTTGTAATTGCAAGATTAGGTAGTCTGATCACATTACCCTAACAATGCAAACTGTAAACAGGAATATAAGTAACATAGCTAAGAAATAGCCAACATAAACATTAAGCTAATTAAAAAGCAAGAAATTTAACAACTAGTCACTTAAACAAGCCCAGGTGCCCAGACCGTGTGGCAACAAGCCCACAATCCTATATACACAAAGTACATAATACATAACATCCCATAATGGTTCGATAATCAATGGACACAATATTAATCACATCTCCAAGAGATGAGCAGACAGAAACAATAGGTGACTCAATTAATAATTGAAATTCACACCTAGAAGGAACACAATGGGGAAATAATACCATGGGAGGAAGAAACCGTAGTACACAGATTATAACAGGAGACCCCAGCATCAGATTGTTTTGAACTCGATGTTCGACGGCGGGCCGCGATCGTGAGACGGAGAGGCAGAACAGGTTGATGTAAACATGACATTTCCCTGTTCTGCCTAGTGACATGACAGGGATCTACCGCTCCCCGTCATTGGGAACAGTGATTGTTGTCATGTCCGTGGTAGCCTATCCCCCCCACAGTTAGAATCACTTCCTAGGACACACTTAACTCCCGTTATTGCCCCCTAGTGTTAACCCCTTCCCTGCCAGTGTCATTTATACAGTAATCAGTGGCTATTTATAGCACTGATCTCTGTATAAATGACAATGATCCCAAAATATTGTCAAAGTGTCCGATGTGTCCACCATAATGTCAGTTAAAGCGACACAGTGACGAATCGCAAAAAATGCTCTGGTCAGGAAGGGGGTAAATTCTTCTTCTACGTTGCAGATAGAGAAAGGAGCTGTGTGTTAGTGGGCATCCTGACTCTTCTGTAGTCCAAGGGAGGGGGCAAGCACGACACTCCACACCAGGGAGAAAGCCTTGCATTACTGTGTGGAGTTACGGACAGAAGAACAGGAAGTGAGTATTTCTCAGAAGAAATAAGGACATTTAAAAACAAAATGGAAGGATGAGGTAAGTGAAGGAGGACTGCACTAAGGTAAAGGAAGCTATTTAGGATTTTTTTTTTTTTTTTTACCTTTACAACCCCTTTAAATCAAATCCACCCTGCCTAGAGCTGAAGTGGTTAAAACAATGTCAACATTTTCACAACAGCTGCCTTCTTTGTAGCCAGCCCGGAGTTCCTCTTTAGAATCATTCTCTATAATTATTATTATTATACAGGATTTATATAGTGCCAACAGTATGCGCAGCGCTGTACATCATGAGGGCAGACAGTCCAATTACAATACAATTCAATACAGAAGGGATCAGAGGGCCGTGCTCGTTAGAGCTTACAATCTAGAAATAATCTCTTTTATTTAGTGTTTCACATTGTGGGAGTCGAAGCGCGTCATACCTGGTATTAGAAATGGAAACACGCGATAAGGCCGATCGGTTTTCTAAACGCTCTTTGAGCCTGTCAGGGGTTTGAAGGAATATTCTCATAAAAATCTGCTTTGCTGGAGGTTGTGAAGGGCCACACCGGGGGTTTATAACTCTGATTAAAAAAAGAAAAAGAAAATTAAACTCTACACGTCCACCACGCTCTGAAACCAAGCCAAACGTTCCGTCGCGATGAACGCTAATTAATCACCTTGATGACACCTAGAGATGTATAAAGTGAGATCATATTAAAAATAAAAGTGCAAAAGAAGAATCACAGAATGACTCACAAAGACCTGAAAATAGAAACGGCATCTGTGATCATTAAATCTCCCTTTAACGAGCCGCACGGCGAGGATGGCGGCTGAATCAGTGGGGTCTGTTGTCATGAGGACCATCTGATGTTCTGTACAGTATGGCCCTTCAAAGAGCACCTGTTGCAGCATGTGGAGCCGGCCATTATTGTTCAGGATCAACTATCGTTTATGAGGACCAGAGTTCTGAACGACGGCATTTTGTGCCAATGCTTTTGTCATGGTTATAACCGGCTTTTCTTACAGAACAATGATAACCAGACCTTCCTTTACAGAAGGTGCATTTGTTGTCATGCATTTACCAACAAGCCCTCACCATGAGATAAAAAGGATTTTTATCCACAGCAACCGAATTTCATATTTTTTGTTTTTTAGCACAAGAGAAAAAAAAAGCAACTGGTTGCTAAGGATAGATTAAAAAAAATTGGGAGGTGCCACTCCAAGCTCCTAACGTCAATCCCATCTGGTGGCTCACACTGAAGGATGCTGGCTAGGAAAAGCCCGTCCCGGCTCAGTACACCTGATCTAGCAAGAGAGAGAAATGCCCCAAGCACTGCATACCAACAAACACAACAGTCACTTAGATAAAAGTAGCCTAAGACCTCCAACGCGTTTTGCTTCGCCCATGGGGCATAGTCATGGTGGACGCTAAAGACAGCATTCTGTTCTCCTTCAAGGAAATGCCCATCAAAGCCCTTAAAGGGGTTGTAAAGGTAAAAAAAAAAAAAAAATCCCTAAATAGCTTCCTTTACCTTAGTGCAGACCTCCTTCACTTACATCATCCTTCCATTTTGCTTTTAAATGTCCTTATTTCTTCTGAGAAATCCTCACTTCCTGTTCTTCTGTCTGTAACTTCACACAGTAATGCGAGGCTTTCTCCCTGGTGTTTAGAAAGCCTCTTGAGGAGGGAGGGGGCGAGCAGGAGGGTCAGGACGTGCACTACTTTGCAGATAGAGAAAGGGGCTGTGTGTTAGTGGGCATCCTGACACTCCTGCTCGCCCCTCCCCCCTCAAGAGGGCCCTATTTAGATTCCAATTTACAGCAGAGTCTCTATCAGAGTTCCCATCAAAGCCCCCCTTACATCACGGTCCCCATCAGACTCCCCCTTATATCAGGGTCTCCATCAGAGACCCCTTACATCACAGTCCCCATAAAAGTTCCCGCCCTTACATCATGGTTCCCATCAGAATCCCCCTTATATCAGGGTCTTCATCAGACTCCCCTTTAAGTCAGGGTCTTCATTGGACTCTCCCCTTATATCAGGGTCTTCGTCTGAATCCCCCTTATATCAGGGTCTTCATCAGATTCCCCTTTAAGTCAGGGTCTTCATCGGACTCTCCCCTTATATCAGGGTCTTCGTCTTAATCCCCCTTATATCAGGGTCTTCATCAGATTCCCCCTTATATCAGGGTCTTCATCAGAATCACCCTTATATCAGGGTCTTCATCAGAATCTCCCTTATATCAGGGTCTTCATCAGAATCACCCTTATATCAGGGTCTTCATCAGACTCCCCCTTATATCAGGGTCTTCATTAGAATCACCCTTATATCAGGGTCTTCATCAGAATCACTCTTATATCAGGGTCTTCATCAGAATCCCCCTTATATCAAGGTCTTAATCAGAATCCCCCTTATATCAGGGTCTTTGTCTGAGTCCCCTTTAAGTCAGGGTCTTCATCGGACTCTCCCCTTATATCAGGGTCTTCGTCTAAATCCCCCTTATATCAGGGTCTTCGTCTAAATCCCCCTTATATCAGGGTCTTCGTCTAAATCCCCCTTATATCAGGGTCCAAATCAGAATTCCCCTTATATATCAGGCCAAAGAAGGGGCCACAGGCAGCCTTTGCTGATCTGAATGCTCAATCTGTGCACAATGAGAATGTGTCACTGGCCAAGATAAACTCTTGTAGCAAGCCAGATGTGGCTTACAGGCCAAAGTTTGGGGACCCCTGTTCTAGACCAGTGACTCGGTTTTGAAGTGGATCATTGGGAGTTTTGGAGAAGAAGCCTCCAGGACAGCACAGGGGTTTGCCATTCTTCCTGGGAACAATAAAACCTCTTTATTTCTATTTTTGATTCAATTTCCATTCACACAGAGAAAACGGTGTGCAAGCAAGCGTGCGGCATGCCTGGGACTGGAGCGCTCTCACCTGTGCACACGGTTTTTACAGTGATGTTCTACGTGTTGGCAGCTGGTGTGTCCGCGAGACCCCTCGCCTTTCACCTCCACCCCCACTGACAGCTCGGCACCGATTAGACACGGGCGCACCCCGGCTTCCCCATCCCAGCCAGAGCCCAGAGCCAGAAACTCATTTGAAATCCTGACCTGACGGGGTGAAGGGTTGTGCGAGAGAATAATATGAAATTGTATTTTGCCAGTAATGGAAACGGACCTCTGAAGGGACATAATCCCTTTACCACCAGTTAAGTCTGTTTATTTTTACTAAACAAACACGATATAAAATCACTAAATTAATCGCGTAGGCACAAACGGCTTCAAACTCTGTGATTCAATTATTTATGCCATGTATATTATATTTTACCCTTTTGATGGATGAAAAACTTTCAATCGTTGAAACTTTAAATCCCCCTGAAAGTCAATCCAGAGGTCAGCTGCATTGTTTCAGCCTCTCTGCAATTCCATATTACTTTACAGGGGAGGAATAATCAGCGGCCGGCGAGGGTTACAGGGCAATGGTTGCAGGCACGGGGGAAATTACAGAGACTTTTCTCAAAAAAACAAAAATTTCTTAGTAATGAGAAAGTTGGGAAATGCCAGCGAAATACACATTGATTGCTTTTCATGGGGCGACAGACCACCGCAATGGCAAATATTACGGGACGAGTTAAAGAAACATGTCAGGAACATGGAAGACAAAATTGTTGAGGTCTTCTTACAATGCCCACCTGGCCTATGGTAAGATGTCCTTCCGGGTGGACATACAATGCCCTCACAGTCACGCCGCTAATGCGTGCCGCCAGGAGCTCACAGCGCGGCGATTGGGGATGAGGCGTGTCCCTCAGACACAGCCCATCCCTCATCATGATGAAGAGTCAATGAAATTGGCTCTTTACCACGTGACCAACTGTGTCCAATCACAGCCGGTCACAAATGTAAACAAACTGCAGTAACTCGCTGCTACAGTATTGGGTTCTCCTCCTCACACACCGATCCAGTATGGGAACAGTGAGTTAACGGTTAACCCTTTACATTACTGTACACCACCAAAAATTGCCTTAACCTCCTCTGACTGAGCCAAATCATCCTTCATTTGAATAAATAAAGGGAGTACATTGCCTTGCTGGCCAAGATGAAAATAGAAGAAAGAAATCCTAAAAAAAAAAAAAGAAAAGGAATGCAGTCATCACATCTAAGAATTAGTAAGCTTGCAATATAATAAATGCTTGCATTTGGGTTTAATACATGATGTTCCAAAAATAAATATTTTAATCATAACCCTCATTTAAATAATAGTCCTATTAATATCTCCCCTCTTCTCATCCTTTCTAAAAACACGTTAGACTTATCGTTATTATCAAATACATCATTAAAAAAATCTAAAGGTGTATAGATCTATCTAAAATAAATGGAAAAACAAAAAATAACACCAATTCACCAAATTCTCCATCATAATCAAACATCTTTTATACATAAATCTATAAATTACTTACTAATCCGAACCAATATAGTTAGGACTGAATCCTACATTTAGACAATTGGTAACCATAGTTTTCGTCACATGTATCCATTTGGTCTCTTTTTCCATACTGGAACCCCCTTCTGACTGCACACTCCTAGGGTCCTTATTATTTTAAAGTGCAAAATGTTTTGAAACATCATGATTTTGATACCCTCTCCTTTTATTATATACGTTTCCCAATTCTCAACCCCAAATTTCGACTTGTATGACCCACAGTACTATAACACACAGGGGTCATTGTATTGTGTACAATTCCTGCAATATTACATGAAATAAACTCTTTTATACTATAGTCCTTGTCTACATAAGATACAGTGGACCTACTCTCCTCTTATAACCTCTAATGTGCCTACATGCATAACATCAACCATAGGAAAAAAAAGTATTTTCCTTTAAAAAAAAAAATTATAAACTTTTTCTCCTCTGAGGGATCAATTATATTCTTCACAATTATGTCTCTTAAAGTGGGTGCCCTCTTGTAAAGGATCCTGGGCTTTTCCAGTAATCTAGTACTCAAATGAAGATCCTTCTATGGAATCGCCCAGTGTTTATGCCTTGGGACATATTTTGGGTATGGTATTAGGCCAGGGCATATAGTGCACCGATTGGGATTACCATTTAATAAGCTCAGACTGAGAAGACCACACAATGGGTATACCTCTACTCCTGATCAGTAGTATTCAGGAGCTGTCTAAGGCTCTCTTTATAGCTGGAGTAATGGATGTCTGTCACAATTGCCAAGCAGCACTAAATCGATCCCCCGCTGTCACCCCTGTGCTAATATTTACATCATAATAATAACATCTAGCACACAATCACTAACCCTCTTTTACAATTCATTTGGAGTCAATTAGCCCCTGGCACGTCGAGGAACGAGCCTTTCCTGTGATACTTGGATGAGTTTAATTAATCCTGTTTCACATGCAGGCGACAGATAAATGAAAAGCAGCCGCATATCTAAGAGCCGGGGGAAATTGTCTGAGAGGATGGGTGCTTCTGCTGATTGGCACATTCATTTATTACCAAAAGCAGTACCTTCACCCGAGGCCCCAGGACTAATTAACAGTGTGCCATACCTGTGGCCAGCAGGCTACACACTTAGCCATTTTGAGAGCTGAACCAGAAGCAACCCGCTGAGAACTGGCAACATTGCGGTGTACAAACGGCATCAAGATGATAGAAAACCAACACGGGGCAAGGGAAGCCTCAGCCCAAATGTCATTCCATCAATAAATCACCCCATGTGTCAGACTCCGGAGACAGCTACCTTACTTACCCCAGTGGCACTTTGGAAAGTTGGACTGGTTGGCTTTTCAGCTCCAAGACCAACCAAGGGATCCCTAGTCACAAAGCTGCAGGCCATGCAAACTGCACCTACACCTTCTGTGCAGTTTGGCTGGTTGATTATGTCACACCCCTTCCCATACTGTTGGTAAACAGCAAAACTGTGCTGTACCGACTGGCACGGGTGCAGCTCGCACTCCCCCCCCCCTGCAAAGCCACTACCTGCTCCACACTCCATGTCTATTGTATCACCGTGACCGCGCAATGTTAAACCTAAATCCTTTCATTTGCGGAGGGGGGAGCCGGCCTGACACCCACCAGAGTGTGGCACCTGGTGCGGCACGCCCCCCCCTGCCCTCCCCTCAGTACGCCACTGACTGTGCAATAAGTGCAAACCTCAACCAAAGATCAAGTACAAAAAAAAATTATTGTTGTCCACATCTACTTTTATCCGAGTCCCACAGCTGTCCCTGCAACTGGAGCACTTAAGTTTCAAACAGCGATTTCCAACTCTAAGCCTCACTGGTCAGATGAGAGATGCACATTGTGGTGACAGAACTGTGTCCTGAGCCTGACAGACCTTGTATCTGGAGATCAATATTTGCATGAAGTCTAGATTCACGGTCACCAATGCTACTCAGGAAGGTTTATACAACTATATGCATTTATGTCCAGGTGTCTGCTTTTTTTTGCTCTTTAAAGTGAACATGTCTTAAATTTGGAAGATTTCAAGCTAAGCACATGATAAAAAACACACAAAACACAAAAGTAAAGAAGAAAACTTCACACACACACACACACCTTCAAAGTTTATACCATCCCATAAACCACAGGTGTCAAACACAAGGCCCACGGGCCGAATCCCGCCCTTCAGGCCATTTCAGGTGGCCCTTGCACCTCTCCTGCAGCTGCAGTCCTACTCCAGACCTTTACTTTCTGCTTTCAAGCAATGCATCAAGCTTCTTCCCAGCAGCAGCATAAGGTAAGGGGGTGCACTGTGATGTAAGGAAGAGTGGGGGACTCAACTTCTGATGGTGGAGTGGCTCTTGACATCTAATGTAAAGGGGAGGGGGATGCACTGGACATCTAATCTTACAGATGCAACCAGCCCTTTTGAGGGCAAACATAATGCTGATGCGGCCCACAATGAAATGGAGTTTGACACCCCTGCCATAAACAATCGGAGCTTCTACGGGAACTCACTCAGCCAAAGCTATGCCCTGCAGCACTCAGCTCTCTCAACATCTCCCTCTGCAGGCACAAAATGGGTATTACACCTCACACCTTGGCATCACACCTCAATCTTGGCCTCATACCTCTTCCTACAGAAGCCCCATCTTCGCTAACCTTTTCCCAAGGCCAGGGAAACCTCTTTTCCTTTACTGATATGTTCTTAACACCGCACCTATTGCTCCATTATCTACATCATCCATCCTACTTAACCAACACTTACTTTTGATTGAACCTCTGGAAACAATGAAGGAACAGTTGCCTAAATGCTCCAGATTTTACTGAAGACTTCTCATATGCAAAACATAACATATTATTCATTGCCTCCTACTAAACGTTATCAACTATAAAGTTAGTCTTGAGTGATAGATGTTCCCTTTGTTGTTTTTAAAGTCAGTCTTTTGGAAGACAGAAGTCCCCAATTATGTAATGAGGAGCATAATCGCAAACCAACAAGGTTGGCCGTTTTTTTGTCTTTCCCAACTTTAACTTACCTTTACACTCCAGAAACAGGCACCCTTTTTGGTGACTAGAGAAAACTTTCCACCAGAGAACAGAACCTCTGTTCTCATACTACACATACTCTTCACATACTACTGCAGAAAAGCGGGGTCAAATGTCTGAACACCCCTATACACCTCCTAACAAAGTTGTATCTACATCAAATTTTTTCTTGTTAAAGCCAAGCTAGACTGCCTCCCTTCCAAATCCTGAGCTTACCTTTTGTCAGAGAGCGCTACAGGTTCACATTAACCTGCAACATGTATGACAAGTATCTCAAACAGGTGAACAGTTACCCAGCCAAAGGTAATGAGATATTTCTCGAAGACTTACCATAATGATGAGTAGATTTGGCATCCTTACATTAGCCAAGTGACAACCTGGAGTAACGACCTTGAAGATGTACTCTAAGTAACAACCTTGAAACTTTCTTCAGATAAGGACCTAGAATGTTCCTTTAGATGAGCGAAATCCACAACTACACATCGGTGAGCCTTTTTCCTTAGCTGCTTTTTTGCTCCAGTAAGTTCTGTGCATAAAACACTTAGGAAGAAATATAGTGCATATGTATTATGTCACAGAGCTTTTCCGCTACTGATATATCCCAATCAGGGAAGAAAAAAGTGTAATTGGATTTAAATGTCAAGATATTCCTTATCTCAGCCTGGCGTCACTTATCTACACTCCCCAGGTACAGTTTTCCATTTGCTTGAAGGAACCGACAGCCTCTGGGATCAGCGGCTGACAAGACATAGATATCTGTGTTTTCTCAGTGAAGTGCGCAGCCATCTTGTCACCTGCACAACTCTTTGTGAAAATTAAGCATATCGTTTTTTTTTTATTAATCATAGGCAAAACTTTTGCCACCACAGAACAGGTGGCTGCTATGGAGCCTGAAGCTGTCTTGCTGCACAGTGATTTATGCAGATAGCAATGATCCTTGACTGTTACTTTTGGGTAGAGTGCATATGTACAATATATAGGTCGGGGTCTTTCATATGGTTGCAATAAGATCAGTTCGTATTCTATATCACTTGAGATTTTCCTCAAAAATTTGAGAGACAGGGAAAGTTTACTTTATTCATTTGTCCTGGTGACCATTGTTATGGGTACAGGAAGTGATAGGAAATCCAAAGTTTTATGCCGCGTACACACGGTCGGAATTTCCAACAACAAATTTTCGATGGGAGCTTTTGGTCGGATATTCTGACCGTGTGTAGGCTCCATCGCACAATTGCTGTCGGAATTTTCGACAACAAATGTTTAGGAGCTGGTTCTCAATTTTTCCGACAACAAAAGTTCTTGTCGGAAATTCCGATTGTCTGTATGTAATTCTGACGCACAAAAATCCTACGCATGCTCGGAATCAATTCGACGCCTGCTCAGAATCATTGTACTTAATTTTTCTTGGCTCGTCATAGCGTTGTACGTGACCGCTTTCTTGACGTTTGGAATCTCCGACAACATTTGTGTGACCGTGGGTATGCAAGACAAGTTTGAGCGAACAATCCGTCGGAAAAAATATGCACGGTTCTGTTATTCAGAAAGCCCGATCGTGTGTACGCGGCATTAGAGTTTTAACAGGAACTTGAGGTGAGGGCATATCTTCTAATGGACAAGTCTGTTTTGGTGCCAACTGTTAAAGAGGAATAACCCTTGAAAATTTCCACTTCCTTCCTGTTGTGTTGGCTTTAAATATACATTAAGGCAGACATTTTTGTAATAAAAAACATGTAGGTAGAAATAATCTGTATTGTGAAGCCATGGTTCATACCCAGTGCCACAATTGAATTTCTATGGCCTACAGCAATAATTTAATTTACACTGGGTAACCATAAATATGAATAAAAATCTGTTTAGTAGACATCACTGATGGTTGTGGTAATTGGCACAGTGAAGGCAGCCATTTTGAGATCTAGCTAGCCATAACGGTCATCAAATTATTATGAAACAGAGGGCCATATTCGAACTCCCAATACAACAGTAAGCACCCCGCAAACCAAAATAGCAGCTGTTTTATGGAAAACTTTTTATCCCTCAACTGGTTGATTCACAAAGAACTGGTAATGTAACTGATAAAGTAAATTCCTCAAGTCTAGAGGCACCATAGAACTAAGAGATGATCCTTGTCCGAGCCAAGAGACTTTGGCCATGTTGAATGATGGCTCTCATAATCCTCAGTCCTCTCTGTGAACCATCTAATCAAGATGACTAGCATAAGAGACTTTAGTGGTTTCTTGTAAACCTCAATTTGGTCTGCAGTACAAGCGATTCCACTTCTAGCTGCCAAGAGAAAGTTCAAATTAAAACATAACGCAATGGGAGAATTATTTTAACCTGCGGAATCCATGTGTGAAATTTGAAAATGAAAGATTTGTGTTGCTAATTATACCCTCAGAAATGGAAGGGATTGTTTAATTACATTTCCAATGCTCTTCACAGCCCAAGAACATCTCCACCTTGTAACAGGTGCCCGGGACAGCAGGAGGAAACAACAGGAGAAGAAGAAAGCAGCAAATATTCCACAGGAGTACCTGGAGGTCACTCACTCATAGATGAATCAACATCATCATGATGTATTAAAGTTGTGATAATGAGATACGGTTGTTCATTTACTACAGGTACTTGTATAGCGCCGTCAATTTATACAGCACTTTATATATATATATATTGTACATTTACAACAGTCCCTGCCCCCAAGGAGCTTACAATCCAAGGTCCCTAACTCACATTCATACATACACACTAGGGCCAATTTAGACAGGATCCATTTAACCTACCAGAATGTCTATGGAAATATTTTTAAGGGTTCCATTGAAGTGAAAGGGTTGAGAAACTCTGGATTAGAGTAAGCGAATGTCAATCAAAAAGAGCATAGACAGAACTTGAAATATTTTTGCAGGTAGAAGAAATCACTTGTGTTTAGCTCTAGTCCTGAGCTCTGCTGTAAAAATATCTGCGATGGATGAGAAGAACTACTTGTCCGGCTCGGGACCAGAAGATGCGGAACTGAAAGGAGGACAACTTGACCTGGCTGTGAAGAGGCTTCAGGTATTCAGAGAATTAACGGGTCATACCAGCATTGTAATAGAACATTAAAAAACATCCAACCCTGCCATCATACAGCATCTGCTGCTATGTGACATTATGTTCACATCATATGGACTTACCTAAAAGGTTAAAGCTGAACTCCGGTCTGCCTAAAAATATTAATGTGGGCGACCCTCCCTCCCTCCTCCCCGGTCTCCTTGTATGTGAAGGAAATAATAGTTGTTTTGTCTAGGGGGAATCTAATAGAGAATAATATTTAGGCGTCCTTTTCAATAGCAGTTGGGGGGTGTTAAAATCATCTGGTTGAGTCATTGTTTTACTGACCCCCATCCCCCACCCCCAACTGTTCCACCTTTAGCGGAGGGTTGAGTACATACAGTGGGCATGGAAAATACTCACCCCCCCCCTTTAAAATAATCACATGTTGTTGTTTTGCAGCCTTAAATTAAGACAGACATTGTTTTTTTGTTTTATCCAGCTGTATAGCATCCAAGAGAAAGATATCACCCCAACATGTCCGAAAAAAAATAATAAATTCAAAAACATTATTGGAAAAAGGATCCCCCCCTTGTGTTATTATTTTGTTGAACCTCCTTTTGTTTTAATTCCAGCCTTTAGTCTGTTGGGATTTCTCCCTACTAACTTTGCACATCTAGACTTTGCAATATATTCTGGCTCTTCTTTGCAGAACTGTTAAAATTCAGTTAAATTTGATGGTGACCGTTTGTGGACTGCAGGCTTCAAGTCATTCCATAGATTTTCAATGGGGTTTAAGTCTGGGCTCTGACTAGGCAATGCAAGGACATTCACCTTTTTTTCGACTACTTTAAGGAAGGACAAAGAAGGAAGAAAATGCCATAAAACCAAAGAAAATTCTGCAAGAAGGGACTCAACTTAGAAATGACACTAAATCTACACTATAACCCAAGCTAACATTTTAGCGTATCCCCTTCACATATAATGTCAATGCTCATTTGCTAGGAAGGAGAGATAGCTTGTGCATGGGTATATTGTTGGCATATTTGTGATATTCTGTATGTTGTATATTGATTTCCTACAATTGTAAGGAGTTTGTATGTACAGCATTCTTGTTTAGTAAGGCACGTTAATATACTACAGAGGTTTTTGCTTCCTTGCCTTACTGCAAAGTAACCTAAAAGATAAAAGGCAACACAGCAAAAGACTAAGGACCATGAAAATGGCATGTGGTGAGAAAAAAAGGCAAAACCTGTGTGTCAACTTAAACTAAATAATGTCTTGCATTCATTTCTTCCACGTTTGATTTAGCTGAAATATGTTGACGTTACCATTCAAACAAATCGCTTGTAAATCCAGATTATTTCCACAAACTTTCCTCTCTAAGTCTCTGAAGCCGTTATGAACAATACATTCAAGTTTCAACTTTCAAGTAATTACCTGTGGAGATCTGACTTTTTTATTATTAAAAACCTTCATTCGATATTTGATCGAGTCTTTAACCTTTGAAAAATTAAGATCTAGCACTGAGCCCAGCAGTGGAGTATTAGCGGTGACGGCACCCCAGCGTCCAGATAAATGTCTTTTCTCCATCTAAAAGGTCTTTCTTCAGAGTGAAATGTTAAAATACTACAGAGATTTGGAGGAGCGTGAGCGATTAATTTCTGAGGAATGCCTTCCATTCAGAGGTAATCTTCACACAGTTTTATTTAATATATCTGAATGTTACATTCAGCCGTCTCAGAATACCGGCACAGCAATGGAAGCTGTCCAAAAATGGTGCCAATATTTTAGCCAACCGGGTAATGCGGTCTTTTTTATATTTATGGCAAATGATCTGATATTTGTACATCTGGTCAGCAACTGCCAGCTACCATCCATTGTGAATGTGTGTTTTTTATCATCAAGGTTTTGTATATTTTTTATTATAGTGATGCCGCGTACACATAAACGTTTTTAATGCCATGGAAAAAACAAGCCTGCCTTGCATATACACACAATCCTGAAAAAAAAAATGCTGGAGCAAAGCGCGGTGACGTACAACAAGCACTATAAAGGAGAAGTTCCATTCGAATGGTGCCACCCTTTGGGCTTGATTATGCAAATTTCCCTTCACATAACTTGCTTTTGAACATGCACGTTTTTTCTCTCGTTGTTAAAGCCTACACACGACCATTTTTCACAACGTGAAAAACGTTGAGAAAAAATAGAACATGTTCTAAATTTTTAATGGGCATTTTTCACGTTGAGAAAAATGCTTTGGAGCCTACACACAATCGTTTTTAACCACTTCAGCCCCGGACCATTTTGCTGGTCAATGACTGGGCCACTTTTTGCGATTCGGCACTGCGTCGCTTTAACGGACAATTGCGCGGTCATGCGAAGTGGCTCCCAGACAAAATTGCCGTCCTGTTTTTTCCACAAATAGAGCTTTATTTTGGTGGTATTTGATCACCTCTGCGGTTTTTATTTTTTTACTCTATAAACCAAAATAGAGCGACAATTTAAAAAAAAAAAGAATATTTTTTACTTTTTGCTATAATAAATAACCCCAAAAATATATGAAAAAACTTTTAGGCCGATATGTATTCTTCTACATATTTTTCGTAAAACAAAAATCGCAATAAGCGTTTATCGATTGGTTTGCGCAAAAATTATAGCGTCTACAAAATAGGGTATAGTTTTATGGCATTTTTATTAATATTAATTGTTTTACTAGTAATGGCGGCGATCAGCATTTTTTTTCAGTACTGCGACATTATGGCGGACACTTGGGACACTTTTGACACATTTTTGGGACCATTGGCATTTTTATAGCGATCAGTGCTATAAAAATGCATTGATTCGTGTAAAAATTACACTAGGGGGCTAGGAAAGGGTTAATTATGTTCCCTGGGTGTGTTCTAACTGAAGAGGGGGTGGGACTGACTAGGGGAAATAACAGATCGCTGTTCATACATTGTATGAACAGACGATCAGTATTTTCTCCCCCTGACAGGACTGGGAGCTGTGTGTTTACACATACAGCTCCCGGTTCTCGCTCTGTAACGAGCAATCGTGGGTGCCTGGGGGTGATCAGGCACACGCGTCGGCACCAGGGGGCGCGCACGTGCTCCTATTGGCTGGAATGCGAAACGACGTATAGCTACGTTATTTCGTGCAGCCCAGCCGACCTGCCGCCGTATAACTGCGGCGGCTGGACGGCTAGTGGTTAATGACAAATTAAAAAAATTGCATTTTACTCGTCATGAAAAACGGTCGTGTGTACGCGCCATGAGGATAAAAAAAATTACTACTAACATGTTTAAAAATAAAAATTATTTTAATATAATTGTAATCAAATGGTGAGCCGCACCGTATCCTCCATGCGCTAATGTCCAATGGGCTGGCCATTCACCAATTTAAATCACAGAGATGTTGCACAGGAATCCTTGTTCTTACAGATTATTTTTTTTAAACCAAATACATTGGAACAATAAAACAGTTTTGGGGGCATCGCCACCCTTTATAAACTACACCAAGTCACAATGTACAACTGTTAAAATTAGCAAGAGGCTGATACCAAATCAGATTCAAGTAGATACACTATTTGCATTACAAAATTAATTTTATGGTGTTATAATGATTATAAAGCTGCATTATATTGTGTATTTTATGTCATTCTGGAGTTTAGATTTAAGTGCTGGCCCACAGAGTTGCAAGGAATTAGCGATCACCTGCTTAGCCGAAATATTGCATTTATAAAGAGTTTGCCGAAGACATTGCCTGTTCACCGACCACAATGATAATTTTACATAATTGAGACCATTTATCATCTCTTCACGGGTGTCTCACAATGGAATATATTTCAGGACAGTAAACATGTATCTTTGTGGGAGCTGAGAGACACAAACTTTATTTCGTTGTCAGTATGATGCTAATAGGAGAGCAATTAGGCCCCGTGAATAATTAACAATCAGAGGATACCAGGGCCACGTTATCTCAGAAATCAGTCGTTTTAGGAAATGAATTTCTCTCACTTTGGCCAGGGACCGCGTCTAATGTAATTATCAGAGACGAGCGCAGTCAGCATGCTAAATTAGCCGCATTATCCCTTGTCATTCAAGAATCAAGATCCATGTCATGGAAGTGGGGTGGGAAGGGACCCCTGGAGAAGATGACTGCCACTCACTTCATGATATTCCCATCATGAACTGACAACTGTTGGACAGGCATATTGGGCCTTACAATAAGGTGAGGTTTTAAGGGTTAGAACCCCCGTCAGGCTTTTATTTCCATCTGTGTCCCCCACTGGGGAGACTCATTCTCATGACCGATTGAAGAATGGTGAACATTTTTGAGTTGTCACCAGATTAGAGGGGAGAATATACAATGGGCAGGGCTGTTTGAAAAAATTTGGGGGCCCCAAGCAAAATAGGGGGCCCCCAAGCACCCCCCCGCCTCCCACACGCAAAGCCTACATTAGAGCTACACTATTTTTTTACGCCCATGTTCTTGCTCCCCCTCCCTAGTCCCTACGTTATTCTATTTTCACCTCCCCTTCTTCCCTGTAGGCTGCTGCTGTACCATGGCCAAGCTCCTCTTCCTCCTGTCAGTCTGGTGTTCTATTATTATGGGTCCCCAGTCCCCTATCAGATAGTGCCAGAGCCGGGCTGGGTACTGCGTGGTACATGAGATTCAGTTTCCCGTGTTCCCGGCTGGACTGACAGGAAGTGAGCACTTCCTGTCAGTCCGGCCGGGAAAAGGAAACTGAATCTCCTGTACCACTCGTGTTACCCGGCCGGACTGACAGGACTCCAGGAGGAAGGAAGAGGAGCTTGGCCATGCTACAGCCTGGGAAGGGGACGTTGGGGGCCCCAGGCCTGCTCGGGGCCCCAAGCAATTGTTTGTTTTGCCTGTCCTGTAGCGACGGGCCTGAGAATGGGGACACATGTTCAGGTGCACACTGCCTAGGAAGGTCATTTGCCTCACTTCCTGTTGTGTCTTAATGACAGGAAGTAAAGGGAATTCTCCCCAACATAACATAGCTGGCAAAAACAAAACCAGACAGGAGTTTTACCTATCCTTACTCTATCCAAAATGGAAACACAAAAGCCTTGACTTTATATACAATACTTTGATCATCTAAAACAGGGGTCTCCAAACTGTGGCCCTTTGCTAGCCTTTAATCCGGCCCTTGGGCACTATTCCTCCCACTGACACCAGCAATGGGGCCCTATTTCTTCCACTGATACCAATGATGGGATACTATTCCTCCTACTAAGAGGGACACTACTCTTCCTATTGACCACCAACCCTGAAGCGTTATTTATTCTCACTGACGCCGGACATTTCTACCCCGGCCAGCCACAATCCAGCCCTTCTAAAGCCCGAAGGACAATAAACTGGCCCTTTGTTTTAAAAGTTTGGAGACCCCTGATCTAAAACATGCCGATGCCATATAATCTTTTACCAGTTATATTTACAGGCAATATAAGCAGAAGAAAGTATGAGCTTTGTTTTAAAGTTTTTGTTATACCATAAGTAGTTCTTTAAGTACATTTTCTGCTGTTACTGTGAATAGCCCCTTTTCTCTAAACCAAACTGATTTCCCTTTTGTCACTTGTTTGGTCCTTGCAAAAAAAGTGCAGGTCATACAGATCAGTGGTTCTCAAACACCATGCGGTGGCATCTGTCCTTCCGAGCCTCAAGCCAGCTGTAGATCCTTCAACCTGTCACAGTGCCGTCCCACTTCGCATAGTGCCACCCAACCCTACATAGTGGGCCATAGTACCCTTTAACCTCCACCACAGCCCCCAGGCCCCCTGAGATCCTCCACAGTGCTACCCAACCTCCCACTCTGACCCCAGCACACTGGAGTGCCCCCTAGCCTGCTGCAGAGCCTTCAGCTCCCCACAGTGCCCTCAGCCTCCAGTGGCCCCCAAGCAAAAGCAGCAGGAGCAAGAAGAGTTTTTGACTCCTTACAGGTGCTATGATTGGAGGAAAGTATGTAGAGAGGGAAGAAAAGTAGGGGACAGAGGGGATACAATGGATCAGGAAAGTTAAAAAAAAGGGACAAAGGTTGGGATAGGGTAGAGCAATTGTGGTATTGGAAAGGTTCTCAACCAGGAGAACATGAGTTCCACAAGAAGTCTAGAAGTTTGAAAAAATTGGGAATCCAAACTGGGTAGATGATGATGATGGTGGTCCAACCAAGGAGACCAGACTTTATAGAAGGCTTTTTGACTGCTGTCCAGAATAATTGTATTGAAATGCCCATTATTCACCGATTATCTTCTACAAAGCACACCATTGATTGTCCCCAAGACAATTTTTCAATATAAGAAAATTCATTGCTGCATCCAAAGGGTGAGCACTATACCTACTGTACAGGCCTGTGCAGAGTGTATTCTGGTATGATATGTGCCTTTTGGGAGTATTAATATTTGCAAAGTAAAAAAAGTATCAAATAAATATTTGTATATGATGACTGTGTAAGACTTTTTGAGCTTATTCCATTCTTAAGAGGAACTTCACTTATACGAAAGATGGACTTACCAGTCCATGAAGTCCAGCACCGTCTGGGAGACCTGTGTGTCTCCCAGAAGACAGCTTGGGGGGTGGTGGACGAGGCGCCAGACGTTGTGTAGATCCCCACATTATCTGCGGCTATCTATGCCCGGAAGTGGGAGCAAATACCTGCATTAAACAGGCATCTCCTCCCCCCTCCCCCCTGAAAGTTGCAAAATGTTACCCGGGTGGGGGGTTAGAGGTTTCCCGAAAAGCGGAAGTTCCATTTTTGGGTGAAACTCCGCTTTAATAGCAACAAAAAAAATGACAATATTTGTAACTTTTCTTTGTTCTACTCAAATCTAACAAAAAATGTCTGGGCTTTAGATACACTTTACCTGCCCTCCGGCTCCCCCCTCCCCTCACGCTCTTACTCCATCAAGACACACTGGGTTCCGTAGTCCTATTTCTGCCGGTAGGCCACAATGTAGACCAGACAGAGATAGCGTTGAGTAATCAGTTCCAGAACACTCGTGTCTGCTGCATCCCGCCACTTCCAGAGCTTGTGAAGTGTAAATAAGTCACTTTAAGTGTGTGAATCAAAGTCCCGCTAAGAGAAAAAAGTACATATATATATATATCCACATCAGCTTATGATGGCAAAAAGCAAACATAATGCAACATGAAAGCAGCGAGAAGCCAGTTCTGCTGAGTGTGGTCTAACCTGAACACTAAAGCACTTTTGGACGTGATGTTTCTGGCGCACTTCAGCCAGAACCGCGTTCTGCTCTAGGCTTTTATTGCTGAGCCGCCTTATCAACGAGTAAACAACAAAAGTACCAACATGAAACGCACAAAGAACAATGTATGAAGTGCAGAGATTCATTGCGGCCAATGAGCCGTCATTGGTTATCATGCCGACTGCAAGAGACTGCTGGAGCTCACACTAAAGAGTATATTAATGCAAACACATTTGGGTTATTTATGAAAGGCAAATCCACTTTGCACTTGGAAGTGCAGTCGCTGTAGATCTGAGGGGGACATGCAAGGAAAATAAAAAACAACATTTTAGCTTGCATATGATTGGATGGAAAAAAAAAATCAGCAGAGCTTCCCCTCATTCCAGATCTTCCATTCAGATTTACAGTGACTACATTTCCAGTGCAATTTTAAGTGCACTTTGCACTTGTAGTGCAAAGTGGATTTGCCTTTCGTAATTACCCCCATTGACTACTTGCTGACCGATATATAAGGGGCTATACCGAGACCATACCGGCAGCTGCAGCCAGGATCCTGGCACTGTTTTTTTTCAGCCGGTGATCGGCTTTTTTGTAAAAGTGATCTAGGCTGCTTTACAGCGTTCCTACAGCAGCTTGATTGATTGAGTTTCATAGCGCTGCGAAGGGAAGCGCACATCTGTGCTCGGTTTGGTGTTTTAGAACCCAGAAAAAAAATCAGGGGTCTTTTCACAACACAAATAAAAAGCATTAGGGTGCAATGAATGACACCACACAAAGATCTGGTGCGTTATATAGTAAATCAATTAATATATATATATATTAGGGCTGTTACTGATTAAAATTTTCATGTTCGATTAATTGATTTTTTTATTAATCGATTAATCCACTAATTTCGATCAATCACAACGCACATACAGATCTAACTACATTTAGCTGATCTCCTTGCAGGCCGATTCCCAGTGCAGCTCCAACCACTGGAAAAATGGAGAGCAGTATACAAAAAACACACAAAGGCAGCGCTCGATGGGAATAGCATTAAAACTTTCATAGTCTTCAAGTCGGTAACAAAATAAATATTGCACTGGAGATAAAATCGATGCAGCTACATAAACTGTAAAAATGGTGCGAGTAATACCAAACGGTACCTAAAGCAGTAATAAAAACATGTAGCTAAGTATGATACTGGTATAAAAATGTGTACAACGATAGCACTGCTGAATCCAGATGAGGAGGGGTTAACATCAGCCCGTCGGCATGTAGATGTCCCATGAAGGGAACTATCACAACTCCCAGTGGATGGCTGTAGAATCCCAGGTTGATAGAGGGAAGTGATAGAGGGAAGTGTGACAGCCCTTGCGTGTGGCAGATAGTAAGGTCCCGCCGGCATGCAGATATGAAGGCACAGCAAAGGAGCCCTTCAGATGGACACAGGAAGCCCGGCCGGTGTCCGTGACGTCACCGGATCTCCCTGAAGTCTCGGAAGCTGACGGAGATGTGAGTACCGATCAAAAGAATTTTGATAGATCAAAAAAATTTACGATTAATCGAGGAATTAATAGTCAATTTCCACAGCCCTAATATATATACACATCTCTATACCAACTAATTATTATTTTTTTGGGTCTCTTTTCTTTTACATAGTAAAAAAAAAAATGGTTATTAAATGGCACCAAAAGAAAGATTTTATTTCACAGATTACATGTCACACATGACAGGAGGCTTCTGGACAGTCCCTCCAGTCGGTGGATCTTGCGTATTCAAGATTATTAAACGCCACCACTTTCCGTGATAAGGGATCACAGAAGGTCACGGCTATCTTCCAAATCCCATAATGTCACAGATCAGCCTCTACTGCAGCCTCTCACCTTGTGGCTTGCTACAAATGTACAGTCTGATCACTGGAGGAGAGAGGAGACTGAGGAAATGCTTCCTCCTGCCTGCAGCAAACTGATGACATCATCTCAGCCTAGGCAAAGTCACCTGAATGTTTTTTTAAATGAGCTTTTCCTTAAACCGATACTGTCGCTGTGTATTGTGACATATCAGGAACGTATTCACGCAGGCTTGTTAAGGCAATGACAGGTGCACTTTAATTAAAGATCTTTATGATATCCCTAGGCTTCCTCGAGGCTACGCTGTAGGTAATATGTTGCTGCAGCAAAAGAAAAACAACATATTTCCCAGAATGCATCACTTGTCCGCAGTCAGTTGACGAGCTCATAGAACAGCCAGCTTTTTAATTAAAGTTGGGCCATCTCCTGTTTTGCGATTCTATTTTTGTGCTCCCACTTAATCCTTGATGGACTTCCTGCTATTTTATCTAAAGCGGGCTCAATGAGCCGGATCAGAGCAGCAGCAGGATCAAGCACATAATCACAATTCATTCATTGCGCCAATTACCTATAATTAATATAATTAGATTTAACTCCCCGGCCCTTAATGCTGTGGAGGGTCCGCGCCCGGCGTCAGCGCACGCAATTGGCAAGTGAAGCTTCAGACATTCCCCCGCCCCCCACCCGAAAACTTGCACAGAATTTATACATTAACTCTTTCATCCTCGGTACGACGGGGGGTGGGGGGGGGGGAATTGACCTGCGGATGAGCGCGCAGTTATAAATCACGAGGCGTGCGATCAATCGGAACGCTTCCGTCTCACCGATCCGCACGCTTCCCTATAGCAGACAGAGCGCCTAAACGCTAATCCGCTCCGAGAGTCCATCTGCCTGCAACAGGTTTTTCATTACACCGAAAAAAGGAGATCAATTTAAGAAAGAAAATTCCCCCAATACTTCCGACAAACCGGCTTTCACGCTCAACTCCAGTCAAACAAAATACTTTTGCATTTACAGCGGGATTCAACCCGAAAAAAATTTTTTTTTAAAGTCAGCAGCTACTAACAGCTACTAACACTTGCCCACGCTGATGACCCCCCTCCGATGCCGATCCTCGCAGCTCCAGGCGCCGCCATCCACAGTAAGGGAAACAGGCAGTGAAGCCGTGTGGCTTCACTGCCCGTTTCCTACTGCGCATGCGCAAGCAGTGCGGCCCTTTGTGAATGGTTCGGCTGCTTTCTGGGATACACACAGTTCCCAGAATGCAGCGCGCCCCATTCACAAGAATACACTGAGTGTAGGAGGAGGAAGGGAATCCACCGTGGAAGATAAGGGACAGATTCGGGCCTTCCGCATAGCAAAGGCTATTCAGTAATTTTTTATTTTTTTTTTGATTTTTGGAATAATAAAAAATAAATTGTACTGTATTGTCCTGGAATGAATGTGCCTGGGACAGACCTGCAAAATGCGGGACTGTCCCGGGCGATCCGGGACACGTGGTCACCCTACATGCATGCTCCCTGGACTACAGGAGCAGCATTTCCACATGACTGTCAACCCCCCCCCCCTGACCTTCTGTCTGTTGCTGCACGACCCCTCTAGGAGGTTTTATGATTCTGGTTATAATCTGGCCACTGAATTATTATTATACAGGATTTATATAGCGCCAACAGTGTACGCAGCGCTTTACAATATAAAAGGGAGACAATACAGTTATAATACAATTAAAATATAAGAGGATTAAGAGGGCTCTGCTCAGAAGAGCTTACAATCTAATAGGGTGGGGCAGGTGGTACAAAAAGGTTATAACTCTGGGCAGTGGCGTAACCAGAGTTATGGGCGCCCGGGGCAGAATTTTTTTTTCGCGCCCCCCCCCCCCTTGTATTATCATCCACTCTGGTTATAAGGATCTGTAATGTATCCCTCTCAGGGCTTTCAGCATGTAAGGGGTAAATTATTGCAGGATTAATCATTTAACCCCTTACTGTAAGGGATTAACAGACTGACCCCCCCCCCCCACAACCACAGATCCCCCATCATAGACTGAACCCCCCCCCACAATCACAGATCACCCCTCACACACTGACCCCCCCACAATCACAGATCCCCCATCACAGACTGACCCCCTAAATAACAGACCTCTCATCACAGATGGATCCCCCCAATCACAGATAGACCCCCCACAATCACAGACCCCCTATTTAACAGACCTCAGACAGTAACCCCCAGTAGTGCAGACCTCAGACAGTAACCCCCACAATAGTGCAGACCTCAGACAGTAACCCCCATAATAGTGCAGACCTCAGACAGTAACCCCCATAATAGTGCAGACCTCAGACAGTAACCCCCATAATAGTGCAGACCTCAGACAGTAACCCCCATAATAGTGCAGACCTCAGACAGTAACCCCCATAATAGTGCAGACCTCAGACAGTAACCCCCATAATAGTGCAGACCTCAGACAGTAACCCCCATAATAGTGCAGACCTCAGACAGTAACCCCCATAATAGTGCAGACCTCAGACAGTAACCCCCATAATAGTGCAGACCTCAGACAGTAACCCCCATAATAGTGCAGACCTCAGACAGTAACCCCCATAATAGTGCAGACCTCAGACAGTAACCCCCATAATAGTGCAGACCTCAGACAGTAACCCCCATAATAGTGCAGACCTCAGACAGTAACCCCCATAATAGTGCAGACCTCAGACAGTAACCCCCATAATAGTGCAGACCTCAGACAGTAACCCCCAAAATAGTGCAGACCTCAGACAGTAACCCCCATAATAGTGCAGACCTCAGACAGTAACCCCCAATAGTGCAGACCTCAGACAGTAACCCCCAATAGTGCAGACCTCAGACAGTAACCCCCATAATAGTGCAGACCTCAGACAGTAACCCCCATAATAGTGCAGACCTCAGACAGTAACCCCCATAATAGTGCAGACCTCAGACAGTAACCCCCAATAGTGCAGACCTCAGACATTAACCCCCAATAGTGCAGACCTCAGACATTAACCCCCAGTAGTGCAGACCTCAGACATTAACCCCCAGTAGTGCAGACCTCAGACAGTAACCCCCAATAGTGCAGACCTCAGACATTAACCCCCAATAGTGCAGACCTCAGACAGTAACCCCCAGTAGTGCAGACCTCAGACAATAACCCCCAGTAGTGCAGACCTCAGACAATAACCCCCAGTAGTGCAGACCTCAGACAATAACCCCCAGTAGTGCAGACCTCAGACAGTAACCCCCAGTAGTGCAGACCTCAGACAGTAACCCCCAGTAGTGCAGACCTCAGACCTCAGACAGCGGCGTGTGTGGTTTCCCTCAAGCGCGGGCTCCTCCTCCTCTGTGGGTGTGAACAGAGAGGAGGGCCGCCGCCGGGTGTACCAAGATGGCCGCCGCTCCGGAGCTAGGCCGAAGCCGGGGACTTTCCTAGGCCGAGGCTCCGGAGCGCTCCGCGGAGCCGGTGGATGGATTCGCCCCCCCCCCATTTTTCGCCCGGTGCGACAGCCCCCCCTGCCCCCCCCCCCGCTACGCCAGTGACTCTGGGGAATGAGCCGATGGAAGTGGTAGAAGATTAGTTGGAGACATGATAGGCTTCCCCAAAGAGATGAGTTTTTGGAGATCGCCTGAAGGTAGCAAGAGTAGGGGATAGCCAGACAGGTTGAGGTAGTGAGTTCCAGAGGATAGGTGAGGCTCTGGAGAAATCCCGGAGATGAGCATGGGAGGAGGAGACCAGAGAGCTTGAGAAGAGCTGAGAGGATGGTTTGGGTGATGTTTGTAGACAAGATTGGTGATGTAGCTCAGGGCAGAGTTGTGGATGGCTTTGTAAGTTGTGATTAGTATTTTCAATGTAATTTGCTGGGTGATCGGGAGCCAGTGTGGGGAATAATCACATCCCGGCAGTGCCAAGTCCATTCCGGAAAGGTAGGACGATATCTGAACTGCCATACAAACATCTTGAAGCCCTAGTTAGCGTCTCAGAACATTCCGTCTGATCCGTAAGCACCGTGCAAAGTGACCGGCTGGACCTGCCAGGTCGTTAAGTAGACAATATTACCTTTTTCGATAAAGGAGATTAAACTAATGGACCTGAGCGACTCGGAACGGAGGATCAATTAAAATAATCTTGTTAATGATTACGGGTTCAGGGAGCAGATCAAATTTAATCTGCCGGCACATCCTTCTATTGTCAGGAGCATCCAATACAACATTAATTCTTCACAATACAATTACATGACAACAATAAACATTAGAACTCCATCAAGCGCGCCGCATTTATACCGACATCGGGGACTGATCAAGTTTTATACACATAGATAAGATTATTTACATACTTACATAGTAGGTGAGGTTGAAAACAGACACAAGTCCAGCATCATGTGTGTGATTATATGCCAGTATTACATTGTATATCCCTGTATATCGTCGTTCAGGTGTTTAATAGTGTTTTGAAACAATCGATGCCCCCCACTGAGACCACCGCCTGTAGAAGGGAATTCCACATCCTTGCCGCTCTTACAGTAAAGAACCCTCTATTAAACCTATTTTCTTCTAATTTTAATGAGTGGCCACGTGTCTTGTTAAACTCCCTTCCGCGAAAACGTTGCATCTTTATTGTGGGGTCACCTGTACGGTATTTGTACATTGAAATCAAATCCCCTCTCAAGAGTCTCTTCTCCAGAGAGAATAAGTTCAGTGCTCGCAACCTTTCCAACTAATATCCTCCAGACCCTTTATTAGCTGTGTTGCCCTTCTCTGTACTCTCTCCATTTCCAGTACATCCTTCCCGAGGACTGGTGCCCAGAACTGGACAACATACTCTAGGTGTGGCCGGACCAGAGTCTTGTAGAGTCTAAAGAGACCCTGTCACCGGGCCATTCACTTCAACTGAAATTTTCCTAAAACATTATGTGAGTGTCTAATGGATATTAAGCATGTTATTTATCTGTA